>JAVIAB010000091.1:19262203-19664703 GCA_032433765.1 Megaustenia siamemsis | reverse complement strand
TACCCAACATTTTGCGAATTTCACTTCTAATAAGTTCACTGTCGAAATTATCCAACATTTTTGCTCTTCCTTGTGATTTTATATATTTGGAACATTGACGGTCATGTGCTTGAATCCAGCGATTAAATGACCGTTTAGATAAATCCAAAATGTGTCTTGTCCTATTCTCAGAGTTTTCTAAAGAATGAAATAATCTTCCTCGTTTAGCCTCTTTGCTAAAATAGTCATACATTTTTATTGCGATGTTTTGTAAACTGCAGAATTTCATTTTAAGACTCATGATAAATGTTATCGTCCCACGTCTACACCTATGAATGAACGGAAATGGAACACACAATTTCTCAAGTGTCTAATTGTGTCAAAAAAACCACGACGAAAGCGTGCAAACACGTCAATTTTACCGTGTATGGATTTTTACTCGCTATTTTTAACTTAAAATACTGTAAACATTAAGTTTTGACTACATCAATGGGTCGTTATAAATTTATATAAATCAAATAAGCAACAATAATAACCAAATGTTTTTTTTAAATGAAATTAATTCCCTGTTGTGTTCTAATCATTATAACTTTACATGCAAATTATGAACAACTTACAACAAGCGGTTAAAAAGCTATTGATTTTAAAAGTTGGGCACGAGTTATGAAACTTCTATAACTTTCTAAACTATGCCTTTGACATAGTCTATGCATCACACATGTGTCCTACCCAACCACTAAGTCTATAATGCATTGCCTCAAAGCCTGATAATTCTCAGACTCCACAATGTATGGAATGAAGCAAAAAATCCGCCATTAGATGTATGCATTCATACAGCATAGCATCCATAATTATATAATTATGTTATAATGTATAGGCTATAGTGGGCTCCAATGTAATATGGTTAAGAAGCTTGTGTCTTTTTGTAATTTATGATCAATTAAAAAACATATTAAGATTACAAAAATTGGAATTGAGACAATCAAAGTAAAGAATCATGACTTCTTTAAAACTTGAGATGAGCTATAACAATTTTCATATAAAAAAACTTAATGTCTTTTTAGAATTTTTGATCAGCAATAAAAGTGCTGAGTTTGTAAAAACTTTAATCTACCAGATGAGGTAATCAAAGTAAAGAAATAATTATTTTGTTAAAACATGAACATTTTTTTAAAGTGGATATCAATGTTGAAGGAATAGACCTAGAGACAGTGCTTCAACTACCTTGAATATACTATAACCAGTGATGGAAAATGTAACACTGAAATGAAAAAAAGAATAAGAATGGCAAAAAGTAATTTTAATGCCATGAAAAATATAGTAACATCAAAACAAATAACACCAGGGTTAAAACTAAGAATAGCAAAATGTATATATTCTCAACATTCCTGTATGGTGCAGAAACATGGACATTAGATAAGAAAACAAAACGGAAAAAAATAAGCCTTTGAAACGTGGATTTATAGAAGAATATGAAGAATTGGATGGAAATAAAAGAAAACAAACGATGAAGTCATAAAAAAATAAAAAGAGAACTACTAAATACAATTCAAACAAGACAATTTAGATTTTTAGGGTGTGTTAAAAGACACAGCAGCCTACTAAAAGTAATCCTGGAAAGGAAAATACAAGGCGAAAAAGGCAGAGGCAGACCAAGACTAACATGAATGAATAAGATCAAAAGATGGACAGGTCAGTCTATGACAACCTGTACTATCAAAGCAAGAGATAGAATAGAATGGCGCTCCATGGTAGCCAACATTTTATGAGGAGATAGCACTCAATGATGATGAAATTTTTTTAACCTGAAATAAATGAAGCAAACATCCACTTTACAACAATTTTGATGTAAACAAACTAACTTGAAGATGAAAGCTCTGTTGCTGAAGAATGATTGATATGGCTCCTTTCAGCTGCTACATCACTGTCCTCAATTTGTTGGGCCTGGTTGTGAAAACCTGAGGGTTTTACATTGTTTGAGGTGCAACAAATCAAATACCTGCAACAAAAATTCCTGCTATTAGATTCACAATAGAGTTTTTCTGCTATTGAAACATTTCATGGAAATTTTATTTCAAATCTAATTAAATTTTTATACTGCAAAAAAGAAAATTATAAGCATAATTCCCATATAGTTAATAAGTATTAAATAAATTAAAAAGTAGTCCCATGATATGTACAGTTGTCACAGGGTAGTCCCTTGATATATATACAGTTGTCAGAGGTTGGTTCCATGATATATATGCAGTTGTCAGAGGTTGGTTCCATGATATATATACAGCTATAAGAGGGTGGTCCCATGATATATATACAGTTATAAGAGGTTGGTTCCATGATATATATACAGCTATAAGAGGGTGGCCCCATGATATATATACAGTTATAAGAGGTTGGTTCCATGATATATATACAGCTATAAGAGGGTAGTCCCTTGATATATATATATACAGTTGTCAGAGGGTAGTCCCTTGATATATATACAGTTGTCAGAGGTTGGTTCCATGATAATATACAGCTATAAGAGGGTTGTCCCTTGATACGTATATATAGTTATAAGAGGCTAATCCTATGATATATATACAGTTGTCAGAGGGTAGTCCCTTGATATATATATACAGTTGTCAGAGGTTGGTTCCATGATATATATACAGCTATAAGAGGGTGGCCCCATGATATATATACAGTTATAAGAGGTTGGTTCCATGATATATATATACAGCTATAAGAGGGTAGTCCCTTGATATATATATATACAGTTGTCAGAGGGTAGTCCCTTGATATATATACAGCTATAAGAGGGTAGTCCCTTGATATATATACAGTTATAAGAGGGTAGTCCCTTGATATATATACAGCTATAAGAGGGTAGTCCCTTGATATATATATACAGCTATAAGAGGGTAGTCCCTTGATATATATATACAGCTATAAGAGGGTAGTCCCTTGATATATATACAGCTGTCAGAGGGTAGTCCCTTGATATATATATACAGCTGTCAGAGGGTAGTCCCTTGATATATATACAGCTATAAGAGGGTAGTCCCTTGATATATATACAGTTGTCAGAGGGTAGTCCCTTGATATATATACAGTTGTCTGAGGTTGGTTCCATGATATATATACAGTTGTAAGAGGTTGGTTCCATGATATATATACAGCTATAAGAGGGTAGTCCCTTGATATATATATATATACAGTTGTCAGAGGGTAGTCCCTTGATATATATACAGTTGTCAGAGGTTGGTTCCATGATATATATATAGCTATAAGAGGGTAGTCCCTTGATATATATACAGCTGTCAGAGGGTAGTCCCTTGATATATATACAGCTGTCAGAGGGTAGTCCCTTGATATATATACAGCTGTCAGAGGGTAGTCCCTTGATATATATACAGCTGTCAGAGGGTAGTCCCTTGATATATATACAGCTGTCAGAGGGTAGTCCCTTGATATATATATATATATACAGCTGTCAGAGGGTAGTCCCTTGATATATATACAGCTGTCAGAGGGTAGTCCCTTGATATATATATACAGCTGTCAGAGGGTAGTCCCTTGATATATATATATATACAGCTGTCAGAGGGTAGTCCCTTGATATATATATATATACAGCTGTCAGAGGGTAGTCCCTTGATATATATACAGCTGTCAGAGGGTAGTCCCTTGATATATATATACAGCTGTCAGAGGGTAGTCCCTTGATAATATATATATAGTTGTCAGAGGTTGGTTCCATGATATATATACAGTTGTCAGAGGTTGGTTCCATGATATATATATAGCTATAAGAGGGTAGTCCCTTGATATTTATATATATATATATATATATATACAGTTGTCAGAGGGTAGTCCCTTGGTATATATATACAGTTGTCAGAGGATAGTCCCTTGATATATATACAGTTGTCAGAGGGTAGCCCCTTGGTATATATACAGCTGTCAGAGGGTAGTCCCTTGATATATATATACAGTTGTCAGAGGGTAGTCCCTTGATAATATATATATAGTTGTCAGAGGTTGGTTCCATGATATATATACAGTTGTCAGAGGATAGTCCCTTGATATATATACAGTTTTCAGAGGATAGTCCCTTGATATATATATACAGTTGTCAGAGGATAGTCCCTTGATATATATGCAGTTGTCAGAGGTTCGTTCCATGATATATATAGCTGTAAGGGGATACAGTATAACATTTTGCCACGCTAGGCCACTGCATTTGAAGGTAAGGGGTCCAGTTCTCTTTCCTGCTGCCACTATTTTTGGTCGCAACTTTAAGAGCCAGCTACTTGTTCCTATACCAGCTGAGTCAACTCAAAAGTATCACTCTCACTTTGAACCCTCATTCACAGAGCCAGCTTGTATTTCCAAGACAGTATTATGACTACATTACGACTATATTATGACTACATTATGACTACATTACAACTACATTATGACTACATTACAACTACATTATGACTACATTACAACTACATTATGACTACATTATGACTACATTATGACTACATTATGACTACATTACATTACAACTACATTATGACTACATTACAACTACATTATGACTACATTACATTACAACTACATTACAACTACATTACATTACAACTACATTATGACTACATTACACTACAACTACATTATGACTACATTACATTACAACTACATTACGACTACATTATGACCACATTACAACTAGATTACAACTACATTATGACTACATTATGACTACATTATGACTACATTATAACTACATTACAACTACATTATGACTACATTACAACTACATTATGACTACATTATGACTAAGCTGCTTATTGAGTTATTGGTATTGAGTTATTTGCAGGTCATCATCATTGCACTCCGAACATGTCCATAGGTGCTCAGATCCCCTCCTCAGCAAGTCTCACAGTGTCCAGCGACTAACGACTCCAGTTCTGTGTTGATTGATTAGTCTTCTTACACACCAACAAAGTTTCTCGTTTCATCCTGTGCCTAACTCCCATCTCTTTCATCTGAAGGAGTAACGTTGACTCATGGTTGTAGGCTACTTATGCTATTTGGTTCTAGAATATTTTTCTTTTGCATTTGTGTTTTTTTTTAAAATCAAGTTTAATCAACTGCTCCCTTTAGTCCGGTGAATATCTAATATTTGCATATTGAAAAACAGCATCCACTGACTTTTCAAAACATGAATTTCACTTCCATCAAAGCAGGAAAAAAGCATCCTTATAGAGATACAGATTGAAACAAGAAAGGTGTCCATGAAGTGATATTTAAATGATTCATCATCATCAAGTATCGGGCCTGCTTGCGTAGGTGATCATGTCTCTCCAGAACTTTCGATCTCGACATTTATTTATCATTTCTGTTGTTAACCTTCTGCCAAGCCATTCTCTTAAGCTGTCTGGTAATTTTTCTCTTTGCTTCCCCCTATCTCTTCGTCCCTCAATTTTTCCAGTTGTTACAATATATTCCAGTTGTTCTCTTCTCATTACATGGCCAAAACATGATTGTTTCTTTTCTTCCTAATATTGGAAATTAGCTCTCTTTTTGCTTTGACCTCTTTCAGAACATTTTCATTACTCTTTTTAGCTGTCAATGGTACTCTCAACATTCTTCTGTAAAACCACATTTCTACAGACTCCAGTGATTTTCTTGTCTGTTGTCCTATTGTCCATGATTCACATCTGTATGCTAAGACTAGCTCTACGTAACATTTAAGAACACTTTTTCTTGTTTCTATTGTCAAAAATGGATTGTATAGTATCTTCGTCATTTTTTTGGAAAGCTGCTTTTGCCTGAGTCATTCTGCATCTCACCTCTTTTGTACATCTTCCGTCTGAGGTTAACAAAGTTCCCAAATATTTAAATTCATTTACCTGTTTTAATATTGTTCCACTTGTCTTTATTTTGCACTGAGGTGATGTCTTTTTCTTTGTTGTTACCATTACCTCTGTCTTTTTTTCTATTAAGGCTGAGTCCTTTATTTTTGCTTTCTTTCACTATAATGTCTAACATTTCTTTTAACTCATTTTCACTCTTAGCGATTAAGACTGTATCATCAGCATACCTTAGATTATTTATATTATGACCTCCAATTGTTATTCCAGGCATGCCCCTTATGGATCTTAAAATAATCTCACTATAAATATTAAACAAATCTAGTGACAGCACACAACCTTGTCTAACACCCTGTTTTATTTGTTGAAACATTCCAACTGGTTTCCAGTTCTTATGGCCGCTGTTTGTTGCCAGTACATGTTCTCTATTATTCTTAGATCTTTGTTGTCTACGTTTATGCTTTCTAAAATGTTGATTATTTCTTGGTGCATTACTTTGTCAAATGCCTTGGTGTAATCTATGAAACATAGGTATAGATCTGTTTTCACCTCTATAGCTCTTTCTACTAAAGATCTTATGACGTATATGGCATTGCTCATCCCTTTACCGCCAACAAAACCACACTGTTCATCACTAATTTCTGGCCTGATTTTGTTTCGCACTCTTCGTATGATGATTCTTAATAATATCTTAGTCATGTGACTCATAAGGCTTATTGTGCGATGATCATCGCATTCAATCGCACCCAATTTCTTTGGTAGGGCTATGAATATTGATTTGAGCAGGTCTTCAATTTAAATGATTTCAAAATGCAAATGGTGGTATCTGCACAACTACAGTAAAGACTGCTTGTTCTTGTACACCATTAATTGATCTTGTTTTTATTGCATTTTAGACTTAACTCTGAGGATATTGAACAGTGTAAAAGATTAGAACATTCTCAAAATCTCTCTCTCTCTCTCTCTCTGCGATCAGGACTCAATCAGAGTAGGATTCCAGACTCTCACATGAAGTCAGCTGTCAGGCTAAGGGTGTTGATCGCCACCACAGGCAGAACATCACAATTAGAGTCTGCCAGATCCATTCTGATTGAACACCCGTTAAAATGTTGCACTGTGTTCTGCGCCAGTGGCCCAGTGCATCCGATTTCAGCCAGTATTTTATTCAGGTTTGCTTTCCTTAGCCTTAGATTGTCCCCAATCTTCCTGCAAGGCAGCAGATTGTCTTTTCTGTAGGGGGATTCTGCCCTTAGATGGTCGGCCCTCCCAGGTTGACGAGCACCATCTGCCCGAGTCACTAGAGGTGACTAACACAGACATGCACACACAAAGACACGAGATATGACTAACATAAACATCCACACAAAGATATGAGACATCACTAACCCATACATGCACACACAAAGATATGACACATGACCAACACAGATACACACTAAGACATGAAATATGACCAAACACAGACACACATTAAGATATGTGACATGACCAACACAGACACACCAAGACACGAGATATGACCAACATGCCACACACCAAGATAGGAGACATGGCCAGCACACACACACACACACACAAGCTAAGATATGAGCCATGGCTAGCAAAGAAACACACTAAGATATGAGCCATGGCTAGCACAGAAACACATTAAGATATGAGCCATGGCTAGCATGGAAATACACTAAGATATGAGCCATGGCCAGCACAGAAAAACACCAAAATATGAGCCATGGCTTCACGGAAACACACCAAGACACAAACCATGTCTAGCCCAGAAACACATCAAGATACCAGTCATGGCTAGCATGGAAACACATTAAGACATGAACCATGGCCAGTACGGAAATACACCAAGATATGAGCCATGGGCATCAGGAACCATGTACCCCACCCAGAAAACATGGCATGTTCGCTAGAAGTAGAACAGTCTGAACTATCAGGATGAACACCTTGTTGCTAGAACTGGGGTGTAGGAGACATGGGAATGCCTTGCCTGCAGTGGCACCAATCTGTTCCAAAGTCCATAGACCATGGAACATGTCAAGGGCAGACGATGAAGCAGTCACTGGGTATTCTCAAAATGAAGCAAGACAAATCATTCCAGAGATCACGAGAAACACATCTATTGTTATTTAGACTGCTATAAATACAATCTAGATATGTCTTATTCCAAACTAGTAACTATGTCTGGTTATTTGATGACAAAATATGCCCTCTTCATAAGAACATAGATAAATTTAAGAGAAATAAAACCTCTCCTCTTTATATGCCAAAAGGTTATATATCAGATAATTATTATTTTTTTTAATGCATTTTTCTCCAGATTAAAAAAATAGATAAGCTTATATTTCAAACAGTTTTGCACTTAATAAAACAATAAAAATTATTGCTACTCTTACCACAGCCTCTGGAAGACATGGTACTCTATGAGGCAGACAATTATAAGGAACACTACTCCTTGAAGGGTCATGAACAATAGGTAAGTCCCAATTCCTGGTTTTTCCCAGCTGAGGTAGTCACTTTCAAAAGGAAGACAAAACGATCCACAGGTATCTGTAGGAAAGAGTAAAAAGTATTGTTTGTGTGGCATCTTAAAATGATTAATTTATAAACTAGTTCATTCACTACCTACTTCTCATGGACTCAGAACTGATATGTTGGGCTGAGCCACATTAATCTCAAATATACAATGAACCCTCCCCCAATACTTTCATTTAGAAGGGGGAAGGGGGAGGAATGGGTGGTCTAGTGGTAAGACATTGGCATTTGAACAGGAAGGTCCTGTCTTTGAATCCAACTACAGGCAGTGGGAATTTCACTTCAAATCTGGTTTTCTTATGACTTTACCCTCCCTTCAGTAACTACACTAAACATAAAAGGTTTTGTACCTGATGAAAGCTTTTTGTCAAAACATCATAGTTTGTCTAGTCTCTCTATTAGTTTAGCAGCTTAATACCATTTTGTGTTTATTTGAAATCAAACATAAAACCTTATTACCCTTATAATCGCTGTTAAAAGCAACCAAATTCATGGAAAAGACAACTTTGCAGATATAGATATACCCTATCAAATAAAAAAAAAACAGTAATTTCACTGGCAAAAGCAATTATGTGGTTTTAGAAAGAAAGAACAAGAAAGCAGACATAAATAAAAGCAAGACAAGAAGTAATAAAGCCAAGACACAGGAAGCTTACACAGAGGTGAACAAAGAAGTGAGAAGATGCATTAAAAGGAATAAGAGGAAACATATAGATGAACGAGCTTTTATTTGCAGATGATCAGGCACTAATACATGAAACAATAGAAGACCTACAAGAACACTTAAACAAACTCAACAGCTCAGGTACAAAATACAACATAAAAATCAATAAAACAGAAGTCATGAATGTCACCAAAAATAAACAGAACATCAACATAACTATAGAAGGCAGACAACTAAAACAAGTAGAGGAATTCAAATACCTAGGAAGTCTAATGACAAATGATAATTCTCAAACAGCAGAGATAGATCAAGATGCAACAAAGCTTGTCAAATCATTGGACAGTTAACACCACTATTGTCCAACAAGGAAATAACTCTGGAGGCAAAACGAGTACTATACAATACAATCTTCATCCCAGCGTTGTGCTACAATGCCAGACCTGGACCCTAGATGCAAGAACAATAAGAAAAATAACCTCTACTGAGATGAAATGTGTTAGACGAATGACAGAAAACAGTCTGAGAGATAAGATCAGAAATGAAGAACTGAGAAAAAAGCTGGGAATAGCCCCCACCATAGAATATATAAGGAAACAACAGATAAAATGGTTTGGCCATGTGACAAGGTAGAAAGATCAAAATACAACACAACGAGCCTTCAGCAAACGTGAGAACACCAGACCCAAGGGTCAGCCACGAAAAAGATGGATCGATGGAATATTAGAAGCACTAGGAAACATAACAGCAGCAGAGGCGAACAGAAGAGCAAAAGACCGCAAATTATATCTCCCCTTGACGCTGAAAGGCAGATGAGGAAGGAAAGAAGAAGATGAAGAAGCAAATATAGATTAACTAACTAAAGAGGCATAGGAAGCAGCAAGTAAAGGGAATTTGAAAGAACTGTATAACAGCACAAAGAAATTAAGTGGACAATACAAACAGATTGAATGTTCTTCAAAGATAAGAAAGGAAATCTGTTTAGTAATATAAGGGAACAAATGGAGAGATGGAAAGAGCACACTGAAGAACTTTTGAACAGATCCGGCTCAAATAATCCTCCAGATATACTACCAGCAGAAGAAATAAATAAAAAGTAAAGTACCCCCGTCACGCCAAGTGGCGTATAGGGAATATGGTGTTAGTGACCATAAATTTTACAGACCTTGAGCACATGATTTTTGGGGTAATGTGGTCGGTATTGCGCCAGTGCCGCTTTGCTTTCCCAGAAAAAAATCAGGTACCCATTTAAGGTAGGGTGAACCCGGAATCCATCGGTTGGGATTGAACCCTACCTCTTGTCCTTTGTAGTCCAGTTCACTAACCACTGAGCTATCGCGGCTCCCAGCAGAAGAAGAGTTACATGTTAACTGTTGAAAACCAAGCAAAGAAGAAATAATGAAAACCTATCAAGCTATTAAAAAGTGGTAAAGCACAGGACCAGATGAAATTCCTTCAGAAGCCATCAAAGCAGATATTAACACCTCTACCAAGATGTTACATAATCTATTAGAAAAAATTTGGGAGAGGGAAGAAATACCTAACGACTGGAAAGAAGGTTATATGATCAAACTAACAAACAAAGAAAGTTTACAGGAGTGCACAAATTATAGGGGAATTATGCTACTATCAGTGCCAGGAAAAATATTAAGCAGAATCATTCTGGAGAGACTAGAAGAGGCTATAGAGGAACATTTGAGAGATGAACAAGCAGGTTTTAGGAAGAACAGATCATGTGCTGATCAAATAACTATCTATCTATTGACCTTTCGAGCCGTAACCGGCCCATAGGGCGTAGACCAAGATACACCTTCTCCTATATGAATTTTTGTTCTAACAGTTTTCTTTTAAAGATATTTTATCAAATCTTGCCATCTGTCTCTGTTCTGTGCAAGCAGTTCTATCTCATTGAGGGAGCCGATTCCTGCTGCTCTTGCCTCTCTCATCAATGTTCTTCTCAGTGTCTCCCTGGGTCTTCCTCTTTTTCTTTTACCTGTTGTTTCCCATATGAGGGCTTGCTTTGCTATTCGATTATTATCTCTTCTCATCACATGTCCAACGTATGACCATCGTCTTTTCTTTATTACTGAAGATATTAGTGGTTGATTGGCGATTTCTCTAATTTCCTCGTTTGTTTTGAATTCGTTCCATTCTATACCAAGTATTTTCCTTAGACATTTATTTTCGAATGCGTTCAACTTTGTTTCTATATCTCTTGTTGTTTTCCAGCTTTCACACGCATACGTAAGGGTTGATAGTACATTTGATTTGAATAGCCTAAGTTTTGTGTTTGTGCTAATGAGTTTTGATTTCCACAACTTTTCAAGGCTTCTGAAAGACATTGCTGCTTTAGCCAGTCTGATTCTAATTTCTTTGCTCGTATCCCCTTCTCGATCAATGTGACTTCCAAGATAGATGAAGTGATCGATCTCTTCTACTGGTTTGTTTTCCATGTATATTTTGTCACTTGTTGGAATTAAACTTTTCATGACTTTAGACTTTTCATGATTGACCTCAAGCCCAATTTTGCTGGCTATTGATGATAGTTCATTTGTGTTTTCCTGCATCGTTTTTATCTGATTGCTGATGAGAACTATGTCATCAGCAAAGTCCAGGTCCTCCAAATGGTCTCCTTGTATCCATTCGATGCCTTTATTACCAGTGCAGCATTTCTTCATTATGAAGTCCATAACAATTCCAAATAACAAGGGCGATAAAATACATCCTTGTTTAACCCCAGTTTCTATTGGGAAACATTCGCTCAGTCCTTCCTCTGTTCGAACTGCACATGTGTAACCATCATACATGTCTTTGATAATATTTATGATTTTTGATGGTAAGCCATATTGCTTCAGAATTTTCCACAAAGAATCTCTATGAATACTATCAAATGCTTTTTTGAAGTCGATGAAGTTAAGTACAAAAGGTTTTTGCTTTTCAATGTGTTCCTCCAATATAAGTCGTAGAGTGAAAATGTGGTCAAGACAGCTTCTCCCTTTTCTAAACCCAGCCTGTTCTTCACGCATTACTGTATCTATTGAATCCTTTATTCTATTTAGGATGATTTTACAGAATAATTTTGAGGCAACTGACAAAAGTGTCACGCCTCTCCAATTGTTACAATCTCTAAGATTGCCCTTTTTTGGGATCTTAACAATGATTCCTTTTTTCCATTTATGAGGTGTCTTCTCTGTTTTCCAAATGATGTTGAACATTTTTTGGAGATGTATTAAATTATGGCTATCAATTGCCTTGAGGATCTCAGCTGTTAACTTATCCTCTCCAGCAGCCTTGTTATTGGTCATTAGCTTTAAGGTGGTTTCTATTTCACTCAAGGTGAAGTCATCTAAATTTACATCTAATTCTGCTGCTGGTGTTTCAGCTTCAAAATCTATTAAACTGTGAGGTAGTGGACGGTTAAGAATTTCTTTGAAGTGTTCCGCCCAACGGGCTTTTATGTCTGCGCTTGTTGTTAGCATTAATCCAGATTTGTCTAGAATTGGTGTTCCACTGGATGTATAGGTGTTTGTCAGCATCTTTTGTACAGTATAAAGAGTTCTGCTGTCTCCTGTAATTGCAGCTGTCTCTGCTTTCTCTGCCAAGTTGTCTATATAAGCTCTTGTATCTCTTCTTGCCGAACTTTTCACTTTGTTGTCTAATTCTTTGTATGTTGCTTTTGCCAGAACCTTTCCAAGATCTGTCTTTACATTAGTCATGGCTCTCTTCGCTTCTCTTCTTTCTTTGATGTATTTCCATGTGGTGTCTGAGATCCAAGCTCGTTTTTCCATTTTCTTCAGTCCAGCACTTGCTTCTGCTGCTGTCATTAGTATTTTGCTTATCAATGAAATGTGGGACTCACAGAGCAAAATACTAATGATCAAATAACTACTCTACGTATAATAGCTGAACAAAGTTTAGAACTACAATTCCCACTTTATATTGGATTCATAGATTACGAAAAAAGGCATTTGATAGTTTAGACAGAGGAATGCTTTGGAAGTTACTGAGTCATTACGGAATCCCCATAAAGTTTATTAACCTGATAAAAACAAAGTATGAAGGAATGAAATGTAGTGTGATGCATGAAGGGCAGCCTACAGAAGCATTTGAAATAAGAACAGGAGTAAGGCAGGGATGCCTTCTGTCTTCATTTCTCTCTCTACTGGCTATAGATTGGATTATGAAAATAACTCAAAACAACAGAAATGGGATCCAGTGGTCACTGACCAA
Source organism: Megaustenia siamemsis (assembly GCA_032433765.1). Taxonomy (NCBI): domain Eukaryota; kingdom Metazoa; phylum Mollusca; class Gastropoda; order Stylommatophora; family Ariophantidae; genus Megaustenia; species Megaustenia siamemsis. The sequence continues at coordinate 19,651,449 of JAVIAB010000091.1, read as the reverse complement.
ACAACTTGATGATTTAGACTTTGCTGATGACATAGCTCTCCTATCACACAGTCATCAACAGATGCAGGATAAAATGAGCATACTTGATGAGAGATCACAACAGCTAGGACTGAAGATTAATAGAGATAAGACCAACATTATGAGAATTAATGCAGTTGGCAATAACCAAATAAAATTAGGAGAAATACCTCTACTAGACGTACGATCTTACATATATATGGGTAGTAATATAGATAAAGAGGGAAGAACAGAAAATGATATCAAAATAAGGATATCAAAAGCAAAAGGAGCTTTTGTTGCACTGGGAAACATGTGGAAGTCCAAAGAAATTAGGTTAAATGCAAAGCTGAAATTTTCAACTCCAATGTTAAGTCAGTCCTATTTATATGGCCGTGAAACATGGAGAACAACAAAATTGACAATCATGATGATACAGACTTTCATTAATGGATGATTATGCAGAATAAAAGGATGAAAATAGCAGGACAAATCACTAACATAGAATTATGGAAATGTGCCAGTCAAATACCATTGGATAAAGAGATACAGCAAAGACGATAGCGCTGGAAAGGACACACACTGCAGAAGCCAACTGAGAGTATTACACAATAGACCCTTTATTGGAATCCCCAGGGGAAAAAACAAAGAGGAAGACCAAGGAATTCTTGGAGAAGACAGATAGAAGCAGAGATAAAGATGATGGGGAAGACTTTGAATGATCTTAAAAGAATGGCAAGAAGCAGAACAACCTGGAGAGTGTTTGTTGAAGATCTATGCTCCACAGGCAGCTGAAAGGTAGAAGAAGACACTATTAGTGGCCATTCTATACAAGATATTTCATGCTTACACTATTAGTGACCATTCTTCACAAGATATTTCCTTCTTACACTATTAGTGACCATTCTTCACAAGATATTTCATGCTTACACTATTAGTGGCCATTCTTTTAAAGATATTTCATGCTTACACTATTAGTGGCAATTCTTTTAAAAATATTTCATGCTTACACTATTAGTGGCCATTCTTTTAAAGATATTTCATGCTTACACTATTAGTGACCATTCTTTTATCTGACCTTTTAGTGAAATTGAATGGAAAGCTAATAGACATAAATCTTATACAAGTTTATGCACCAACAGCAGACAGTCTAGAGGAAACAATTGATAAATTTTACGAGTTAAATGAGGCACTTCATAAATGCAAACCACATGAAAACACCTTAGCTCTAGGGGATTTTAATGCAAAAGTAGGAAAGGAAAGAGTTGAGGAAGTAGTTGGTCATTATGGCTTAGGCGAGAGGAATGAAAGAGGTGAGAAACTTATTGACTGGGCAAGAACACACAACATAATGATAGGAAACACCTGGTTTAAGCAACATCCTAGACGTCTGTGGACATGGAAAAGCCCAGGGGACAATGCATGTAATCAAATTGATTACATAATTATAAAAAATAGTTTTAGAAACAGTCTGGTGTGTGTGAAAACTAGACCAGGGGCAGATTGCAATAGTGATCATGTACCAGTTGTGGGAAGCTTAGAGTAAAATTAAAAACAACAAAATGAGCCTCAGTTAACATCAAGTTAAATTTAGATTTACTAAAATCAGACAAGAAGCTGCAAGACAAATATAAAATCACAATTCAGAACCAGTACAATGCAATAGAGAAGATACAAAGCATTGATGAACAGTGAAAAAAGCTAAAAGAGTCAATGCAACAAACATCAAAAGAGTTCTTACCACCAGTGAGGACAAATTCAAGAAAGAAATGGATGACAGCTGACATTTTGCAGCTAATGGATACAAGAAAAAGAAATAAGAAAATAAAGATGAGTATAAGAGATTAAATAAAGAAATTGTAATAAAATGCAATGAAGCAAAAAAGGCATGGCTAAAAGAGAGATGCAAAGAGATTGAAATGCAACAGAAAGGAGATGCTAAAGCTATATACAAAAAAAATTGAGGAATTAACAGGAAGAAAAACGCAATCAAAAACTGGATGTTTAAGATCAAAGGAAGGAGAACTGTTGATTGGTCAAGAAAACATAAGGGAACAATGGACAGAATACATTAAGGATCTTTATAATGATGAACGAACGGAAGTAAATATTAAGGATAATGAAGAAGGACCAGAAATACTCAGAGAAGAAGTGGAAGACGCCTTACGCAATATGAAAGCAGGCAAAGCTCCTGGACCAGATAATATAACTAAAGAAGAGATTGAAGCCATGGGTGATTTTGGAATAGAAATAATAATACAAATATTGAATGATATCTACAACAGCAGATATATACCAGACGACCTGCTCAAATCAATATTCATAGCCCTACCAAAGAAATCGGGTGCGATTGAATGTGATGATCATCGCACAATAAGCCTTATGAGTCATATGACTAAGATATTACTAAGAATCATCATGCGAAGAGTGCGAAACAAAATCAGGCCAGAAATTAGCGATGAACAGTATGGTTTTGTTGGAGGTAAAGGAACGAGCAATGCCATATATATCATAAGATCTTTAGTAGAAAGAGTCATAGATGTGAAAACAGATCTATACCTATCTTTCATAGATTATACCAAGGCATTTGACAAAGAAAAGCACCAAGAAATAATCAAAATTTTAGAAAGCATAAACGTAGACAACAAAGATCTAAGAATAATAAAGATCATCTACTGGCAACAAACAGCGGCCATAAGAACTGGAAACCAATTGGGAATATTTCAACAAATAAAACAGGGTGTTAGACAAGGTTGTGTGCTGTCACCAGATTTGTTTAATATTTATAGTGAGATTATTTTAAGATCCATAAGGGGCATGCCTGAAATAACAATTGGAGGTCATAATATAAATAATCTAAGGTGTGCTGATGATACAGTCTTAATCGCTAAGAGTGAAAATGAGTTAAAAGAAATGTTAGACATTATAGTGAAAGAAAGCAAAAATAAAGGACTCAGCCTTAATAGCAAAAAGACAGAAGTAATGGTAACAAAGAAAAAGACATCACCTCAGTGCAAAATAAAGACAAGTGGAACAATATTAAAACAGGTAAATGAATTTAAATATTTGGGAACTTTGTTAACCTCAGACGGAAGATGTACAAAAGGGGTGAGATGCAGAATGACTCAGGCAAAAGCAGCTTTCCAAAAAATGAGGAATGAAATCCATTTTTGACAATAGAAACAAGAAAAGTGTTCTTAAAAGTTATGTAGAGCCAGTCTTAACATACGGGTGCGAATCATGGACAATAGGACAACAGACAAGAAAATCACTGGAGTCAGTAGAAATGTGGTTTTACAGAAGAATGTTGAGAATACCATTGACAGCTAAGAAGAGTAATGAAAATGTTCTGAGAGAGGTCAAAGCAAAAAGAGAGCTAATTTCCAATATTAGGAAGAAACAATCATCATTCTTTGGCCATGTTATGAGAATAGAACAACTGGAATATATTGTAACAACTGGAAAAATTGAGGGACGAAGAGATAGAGGGAAGCAAAGAAAAAAAATACTAGACAGCTTAAGAGAATGGCTTGGCAGAAGGTCAACAACAGAAATGATAAATAACTGTTGAGATCGAAAGTTGTGGAGAGACATGTTCACCTATGCCAGCAGGCCCGGTATTTGATGATGATGATGATGATGACCATTCTTTTAAAGATATTTCATGCTTACACTATTAGTGACCATTCTTCACAAGCAACTTTGAAAGTATTTATTGAAGACCTATGCTCCACAGGGAGCTAAAAAGGTAGAAGAAGAAGATCCTTGTGATCGCTGTTAAAAGCAATCAAATTCATGGAAAAGACAACTTTGCAGATATAGATATACCTTATCAAATAAAAAAAAAAGAAATTTCAGTGGCAAAAGCAATTATGTGGTTTTTGAGAATATGTTGGATATGTATAGAGGAGATATTTGGTAACAACTTCATAATTGTACATAACATGATGATACATTAGTCAACATGAGAATTCCTTGAATCCACAAGTTTAACATTCAATGGGAAAAACAGTAAAGATTGAATCAAGTAAGTTAGCAGTCATTAAGCTATTAAAACAACATAACACACATATACTGTGCTGAAAGTAAATGAGTCCCTATGTATGTGCCTGGAGTCATCATCATCATCATCATCATTTAGTGCCATCTCCGCATCGAAGGGTGGCTACCATGGAGTGCCATTCCACTCTGTCTCTTGCTCTTATAGTGCAGATTGTCATAGGTTGACTTGTTCATCTTTTGATGTTACTCGTCCATGTTAGTCTTGGTCTGCCTCTGCCTCATTTACCTTGTATTTTCCCTTCCAAATTACTTTTATTAGGTTGTTGTGTCTTTTAACATGCCCCAAATTTCATTTGTCTTGTTCTAATTGTATTTAGTAGTTCTCTTTTCATTTTTAGTTGTTTTAAAACTTCATCGTTTGTTTTCTTTTCTTTCCATCCAAATCTACCTATTCTTCAATAGATCCACATTTCAAAGGCTTCAATTTTCTGTACTGTTTTCTGGTCTAATGTCCATGTTTCTGCACCATACAGGAATATTGAGAAGATGTAACATTTTGATACTCTTTGCTTTAGCCCTGGTGTTATTTGTTTTGCTGTTAGTATATTTTTCATGACATTAAAATTACTTTTTGCCCTACCAGGAGTGTATAGATGTCTGTTATTTCAACAAGCAATAAACAAAATAATTTGGTGAAAATTCACATTCTTTCATGAAAACAATATACACATATAAAACATAACATACACATATAAAACATAACATACACATATAAAACATAACATACACATATAAAACACAATATGCTCAGACACATGCAGACAAAGATAGACTCAATGAACAGATGCACATAAGTAGACACAGATACAATGAAATATATGCACTTAGATATGTATATATATATGCACATAAACAGAAATAAACGCATGTAAACAGATGCATAAAAACAGCAACTGTTAAATGGATACATATAGATTAATGCAGATAAACAACACACAAAAACATATAAATATAAACAGACACACATGAAAACATTAGCCCACAAAAATAGACAAACATATACACATAAGAACATATATATACATTCAAACAAATGAATATAAATTGACACACATAAGAACATATATATACATTCAAACAAATGAATATAAATTGACACACATAAGAACATATATATACATTCAAACAAATGAATATAAATTGACACATGTTTAGAGAGATACACATGGGAAACACATCAACTGGCATTTATAAACATATATATATATAGACACACACATTTAAACAAATAAACACATAAATAAGCATACACAGTCATTTACAATCTTGCATTTATAAACAGAATCCATAAACAGAAACACAAGCATGTTAGAAAAACTTGATAGTGGTAGCAAAGTAACAATATACCTTTACAGCATGGTGAACTAAACATGGTGCATAAGGGCTGTATTGGTTGACAGGTCTTGATGTTCAGGTAGTTGACGTAGATATTGCTGAAACAAGTGGCCAGGTTGTAGTTGGGGAATATCACCAGGAATACCCAGTCCAGGGTGTCAGCTACATCTCTAGTTGACTCATCAAGTTGTAGGATAAACACTGTCACAGTTGTGACTAGACCTGATGAATAAATCACAGTGATTAGACTCAGTGGCGTATTCTCTATGATACTGCAGCTACCGCACGTTGCCTGAACATATTAATGAAATATAAAAGGAAATGATAATTTATTATATTTTTTTCATAATTATATTACAAATTTTTGAATATTCTATTACACATTTCTTAGGCCAATCTGATTTATTTGTTTTGATTTGCATTTATTAAAGCAAAGTTTTCCTATGGCCACTATAACGTTTGAGAACGAAACTGAAACTATTCAAGATAGTACAAGAAACCACTCATAAGCAGCGGTACAGTTCTCTTCTCTCCAACTTAGAATTAATGACCTTCACATTAAAAAATTCCCGATAAAAATAATACGGCGAAAAGCTACCGCTAAAGGAATGCGGTTTCATGGGTTATTTTTAGCTCTAGCCAATCAGAATCATCACAAAGTGGAAGTGAAACTATAATCTGATTACCTGAACTTCCTAACCTATTTATAACTACGTTATGTGCATCAGCATCTGTAAAAAGAACTTTTTCTGCTCTCAAGAGAATCTAATCTTATTGTCACTCAACTCAGACACAAGTATGTCTGTATTTATTATGTCAGTGGTAGCCCAAACTCCAAAACCAGTATATGCCACTGATTAGACTACAATCACAAGGTTGAAATACAAGCATTCTCTTCAAAGTGTCTAAGAATTATTGTCCAAACTCAATATTTTCTGTCTATTTGTTATTTTGTTATCACTATTCTGTTGTTATTACATCTTCTTCTTTCTTTATCATTTGCCTTTCAGCATTAATGGCAGTATGTTATGTTTTATGTTATGATGTGACATACACAAGACAGAGTTGCTGAAGTAATATAAGCATTGAATGGATACATAAGACAGAGATAAAACATTTTCTCTAATATTGGCTTTGCTGTTTGGTTTTGAACTTTGCATAAGTTCATTGGTTGACTCCATCATTGCATTATTTTCACAGCTGTTGCCAGTATACTCAATTGAAGAACTTTTTTTTAGTCAACAAATGCTATGTGCATTTCTTAATCATAAACGATTTTTTAATATTATTTGGGGCAGATGAGATCTGTACAGCTCTGATTTGTTCTAAATGTCCATTTATGTATAATGTAGTAATGGTTCAGTCATGGGCCTTAGTCTCCTCTCTTGAATTTTTTTTAACTAAATATTTTTACTATGTGACTAGATATTTTTACTATTTGACTAGATATTTTTACTATGTGACTAGATATTTTTACTATGTGACTAGATATTTTTACTATGTGACTAGATATTTTTACTATGTGACTAGATATTTTTACTATTTGACTAGATATTTTTACTATTTGACTAGATATTTTTACTATTTGACTAGATATTTTTACTATGTGACTAGATATTTTTACTATTTGACTAGATATTTTTACTATTTGACTAGATATTTTGACTATTTGACTAGATATTTTTACTATTTGACTAGATATTTTTACTATTTGACTAGATATTTTGACTATTTGACTAGATATTTTTACTATTTGACTAGATATTTTTACTATGTGACTAGATATTTTTACTATTTGACTAGATATTTTTACTATGTGACTAGATATTTTTACTATGTGACTAGATATTTTGACTATTTGACTAGATATTTTTACTATTTGACTAGATATTTTTACTATGTGACTAGATATTTTTACTATTTGACTAGATATTTTTACTATGTGACTAGATATTTTTACTATGTGACTAGATATTTTGACTATTTGACTAGATATTTTTACTATTTGACTAGATATTTTTACTATTTGACTAGATATTTTTACTATTTGACAAGATATTTTGACTATTTGACTAGATATTTTTACTATTTGACTAGATATTTTGACTATTTGACTAGATATTTTTACTATTGGACTAGATATTTTGACTATTTGACTAGATATTTTTACTATTTGACTAGATATTTTTACTATGTGACTAGATATTTTTACTATTTGACTAGATATTTTGACTATTTGACTAGATATTTTGACTATTTGACTAGATATTTTTACTATGTGACTAGATATTTTTACTATTTGACTAGATATTTTTACTATTTGACTAGATATTTTGACTATTTGACTAGATATTTTTACTATTTGACTAGATATTTTGACTATTTGACTAGATATTTTTACTATGTGACTAGATATTTTGACTATTTGACTAGATATTTTGACTATTTGACTAGATATTTTGACTATTTGACTAGATATTTTTACTATGTGACTTGATATTTTTACTATTTGACTAGATATTTTTACTATTTGACTAGATATTTTGACTATTTGACTAGATATTTTTACTATTTGACTAGATATTTTGACTATTTGACTAGATATTTTTACTATGTGACTAGATATTTTTACTATTTGACTAGATATTTTGACTATTTGACTAAATATTTTTACTATGTGACTAGATATTTTGACTATTTGACTAGATATTTTGACTATTTGACTAAATATTTTTACTATTTGACTAGATATTTTTACTATTTGACTAAATATTTTTACTATTTGACTAGATATTTTGACTATTTGACTAGATATTTTTACTATTTGACTAGATATTTTTACTATTTGACTAGATATTTTGACTATTTGACTAGATATTTTTACTATGTGACTAGATATTTTGACTATTTGACTAGATATTTTGACTATTTGACTAGATATTTTGACTATTTGACTAAATATTTTTACTATGTGACTAGATATTTTGACTATTTGACTAGATATTTTGACTATTTGACTAAATATTTTTACTATTTGACTAGATATTTTTACTATGTGACTAGATATTTTTACTATGTGACTAGATATTTTTACTATTTGACTAGATATTTTTACTATTTGACTAGATATTTTGACTATTTGACTAAATATTTTTACTATGTGACTAGATATTTTTACTATGTGACTAAATATTTTTACTATGTGACTAGATATTTTTACTATTTGACTATTTTACTATGTGACTAGATATTTTTACTATTTGACAGCATTGCCATGCTACCCTAGAATTGCCTTTAATGGGATTACTGTGACCACAAACCACTCTCCATGTGTGTGCCACATATTTACACCCCAGAAAGAAATACTGAATATAACAACACCATGTGCCGTCTGTGATATTAATGACCACAGACCAGGAGCCTCCAGTATGATTGATACAACTGTTGCACCAAGCACTTCATCAGCAGAGCCATATCTATGGAATGTTAATCTGACATTGTTCTTGAATGATGTCCAAGTTAATGAGACATCAGAATCGTGTGGCAGCAGCCACAAGAAGGGAGCGGAGAACATCAAGTTCTGCTGCTATAAAGGAGACTTGCCTTGCTATCCCAGAATTGCCTTAAATGGAATCACTGTAGTTGGAAACTTCTCTTGTGTAAACTACGCATTCACATCTAAGAGTGAATCAGTGAAGGTCACAAAATCATATTCTCTCTGTGGTTTTACTAACTACAGGTCATGTGGCTTCTGTTGGATTGAAAATGACAAATTACCACCACTGTGTGTCTATATGTTTGGAATTGGAGTCATCAATGACGGCCTAACATCATCAAGTGCTATGACGATCATCATTTTCGGGAGGACGTGAACTCCCATGGTATATGGTGGATAGGCGGCAGGAACCATTGAAGGCTATGTCTGAAAAGTGTTCCTTCTTGCAGTTTCCTCATATTCCAAGTCCGGCTTGTTGCAGGAGCTACTGAGTTAAGTGCTCTGTGCACACCGTAAGCTGTGTGTCTCATCCGTTTTGATCCTGCTTCGATATCCCGCTTGTTTACGATGAATGATGATATCGTATGACAGGGAACAGTTGGCTGTGTTCACTTTCTGCGCGGTTTCGCCTTATGTCTTTTGGCGTGTGCTGAGACTGCTACGATGGGGACTACAGTTACCTTTCTTTGTTTGGGAGATGAGTTGGTAATTCGGATGATTCCACTGGCACGGGCGGTTGAGCAATTATGGATTTTAATTCGTTTGCTGTGATGCCGAGGCCTTTCATAACCAATAACCAATAATAACTATTTGACTAGATATTTTTACTATGTGACTAGATATTTTTACTATTTGACTAGATATTTTTACTATGTGACTAGATATTTTGACTATTTGACTAGATATTTTGACTATTTGACTAGATATTTTGACATTTTTTGACTAGATATTTTTACAATGTGACTAGATATTTTTACTATTTGACTAGATATTTTGACTATTTGACTAGATATTTTTACAATGTGACTAGATATTTTTACTATTTGACTAGATATTTTGACTATTTGACTAGATATTTTTATTATGTGACTAGATATTTTGACTATTTGACTAGATATTTTGACTATTTGACTAGATATTTTTACTATGTGACTAGATATTTTGACTATTTGACTAGATATTTTGACTATTTGACTAGATATTTTTACTATTTGACTAGATATTTTTACTATTTGACTAGATATTTTTACTATGTGACTAGATATTTTGACTATTTGACTAGATGTTTTGACTATTTGACTAAATATTTTTACTATTTGACTAGATATTTTTACTATTTGACTAGATATTTTGACTATTTGACTAGATATTTTTACTATTTGACTAGATATTTTTAATATGTGACTAGATATTTTGACTATTTGACTAGATATTTTGACTATTTGACTAGATATTTTGACTATTTGACTAAATATTTTGACTATTTGCTTAATATTTTTACTATGTGACTAGATATTTTTACTATTTGACTAAATATTTTGACTATTTGACTAGATATTTTGACTATTTGACTAGATATTTTGACAATTTGACTAAATATTTTTACTATTTGACTAGATATTTTTACTATGTGACTAGATATTTTTACTATTTGACTAGATATTTTTACTATGTGACTAGATATTTTTACTATTTGACTAGATATTTTGACTATTTGACTAAATATTTTTACTATTTGACTAGATATTTTTACTATGTGACTAGATATTTTTACTATTTGACAAGATATTTTGACTATTTGACTAGATATTTTGACTATTTGACTAAATATTTTGACTATTTGACTAGATATTTTGACTATTTGACTAGATATTTTTACTATGTGACTAGATATTTTTACTATTTGACTAGATATTTTGACTATTTGACTAAATATTTTGACTATGTGACTAGATATTTTTACTATGTGACTAGATATTTTGACTATTTGACTAAATATTTTTACTATTTGACTAGATATTTTTACTATTTGACTAGATATTTTTACTATTTGACTAGATATTTTTACTATGTGACTAGATATTTTTACTATTTGACTAGATATTTTGACTATTTGACTAGATATTTTGACTATTTGACTAAATATTTTTACTATGTGACTAGATATTTTTACTATGTGACTATATATTTTTACTATGTGACTAGATATTTTTACTATTTGACTAGATATTTTTACTATGTGACTAGATATTTTTACTATTTGACTAGATATTTTTACTATGTGACTAGATATTTTGACTATTTGACTAGATATTTTGACTATTTGACTAGATATTTTGACATTTTTTGACTAGATATTTTTACTATGTGACTAGATATTTTTACTATTTGACTAGATATTTTTACTATTTGACTAGATATTTTGACTATTTGACTAGATATTTTGACTATTTGACTAGATATTTTTACTATGTGACTAGATATTTTGACTATTTGACTAGATATTTTGACTATTTGACTAGATATTTTTACTATGTGACTAGATATTTTTACTATTTGACTAGATATTTTTACTATTTGACTAGATATTTTGACTATTTGACTAGATATTTTTACTATTTGACTAGATATTTTTACTATGTGACTAGATATTTTGACTATTTGACTAGATATTTTGACCTATTGACTAGATATTTTTACTATTTGACTAGATATTTTTACTATGTGACTAGATATTTTTACTATGTGACTAGATATTTTTACTATTTGACTAGATATTTTTACTATGTGACTAGATATTTTTACTATTTGACTAGATATTTTGACTATTTGACTAAATATTTTTACTATTTGACTAGATATTTTTACTATGTGACTAGATATTTTTACTATTTAACTAGATATTTTGACTATTTGACTAAATATTTTTACTATTTGACTAGATATTTTTACTATGTGACTAGATATTTTTACTATTTGACAAGATATTTTGACTATTTGACTAGATATTTTGACTATTTGACTAAATATTTTGACTATTTGACTAGATATTTTGACCATTTGACTAGATATTTTGACTATTTGACTAGATATTTTTACTATTTGACTAGATATTTTTACTATGTGACTAGATATTTTTACTATTTGACTAGATATTTTGACTATTTGACTAAATATTTTGACTATTTGACTAGATATTTTTACTATGTGACTAGATATTTTTACTACTTGACTAGATATTTTGACTATTTGACTAGATATTTTGACTATTTGACTAGATATTTTTACTATTTGACTAGATATTTTTACTATTTGACTAGATATTTTGACTATTTGACTAGATATTTTGACTATTTGACTAGATATTTTGACTATTTGACTAGATATTTTGACTATTTGACTTGATATTTTTACTATGTGACTAGATATTTTTACTATTTGACTAGATATTTTTACTATTTGTGACTAGATATTTTTACTACATGACTAGATATTTTGACTATTTGACTAGATATTTTTACTATGTGACTAGATATTTTTACTATTTGACTAGATATTTTTACTATGTGACTAGATATTTTTACTATTTGACTAGATATTTTGACTATTTGACTAGATATTTTTACTATTTGACTAGATATTTTGACTATGTGACTAGATATTTTGACTATTTGACTAGATATTTTGACTATTTGACTAGATATTTTTACTATTTGACTAGATATTTTTACTATGTGACTAGATATTTTTACTATGTGACTAGATATTTTTACTATTTGACTAGATATTTTTACTATGTGACTAGATATTTTACTATTTGACTAGATACTTTGACTATTTGACTAAATATTTTTACTATTTGACTAGATATTTTTACTATGTGACTAGATATTTTTACTATTTAACTAGATATTTTGACTATTTGACTAAATATTTTTACTATTTGACTAGATATTTTTACTATGTGACTAGATATTTTTACTATTTGACAAGATATTTTGACTATTTGACTAGATATTTTGACTATTTGACTAGATATTTTGACTATTTGACTAAATATTTTTACTATGTGACTAGATATTTTTACTATGTGACTAAATATTTTTACTATGTGACTAGATATTTTTACTATTTGACTATTTTACTATGTGACTAGATATTTTTACTATTTGACAGCATTGCCATGCTACCCTAGAATTGCCTTTAATGGGATTACTGTGACCACAAACCACTCTCCATGTGTGTGCCACATATTTACACCCCAGAAAGAAATACTGAATATAACAACACCATGTGCCGTCTGTGATATTAATGACCACAGACCAGGAGCCTCCAGTATGATTGATACAACTGTTGCACCAAGCACTTCATCAGCAGAGCCATATCTATGGAATGTTAATCTGACATTGTTCTTGAATGATGTCCAAGTTAATGAGACATCAGAATCGTGTGGCAGCAGCCACAAGAAGGGAGCGGAGAACATCAAGTTCTGCTGCTATAAAGGAGACTTGCCTTGCTATCCCAGAATTGCCTTAAATGGAATCACTGTAGTTGGAAACTTCTCTTGTGTAAACTACGCATTCACATCTAAGAGTGAATCAGTGAAGGTCACAAAATCATATTCTCTCTGTGGTTTTACTAACTACAGGTCATGTGGCTTCTGTTGGATTGAAAATGACAAATTACCACCACTGTGTGTCTATATGTTTGGAATTGGAGTCATCAATGACGGCCTAACATCATCAAGTGCTATGACGATCATCATTTTCGGGAGGACGTGAACTCCCATGGTATATGGTGGATAGGCGGCAGGAACCATTGAAGGCTATGTCTGAAAAGTGTTCCTTCTTGCAGTTTCCTCATATTCCAAGTCCGGCTTGTTGCAGGAGCTACTGAGTTAAGTGCTCTGTGCACACCGTAAGCTGTGTGTCTCATCCGTTTTGATCCTGCTTCGATATCCCGCTTGTTTACGATGAATGATGATATCGTATGACAGGGAACAGTTGGCTGTGTTCACTTTCTGCGCGGTTTCGCCTTATGTCTTTTGGCGTGTGCTGAGACTGCTACGATGGGGACTACAGTTACCTTTCTTTGTTTGGGAGATGAGTTGGTAATTCGGATGATTCCACTGGCACGGGCGGTTGAGCAATTATGGATTTTAATTCGTTTGCTGTGATGCCGAGGCCTTCCATAACCAATAACCAATAATAACTATTTGACTAGATATTTTTACTATTTGACTAGATATTTTTACTATTTGACTAGATATTTTGACTATTTGACTAGATATTTTTACTATTTGACTAGATATTTTGACTATTTGACTAGATATTTTTACTATGTGACTAGATATTTTGACTATTTGACTAGATATTTTGACTATTTGACTAGATATTTTGACTATTTGACTAGATATTTTTACTATGTGACTTGATATTTTTACTATTTGACTAGATATTTTTACTATTTGACTAGATATTTTGACTATTTGACTAGATATTTTTACTATTTGACTAGATATTTTGACTATTTGACTAGATATTTTTACTATGTGACTAGATATTTTTACTATTTGACTAGATATTTTGACTATTTGACTAAATATTTTTACTATGTGACTAGATATTTTTACTATTTGACTAGATATTTTGACTATTTGACTAAATATTTTTACTATTTGACTAGATATTTTTACTATTTGACTAAATATTTTTACTATTTGACTAGATATTTTGACTATTTGACTAGATATTTTTACTATTTGACTAGATATTTTTACTATTTGACTAGATATTTTGACTATTTGACTAGATATTTTTACTATGTGACTAGATATTTTGACTATTTGACTAGATATTTTGACTATTTGACTAGATATTTTGACTATTTGACTAAATATTTTTACTATGTGACTAGATATTTTGACTATTTGACTAGATATTTTGACTATTTGACTAAATATTTTTACTATTTGACTAGATATTTTTACTATGTGACTAGATATTTTTACTATGTGACTAGATATTTTTACTATTTGACTAGATATTTTTACTATTTGACTAGATATTTTGACTATTTGACTAAATATTTTTACTATGTGACTAGATATTTTTACTATGTGACTAAATATTTTTACTATGTGACTAGATATTTTTACTATTTGACTATTTTACTATGTGACTAGATATTTTTACTATTTGACAGCATTGCCATGCTACCCTAGAATTGCCTTTAATGGGATTACTGTGACCACAAACCACTCTCCATGTGTGTGCCACATATTTACACCCCAGAAAGAAATACTGAATATAACAACACCATGTGCCGTCTGTGATATTAATGACCACAGACCAGGAGCCTCCAGTATGATTGATACAACTGTTGCACCAAGCACTTCATCAGCAGAGCCATATCTATGGAATGTTAATCTGACATTGTTCTTGAATGATGTCCAAGTTAATGAGACATCAGAATCGTGTGGCAGCAGCCACAAGAAGGGAGCGGAGAACATCAAGTTCTGCTGCTATAAAGGAGACTTGCCTTGCTATCCCAGAATTGCCTTAAATGGAATCACTGTAGTTGGAAACTTCTCTTGTGTAAACTACGCATTCACATCTAAGAGTGAATCAGTGAAGGTCACAAAATCATATTCTCTCTGTGGTTTTACTAACTACAGGTCATGTGGCTTCTGTTGGATTGAAAATGACAAATTACCACCACTGTGTGTCTATATGTTTGGAATTGGAGTCATCAATGACGGCCTAACATCATCAAGTGCTATGACGATCATCATTTTCGGGAGGACGTGAACTCCCATGGTATATGGTGGATAGGCGGCAGGAACCATTGAAGGCTATGTCTGAAAAGTGTTCCTTCTTGCAGTTTCCTCATATTCCAAGTCCGGCTTGTTGCAGGAGCTACTGAGTTAAGTGCTCTGTGCACACCGTAAGCTGTGTGTCTCATCCGTTTTGATCCTGCTTCGATATCCCGCTTGTTTACGATGAATGATGATATCGTATGACAGGGAACAGTTGGCTGTGTTCACTTTCTGCGCGGTTTCGCCTTATGTCTTTTGGCGTGTGCTGAGACTGCTACGATGGGGACTACAGTTACCTTTCTTTGTTTGGGAGATGAGTTGGTAATTCGGATGATTCCACTGGCACGGGCGGTTGAGCAATTATGGATTTTAATTCGTTTGCTGTGATGCCGAGGCCTTTCATAACCAATAACCAATAATAACTATTTGACTAGATATTTTTACTATGTGACTAGATATTTTTACTATTTGACTAGATATTTTTACTATGTGACTAGATATTTTGACTATTTGACTAGATATTTTGACTATTTGACTAGATATTTTGACATTTTTTGACTAGATATTTTTACAATGTGACTAGATATTTTTACTATTTGACTAGATATTTTGACTATTTGACTAGATATTTTTACAATGTGACTAGATATTTTTACTATTTGACTAGATATTTTGACTATTTGACTAGATATTTTTATTATGTGACTAGATATTTTGACTATTTGACTAGATATTTTGACTATTTGACTAGATATTTTTACTATGTGACTAGATATTTTGACTATTTGACTAGATATTTTGACTATTTGACTAGATATTTTTACTATTTGACTAGATATTTTTACTATTTGACTAGATATTTTTACTATGTGACTAGATATTTTGACTATTTGACTAGATGTTTTGACTATTTGACTAAATATTTTTACTATTTGACTAGATATTTTTACTATTTGACTAGATATTTTGACTATTTGACTAGATATTTTTACTATTTGACTAGATATTTTTAATATGTGACTAGATATTTTGACTATTTGACTAGATATTTTGACTATTTGACTAGATATTTTGACTATTTGACTAAATATTTTGACTATTTGCTTAATATTTTTACTATGTGACTAGATATTTTTACTATTTGACTAAATATTTTGACTATTTGACTAGATATTTTGACTATTTGACTAGATATTTTGACAATTTGACTAAATATTTTTACTATTTGACTAGATATTTTTACTATGTGACTAGATATTTTTACTATTTGACTAGATATTTTTACTATGTGACTAGATATTTTTACTATTTGACTAGATATTTTGACTATTTGACTAAATATTTTTACTATTTGACTAGATATTTTTACTATGTGACTAGATATTTTTACTATTTGACAAGATATTTTGACTATTTGACTAGATATTTTGACTATTTGACTAAATATTTTGACTATTTGACTAGATATTTTGACTATTTGACTAGATATTTTTACTATGTGACTAGATATTTTTACTATTTGACTAGATATTTTGACTATTTGACTAAATATTTTGACTATGTGACTAGATATTTTTACTATGTGACTAGATATTTTGACTATTTGACTAAATATTTTTACTATTTGACTAGATATTTTTACTATTTGACTAGATATTTTTACTATTTGACTAGATATTTTTACTATGTGACTAGATATTTTTACTATTTGACTAGATATTTTGACTATTTGACTAGATATTTTGACTATTTGACTAAATATTTTTACTATGTGACTAGATATTTTTACTATGTGACTATATATTTTTACTATGTGACTAGATATTTTTACTATTTGACTAGATATTTTTACTATGTGACTAGATATTTTTACTATTTGACTAGATATTTTTACTATGTGACTAGATATTTTGACTATTTGACTAGATATTTTGACTATTTGACTAGATATTTTGACATTTTTTGACTAGATATTTTTACTATGTGACTAGATATTTTTACTATTTGACTAGATATTTTTACTATTTGACTAGATATTTTGACTATTTGACTAGATATTTTGACTATTTGACTAGATATTTTTACTATGTGACTAGATATTTTGACTATTTGACTAGATATTTTGACTATTTGACTAGATATTTTTACTATGTGACTAGATATTTTTACTATTTGACTAGATATTTTGACTATTTGACTAGATATTTTGACTATTTGACTAGATATTTTTACTATTTGACTAGATATTTTTACTATGTGACTAGATATTTTGACTATTTGACTAGATATTTTGACCTATTGACTAGATATTTTTACTATTTGACTAGATATTTTTACTATGTGACTAGATATTTTTACTATGTGACTAGATATTTTTACTATTTGACTAGATATTTTTACTATGTGACTAGATATTTTTACTATTTGACTAGATATTTTGACTATTTGACTAAATATTTTTACTATTTGACTAGATATTTTTACTATGTGACTAGATATTTTTACTATTTAACTAGATATTTTGACTATTTGACTAGATATTTTGACTATTTGACTAGATATTTTTACTATGTGACTAGATATTTTTACTATTTGACAAGATATTTTGACTATTTGACTAGATATTTTGACTATTTGACTAAATATTTTGACTATTTGACTAGATATTTTGACCATTTGACTAGATATTTTGACTATTTGACTAGATATTTTTACTATTTGACTAGATATTTTTACTATGTGACTAGATATTTTTACTATTTGACTAGATATTTTGACTATTTGACTAAATATTTTGACTATTTGACTAGATATTTTTACTATGTGACTAGATATTTTTACTACTTGACTAGATATTTTGACTATTTGACTAGATATTTTGACTATTTGACTAGATATTTTTACTATTTGACTAGATATTTTTACTATTTGACTAGATATTTTGACTATTTGACTAGATATTTTGACTATTTGACTAGATATTTTGACTATTTGACTAGATATTTTGACTATTTGACTTGATATTTTTACTATGTGACTAGATATTTTTACTATTTGACTAGATATTTTTACTATTTGTGACTAGATATTTTTACTACATGACTAGATATTTTGACTATTTGACTAGATATTTTTACTATGTGACTAGATATTTTTACTATTTGACTAGATATTTTTACTATGTGACTAGATATTTTTACTATTTGACTAGATATTTTGACTATTTGACTAGATATTTTTACTATTTGACTAGATATTTTGACTATGTGACTAGATATTTTGACTATTTGACTAGATATTTTGACTATTTGACTAGATATTTTTACTATTTGACTAGATATTTTTACTATGTGACTAGATATTTTTACTATGTGACTAGATATTTTTACTATTTGACTAGATATTTTTACTATGTGACTAGATATTTTTACTATTTGACTAGATACTTTGACTATTTGACTAAATATTTTTACTATTTGACTAGATATTTTTACTATGTGACTAGATATTTTTACTATTTAACTAGATATTTTGACTATTTGACTAAATATTTTTACTATTTGACTAGATATTTTTACTATGTGACTAGATATTTTTACTATTTGACAAGATATTTTGACTATTTGACTAGATATTTTGACTATTTGACTAGATATTTTGACTATTTGACTAAATATTTTTACTATGTGACTAGATATTTTTACTATGTGACTAAATATTTTTACTATGTGACTAGATATTTTTACTATTTGACTATTTTACTATGTGACTAGATATTTTTACTATTTGACAGCATTGCCATGCTACCCTAGAATTGCCTTTAATGGGATTACTGTGACCACAAACCACTCTCCATGTGTGTGCCACATATTTACACCCCAGAAAGAAATACTGAATATAACAACACCATGTGCCGTCTGTGATATTAATGACCACAGACCAGGAGCCTCCAGTATGATTGATACAACTGTTGCACCAAGCACTTCATCAGCAGAGCCATATCTATGGAATGTTAATCTGACATTGTTCTTGAATGATGTCCAAGTTAATGAGACATCAGAATCGTGTGGCAGCAGCCACAAGAAGGGAGCGGAGAACATCAAGTTCTGCTGCTATAAAGGAGACTTGCCTTGCTATCCCAGAATTGCCTTAAATGGAATCACTGTAGTTGGAAACTTCTCTTGTGTAAACTACGCATTCACATCTAAGAGTGAATCAGTGAAGGTCACAAAATCATATTCTCTCTGTGGTTTTACTAACTACAGGTCATGTGGCTTCTGTTGGATTGAAAATGACAAATTACCACCACTGTGTGTCTATATGTTTGGAATTGGAGTCATCAATGACGGCCTAACATCATCAAGTGCTATGACGATCATCATTTTCGGGAGGACGTGAACTCCCATGGTATATGGTGGATAGGCGGCAGGAACCATTGAAGGCTATGTCTGAAAAGTGTTCCTTCTTGCAGTTTCCTCATATTCCAAGTCCGGCTTGTTGCAGGAGCTACTGAGTTAAGTGCTCTGTGCACACCGTAAGCTGTGTGTCTCATCCGTTTTGATCCTGCTTCGATATCCCGCTTGTTTACGATGAATGATGATATCGTATGACAGGGAACAGTTGGCTGTGTTCACTTTCTGCGCGGTTTCGCCTTATGTCTTTTGGCGTGTGCTGAGACTGCTACGATGGGGACTACAGTTACCTTTCTTTGTTTGGGAGATGAGTTGGTAATTCGGATGATTCCACTGGCACGGGCGGTTGAGCAATTATGGATTTTAATTCGTTTGCTGTGATGCCGAGGCCTTCCATAACCAATAACCAATAATAACTATTTGACTAGATATTTTTACTATGTGACTAGATATTTTTACTATTTGACTAGATATTTTGACTATTTGACTAAATATTTTGACTATTTGACTAGATATTTTGACTATTTGACTAGATATTTTTACTATGTGACTAGATATTTTTACTATTTGACTAGATATTTTGACTATTTGACTAAATATTTTGACTATGTGACTAGATATTTTTACTATGTGACTAGATATTTTGACTATTTGACTAAATATTTTTACTATTTGACTAGATATTTTTACTATTTGACTAGATATTTTTACTATTTGACTAGATATTTTTACTATGTGACTAGATATTTTTACTATTTGACTAGATATTTTGACTATTTGACTAGATATTTTGACTATTTGACTAAATATTTTTACTATGTGACTAGATATTTTTACTATGTGACTATATATTTTTACTATGTGACTAGATATTTTTACTATTTGACTAGATATTTTTACTATGTGACTAGATATTTTTACTATTTGACTAGATATTTTTACTATGTGACTAGATATTTTGACTATTTGACTAGATATTTTGACTATTTGACTAGATATTTTGACATTTTTTGACTAGATATTTTTACTATGTGACTAGATATTTTTACTATTTGACTAGATATTTTTACTATTTGACTAGATATTTTGACTATTTGACTAGATATTTTGACTATTTGACTAGATATTTTTACTATGTGACTAGATATTTTGACTATTTGACTAGATATTTTGACTATTTGACTAGATATTTTTACTATGTGACTAGATATTTTTACTATTTGACTAGATATTTTTACTATTTGACTAGATATTTTGACTATTTGACTAGATATTTTTACTATTTGACTAGATATTTTTACTATGTGACTAGATATTTTGACTATTTGACTAGATATTTTGACCTATTGACTAGATATTTTTACTATTTGACTAGATATTTTTACTATGTGACTAGATATTTTTACTATGTGACTAGATATTTTTACTATTTGACTAGATATTTTTACTATGTGACTAGATATTTTTACTATTTGACTAGATATTTTGACTATTTGACTAAATATTTTTACTATTTGACTAGATATTTTTACTATGTGACTAGATATTTTTACTATTTAACTAGATATTTTGACTATTTGACTAAATATTTTTACTATTTGACTAGATATTTTTACTATGTGACTAGATATTTTTACTATTTGACAAGATATTTTGACTATTTGACTAGATATTTTGACTATTTGACTAAATATTTTGACTATTTGACTAGATATTTTGACCATTTGACTAGATATTTTGACTATTTGACTAGATATTTTTACTATTTGACTAGATATTTTTACTATGTGACTAGATATTTTTACTATTTGACTAGATATTTTGACTATTTGACTAAATATTTTGACTATTTGACTAGATATTTTTACTATGTGACTAGATATTTTTACTACTTGACTAGATATTTTGACTATTTGACTAGATATTTTGACTATTTGACTAGATATTTTTACTATTTGACTAGATATTTTTACTATTTGACTAGATATTTTGACTATTTGACTAGATATTTTGACTATTTGACTAGATATTTTGACTATTTGACTAGATATTTTGACTATTTGACTTGATATTTTTACTATGTGACTAGATATTTTTACTATTTGACTAGATATTTTTACTATTTGTGACTAGATATTTTTACTACATGACTAGATATTTTGACTATTTGACTAGATATTTTTACTATGTGACTAGATATTTTTACTATTTGACTAGATATTTTTACTATGTGACTAGATATTTTTACTATTTGACTAGATATTTTGACTATTTGACTAGATATTTTTACTATTTGACTAGATATTTTGACTATGTGACTAGATATTTTGACTATTTGACTAGATATTTTGACTATTTGACTAGATATTTTTACTATTTGACTAGATATTTTTACTATGTGACTAGATATTTTTACTATGTGACTAGATATTTTTACTATTTGACTAGATATTTTTACTATGTGACTAGATATTTTTACTATTTGACTAGATACTTTGACTATTTGACTAAATATTTTTACTATTTGACTAGATATTTTTACTATGTGACTAGATATTTTTACTATTTAACTAGATATTTTGACTATTTGACTAAATATTTTTACTATTTGACTAGATATTTTTACTATGTGACTAGATATTTTTACTATTTGACAAGATATTTTGACTATTTGACTAGATATTTTGACTATTTGACTAGATATTTTGACTATTTGACTAAATATTTTTACTATGTGACTAGATATTTTTACTATGTGACTAAATATTTTTACTATGTGACTAGATATTTTTACTATTTGACTATTTTACTATGTGACTAGATATTTTTACTATTTGACAGCATTGCCATGCTACCCTAGAATTGCCTTTAATGGGATTACTGTGACCACAAACCACTCTCCATGTGTGTGCCACATATTTACACCCCAGAAAGAAATACTGAATATAACAACACCATGTGCCGTCTGTGATATTAATGACCACAGACCAGGAGCCTCCAGTATGATTGATACAACTGTTGCACCAAGCACTTCATCAGCAGAGCCATATCTATGGAATGTTAATCTGACATTGTTCTTGAATGATGTCCAAGTTAATGAGACATCAGAATCGTGTGGCAGCAGCCACAAGAAGGGAGCGGAGAACATCAAGTTCTGCTGCTATAAAGGAGACTTGCCTTGCTATCCCAGAATTGCCTTAAATGGAATCACTGTAGTTGGAAACTTCTCTTGTGTAAACTACGCATTCACATCTAAGAGTGAATCAGTGAAGGTCACAAAATCATATTCTCTCTGTGGTTTTACTAACTACAGGTCATGTGGCTTCTGTTGGATTGAAAATGACAAATTACCACCACTGTGTGTCTATATGTTTGGAATTGGAGTCATCAATGACGGCCTAACATCATCAAGTGCTATGACGATCATCATTTTCGGGAGGACGTGAACTCCCATGGTATATGGTGGATAGGCGGCAGGAACCATTGAAGGCTATGTCTGAAAAGTGTTCCTTCTTGCAGTTTCCTCATATTCCAAGTCCGGCTTGTTGCAGGAGCTACTGAGTTAAGTGCTCTGTGCACACCGTAAGCTGTGTGTCTCATCCGTTTTGATCCTGCTTCGATATCCCGCTTGTTTACGATGAATGATGATATCGTATGACAGGGAACAGTTGGCTGTGTTCACTTTCTGCGCGGTTTCGCCTTATGTCTTTTGGCGTGTGCTGAGACTGCTACGATGGGGACTACAGTTACCTTTCTTTGTTTGGGAGATGAGTTGGTAATTCGGATGATTCCACTGGCACGGGCGGTTGAGCAATTATGGATTTTAATTCGTTTGCTGTGATGCCGAGGCCTTCCATAACCAATAACCAATAATAACTATTTGACTAGATATTTTTACTATGTGACTAGATATTTTTACTATTTGACTAGATATTTTTACTATGTGACTAGATATTTTGACTATTTGACTAGATATTTTGACTATTTGACTAGATATTTTGACATTTTTTGACTAGATATTTTTACAATGTGACTAGATATTTTTACTATTTGACTAGATATTTTGACTATTTGACTAGATATTTTTACAATGTGACTAGATATTTTTACTATTTGACTAGATATTTTGACTATTTGACTAGATATTTTTATTATGTGACTAGATATTTTGACTATTTGACTAGATATTTTGACTATTTGACTAGATATTTTTACTATGTGACTAGATATTTTGACTATTTGACTAGATATTTTGACTATTTGACTAGATATTTTTACTATTTGACTAGATATTTTTACTATTTGACTAGATATTTTTACTATGTGACTAGATATTTTGACTATTTGACTAGATGTTTTGACTATTTGACTAAATATTTTTACTATTTGACTAGATATTTTTACTATTTGACTAGATATTTTGACTATTTGACTAGATATTTTTACTATTTGACTAGATATTTTTAATATGTGACTAGATATTTTGACTATTTGACTAGATATTTTGACTATTTGACTAGATATTTTTACTATTTGACTAAATATTTTGACTATTTGACTAGATATTTTTACTATGTGACTAGATATTTTTACTATTTGACTAAATATTTTGACTATTTGACTAGATATTTTGACTATTTGACTAGATATTTTGACAATTTGACTAAATATTTTTACTATTTGACTAGATATTTTGACTATTTGACTTGATATTTTTACTATGTGACTAGATATTTTTACTATTTGACTAGATATTTTTACTATTTGTGACTAGATATTTTTACTACATGACAAGATATTTTGACTATTTGACTAGATATTTTTACTATGTGACTAGATATTTTTACTATTTGACTAGATATTTTTACTATGTGACTAGATATTTTTACTATTTGACTAGATATTTTGACTATTTGACTAGATATTTTTACTATTTGACTAGATATTTTTACTATGTGACTAGATATTTTGACTATTTGACTAGATATTTTGACTATTTGACTAGATATTTTTACTATTTGACTAGATATTTTTACTATGTGACTAGATATTTTTACTATGTGACTAGATATTTTTACTATTTGACTAGATATTTTTACTATGTGACTAGATATTTTTACTATTTGACTAGATACTTTGACTATTTGACTAAATATTTTTACTATTTGACTAGATATTTTTACTATGTGACTAGATATTTTTACTATTTAACTAGATATTTTGACTATTTGACTAAATATTTTTACTATTTGACTAGATATTTTTACTATGTGACTAGATATTTTTACTATTTGACAAGATATTTTGACTATTTGACTAGATATTTTGACTATTTGACTAAATATTTTGACTATTTGACTAGATATTTTGACTATTTGACTAGATATTTTGACTATTTGACTAGATATTTTTACTATTTGACTAGATATTTTTACTATGTGACTAGATATTTTTACTATTTGACTAGATATTTTGACTATTTGACTAAATATTTTGACTATTTGACTAGATATTTTTACTATGTGACTAGATATTTTTACTATTTGACTAGATATTTTGACTATTTGACTAGATATTTTGACTATTTGACTAGATATTTTTACTATTTGACTAGATATTTTGACTATTTGACTAGATATTTTGACTATTTGACTAAATATTTTTACTATTTGACTAGATATTTTTACTATGTGACTAGATATTTTTACTATTTGACTAGATATTTTGACTATTTGACTAAATATTTTTACTATTTGACTAGATATTTTTACTATGTGACTAGATATTTTTACTACTTGACTAGATATTTTGACTATTTGACTAGATATTTTGACTATTTGACTAGATATTTTTACTATTTGACTAGATATTTTTACTATTTGACTAGATATTTTGACTATTTGACTAGATATTTTGACTATTTGACTAGATATTTTGACTATTTGACTTGATATTTTTACTATGTGACTAGATATTTTTACTATTTGACTAGATATTTTTACTATTTGTGACTAGATATTTTTACTACATGACTAGATATTTTGACTATTTGACTAGATATTTTTACTATGTGACTAGATATTTTTACTATTTGACTAGATATTTTTACTATTTGACTAGATATTTTGACATTTTTTGACTAGATATTTTTACTATGTGACTAGATATTTTTACTATTTGACTAGATATTTTTACTATTTGACTAGATATTTTGACTATTTGACTAGATATTTTTACTATTTGACTAGATATTTTGACTATTTGACTAGATATTTTTACTATTTGACTAGATATTTTTACTATTTGACTAGATATTTTTACTATTTGACTAGATATTTTTACTATGTGACTAGATATTTTGACTATTTGACTAGATGTTTTGACTATTTGACTAAATATTTTTACTATTTGACTAGATATTTTTACTATTTGACTAGATATTTTGACTATTTGACTAGATATTTTTACTATTTGACTAGATATTTTTAATATGTGACTAGATATTTTGACTATTTGACTAGATATTTTGACTATTTGACTAGATATTTTGACTATTTGACTAAATATTTTGACTATTTGCTTAATATTTTTACTATGTGACTAGATATTTTTACTATTTGACTAAATATTTTGACTATTTGACTAGATATTTTGACTATTTGACTAGATATTTTGACAATTTGACTAAATATTTTTACTATTTGACTAGATATTTTTACTATGTGACTAGATATTTTTACTATTTGACTAGATATTTTTACTATGTGACTAGATATTTTTACTATTTGACTAGATATTTTGACTATTTGACTAAATATTTTTTACTATTTGACTAGATATTTTTACTATGTGACTAGATATTTTTACTATTTGACAAGATATTTTGACTATTTGACTAGATATTTTGACTATTTGACTAAATATTTTGACTATTTGACTAGATATTTTGACTATTTGACTAGATATTTTTACTATGTGACTAGATATTTTTACTATTTGACTAGATATTTTGACTATTTGACTAAATATTTTGACTATGTGACTAGATATTTTTACTATGTGACTAGATATTTTGACTATTTGACTAAATATTTTTACTATTTGACTAGATATTTTTACTATTTGACTAGATATTTTTACTATTTGACTAGATATTTTTACTATGTGACTAGATATTTTTACTATTTGACTAGATATTTTGACTATTTGACTAGATATTTTGACTATTTGACTAAATATTTTTACTATGTGACTAGATATTTTTACTATGTGACTATATATTTTTACTATGTGACTAGATATTTTTACTATTTGACTAGATATTTTTACTATGTGACTAGATATTTTTACTATTTGACTAGATATTTTTACTATGTGACTAGATATTTTGACTATTTGACTAGATATTTTGACTATTTGACTAGATATTTTGACATTTTTTGACTAGATATTTTTACTATGTGACTAGATATTTTTACTATTTGACTAGATATTTTTACTATTTGACTAGATATTTTGACTATTTGACTAGATATTTTGACTATTTGACTAGATATTTTTACTATTTGACTAGATATTTTTACTATTTGACTAGATATTTTGACTATTTGACTAGATATTTTTACTATGTGACTAGATATTTTTACTATTTGACTAGATATTTTTACTATTTGACTAGATATTTTGACTATTTGACTAGATATTTTTACTATTTGACTAGATATTTTTACTATGTGACTAGATATTTTGACTATTTGACTAGATATTTTGACCTATTGACTAGATATTTTTACTATTTGACTAGATATTTTTACTATGTGACTAGATATTTTTACTATGTGACTAGATATTTTTACTATTTGACTAGATATTTTTACTATGTGACTAGATATTTTTACTATTTGACTAGATATTTTGACTATTTGACTAAATATTTTTACTATTTGACTAGATATTTTTACTATGTGACTAGATATTTTTACTATTTAACTAGATATTTTGACTATTTGACTAAATATTTTTACTATTTGACTAGATATTTTTACTATGTGACTAGATATTTTTACTATTTGACAAGATATTTTGACTATTTGACTAGATATTTTGACTATTTGACTAAATATTTTGACTATTTGACTAGATATTTTGACCATTTGACTAGATATTTTGACTATTTGACTAGATATTTTTACTATTTGACTAGATATTTTTACTATGTGACTAGATATTTTTACTATTTGACTAGATATTTTGACTATTTGACTAAATATTTTGACTATTTGACTAGATATTTTTACTATGTGACTAGATATTTTTACTACTTGACTAGATATTTTGACTATTTGACTAGATATTTTGACTATTTGACTAGATATTTTTACTATTTGACTAGATATTTTTACTATTTGACTAGATATTTTGACTATTTGACTAGATATTTTGACTATTTGACTAGATATTTTGACTATTTGACTAGATATTTTGACTATTTGACTTGATATTTTTACTATGTGACTAGATATTTTTACTATTTGACTAGATATTTTTACTATTTGTGACTAGATATTTTTACTACATGACTAGATATTTTGACTATTTGACTAGATATTTTTACTATGTGACTAGATATTTTTACTATTTGACTAGATATTTTTACTATGTGACTAGATATTTTTACTATTTGACTAGATATTTTGACTATTTGACTAGATATTTTTACTATTTGACTAGATATTTTTACTATGTGACTAGATATTTTGACTATTTGACTAGATATTTTGACTATTTGACTAGATATTTTTACTATTTGACTAGATATTTTTACTATGTGACTAGATATTTTTACTATGTGACTAGATATTTTTACTATTTGACTAGATATTTTTACTATGTGACTAGATATTTTTACTATTTGACTAGATACTTTGACTATTTGACTAAATATTTTTACTATTTGACTAGATATTTTTACTATGTGACTAGATATTTTTACTATTTAACTAGATATTTTGACTATTTGACTAAATATTTTTACTATTTGACTAGATATTTTTACTATGTGACTAGATATTTTTACTATTTGACAAGATATTTTGACTATTTGACTAGATATTTTGACTATTTGACTAGATATTTTGACTATTTGACTAAATATTTTTACTATGTGACTAGATATTTTTACTATGTGACTAAATATTTTTACTATGTGACTAGATATTTTTACTATTTGACTATTTTACTATGTGACTAGATATTTTTACTATTTGACAGCATTGCCATGCTACCCTAGAATTGCCTTTAATGGGATTACTGTGACCACAAACCACTCTCCATGTGTGTGCCACATATTTACACCCCAGAAAGAAATACTGAATATAACAACACCATGTGCCGTCTGTGATATTAATGACCACAGACCAGGAGCCTCCAGTATGATTGATACAACTGTTGCACCAAGCACTTCATCAGCAGAGCCATATCTATGGAATGTTAATCTGACATTGTTCTTGAATGATGTCCAAGTTAATGAGACATCAGAATCGTGTGGCAGCAGCCACAAGAAGGGAGCGGAGAACATCAAGTTCTGCTGCTATAAAGGAGACTTGCCTTGCTATCCCAGAATTGCCTTAAATGGAATCACTGTAGTTGGAAACTTCTCTTGTGTAAACTACGCATTCACATCTAAGAGTGAATCAGTGAAGGTCACAAAATCATATTCTCTCTGTGGTTTTACTAACTACAGGTCATGTGGCTTCTGTTGGATTGAAAATGACAAATTACCACCACTGTGTGTCTATATGTTTGGAATTGGAGTCATCAATGACGGCCTAACATCATCAAGTGCTATGACGATCATCATTTTCGGGAGGACGTGAACTCCCATGGTATATGGTGGATAGGCGGCAGGAACCATTGAAGGCTATGTCTGAAAAGTGTTCCTTCTTGCAGTTTCCTCATATTCCAAGTCCGGCTTGTTGCAGGAGCTACTGAGTTAAGTGCTCTGTGCACACCGTAAGCTGTGTGTCTCATCCGTTTTGATCCTGCTTCGATATCCCGCTTGTTTACGATGAATGATGATATCGTATGACAGGGAACAGTTGGCTGTGTTCACTTTCTGCGCGGTTTCGCCTTATGTCTTTTGGCGTGTGCTGAGACTGCTACGATGGGGACTACAGTTACCTTTCTTTGTTTGGGAGATGAGTTGGTAATTCGGATGATTCCACTGGCACGGGCGGTTGAGCAATTATGGATTTTAATTCGTTTGCTGTGATGCCGAGGCCTTCCATAACCAATAACCAATAATAACTATTTGACTAGATATTTTTACTATGTGACTAGATATTTTTACTATTTGACTAGATATTTTTACTATGTGACTAGATATTTTGACTATTTGACTAGATATTTTGACTATTTGACTAGATATTTTGACATTTTTTGACTAGATATTTTTACAATGTGACTAGATATTTTTACTATTTGACTAGATATTTTTACTATGTGACTAGATATTTTTACTATTTGACTAGATATTTTGACTATTTGACTAGATATTTTGACTATTTGACTAAATATTTTTACTATGTGACTAGATATTTTTACTATGTGACTATATATTTTTACTATGTGACTAGATATTTTTACTATTTGACTAGATATTTTTACTATGTGACTAGATATTTTTACTATTTGACTAGATATTTTTACTATGTGACTAGATATTTTGACTATTTGACTAGATATTTTGACTATTTGACTAGATATTTTGACATTTTTGACTAGATATTTTTACTATGTGACTAGATATTTTTACTATTTGACTAGATATTTTTACTATTTGACTAGATATTTTGACTATTTGACTAGATATTTTGACTATTTGACTAGATATTTTTACTATGTGACTAGATATTTTGACTATTTGACTAGATATTTTGACTATTTGACTAGATATTTTTACTATGTGACTAGATATTTTTACTATTTGACTAGATATTTTGACTATTTGACTAGATATTTTTACTATTTGACTAGATATTTTTACTATGTGACTAGATATTTTGACTATTTGACTAGATATTTTGACCTATTGACTAGATATTTTTACTATTTGACTAGATATTTTTACTATGTGACTAGATATTTTTACTATGTGACTAGATATTTTTACTATTTGACTAGATATTTTTACTATGTGACTAGATATTTTTACTATTTGACTAGATATTTTGACTATTTGACTAAATATTTTTACTATTTGACTAGATATTTTTACTATGTGACTAGATATTTTTACTATTTAACTAGATATTTTGACTATTTGACTAAATATTTTTACTATTTGACTAGATATTTTTACTATGTGACTAGATATTTTTACTATTTGACAAGATATTTTGACTATTTGACTAGATATTTTGACTATTTGACTAAATATTTTGACTATTTGACTAGATATTTTGACCATTTGACTAGATATTTTGACCATTTGACTAGATATTTTTACTATTTGACTAGATATTTTTACTATGTGACTAGATATTTTTACTATTTGACTAGATATTTTGACTATTTGACTAAATATTTTGACTATTTGACTAGATATTTTTACTATGTGACTAGATATTTTTACTACTTGACTAGATATTTTGACTATTTGACTAGATATTTTGACTATTTGACTAGATATTTTTACTATTTGACTAGATATTTTTACTATTTGACTAGATATTTTTACTATTTGACTAGATATTTTGACTATTTGACTAGATATTTTGACTATTTGACTAGATATTTTGACTATTTGACTTGATATTTTTACTATGTGACTAGATATTTTTACTATTTGACTAGATATTTTTACTATTTGTGACTAGATATTTTTACTACATGACTAGATATTTTGACTATTTGACTAGATATTTTTACTATGTGACTAGATATTTTTACTATTTGACTAGATATTTTTACTATGTGACTAGATATTTTTACTATTTGACTAGATATTTTGACTATTTGACTAGATATTTTTACTATTTGACTAGATATTTTTACTATGTGACTAGATATTTTGACTATTTGACTAGATATTTTGACTATTTGACTAGATATTTTTACTATGTGACTAGATATTTTTACTATGTGACTAGATATTTTTACTATTTGACTAGATATTTTTACTATGTGACTAGATATTTTTACTATTTGACTAGATACTTTGACTATTTGACTAAATATTTTTACTATTTGACTAGATATTTTTACTATGTGACTAGATATTTTTACTATTTAACTAGATATTTTGACTATTTGACTAAATATTTTTACTATTTGACTAGATATTTTTACTATGTGACTAGATATTTTTACTATTTGACAAGATATTTTGACT
The DNA here is from genome assembly GCA_032433765.1 of Megaustenia siamemsis. Lineage (NCBI taxonomy): Eukaryota > Metazoa > Mollusca > Gastropoda > Stylommatophora > Ariophantidae > Megaustenia > Megaustenia siamemsis. The sequence goes on along the minus strand of JAVIAB010000091.1, from coordinate 19,618,939 downwards.
ATTTGACTAGATATTTTGACTATTTGACTAAATATTTTGACTATTTGACTAGATATTTTGACTATTTGACTAGATATTTTGACTATTTGACTAGATATTTTTACTATTTGACTAGATATTTTTACTATGTGACTAGATATTTTTACTATTTGACTAGATATTTTGACTATTTGACTAAATATTTTGACTATTTGACTAGATATTTTTACTATGTGACTAGATATTTTTACTATTTGACTAGATATTTTGACTATTTGACTAGATATTTTGACTATTTGACTAGATATTTTTACTATTTGACTAGATATTTTGACTATTTGACTAGATATTTTGACTATTTGACTAAATATTTTTACTATTTGACTAGATATTTTTACTATGTGACTAGATATTTTTACTATTTGACTAGATATTTTGACTATTTGACTAAATATTTTGACTATTTGACTAGATATTTTTACTATGTGACTAGATATTTTTACTACTTGACTAGATATTTTGACTATTTGACTAGATATTTTGACTATTTGACTAGATATTTTTACTATTTGACTAGATATTTTTACTATTTGACTAGATATTTTGACTATTTGACTAGATATTTTGACTATTTGACTAGATATTTTGACTATTTGACTTGATATTTTTACTATGTGACTAGATATTTTTACTATTTGACTAGATATTTTTACTATTTGTGACTAGATATTTTTACTACATGACTAGATATTTTGACTATTTGACTAGATATTTTTACTATGTGACTAGATATTTTTACTATTTGACTAGATATTTTTACTATGTGACTAGATATTTTTACTATTTGACTAGATATTTTGACTATTTGACTAGATATTTTTACTATTTGACTAGATATTTTTACTATGTGACTAGATATTTTGACTATTTGACTAGATATTTTGACTATTTGACTAGATATTTTTACTATTTGACTAGATATTTTTACTATGTGACTAGATATTTTTACTATGTGACTAGATATTTTTACTATTTGACTAGATATTTTTACTATGTGACTAGATATTTTTACTATTTGACTAGATACTTTGACTATTTGACTAAATATTTTTACTATTTGACTAGATATTTTTACTATGTGACTAGATATTTTTGCTATTTAACTAGATATTTTGACTATTTGACTAAATATTTTTACTATTTGACTAGATATTTTTACTATGTGACTAGATATTTTTACTATTTGACAAGATATTTTGACTATTTGACTAGATATTTTGACTATTTGACTAAATATTTTGACTATTTGACTAGATATTTTGACTATTTGACTAGATATTTTGACTATTTGACTAGATATTTTTACTATTTGACTAGATATTTTTACTATGTGACTAGATATTTTTACTATTTGACTAGATATTTTGACTATTTGACTAAATATTTTGACTATTTGACTAGATATTTTTACTATGTGACTAGATATTTTGACTATTTGACTAGATATTTTTACTATTTGACTAGATATTTTGACTATTTGACTAGATATTTTTACTATTTGACTAGATATTTTGACTATTTGACTAGATATTTTGACTATTTGACTAAATATTTTTACTATTTGACTAGATATTTTTACTATGTGACTAGATATTTTTACTATTTGACTAGATATTTTGACTATTTGACTAGATATTTTGACTATTTGACTAAATATTTTTACTATTTGACTAGATATTTTTACTATGTGACTAGATATTTTTGTCTATTTGACTAGATATTTTGACTACATATTTTAACTATTTCACTAAATATTTTAACTATTTGACTAAATATTTTGACTACATATTTTAACTATTTCACTAAATATTTTAACTATTTGACTAGATATTTTGACTACATATTTTAACTATTTCACTAAATATTTTAACTATTTGACTAAATATTTTGACTACATATTTTAACTATTTCACTAAATATTTTAACTATTTGACTAAATATTTTGACTACATATTTTAACTATTTCACTAAATCCTTAAACTATTTGACTAAATATTTTGACTACATATTTTAACTATTTCACTAAATATTTTAACTATTTGACTAGATATTTTGACTACATATTTTAACTATTTCACTAAATATTTTTCTATTTGACTAAATATTTTGACTACATATTTTAACTATTTGACTAAATATTTTAACTATTTGACTAAATATTTTGACCACATATTTTAACTATTTCACTAAATATTTTGACTATTTGACTACATATTTTAACTATTTAGATAAATATTTTAACTATTTGACTAAATATTTTAACTATTTGACTAAATATTTTGACTATCTGACTACATATTTTGACAAAATATTTGGACTATTTGACTAGATATTTGACTAAAATGAGTTATCAGTGATAACCCACAGTATTTGGTACAGTCATGTTTATGACCATTTGTTCCCCTATATGGGTATAAACATTCTTCCAATTCTGGGGTGCTTCAAATGAAATTGAATAGACAGACAAAATGTTGAGATTATCAAATTATAAATACAGAAATGAACATAACAGAACAAACAGACTGTTTACCTGAAATAATATTCAAAATTATGACCACAACTACTCCAGCAGGGGGTGATGAAAATACAAACTGAAAGGCGTAAATGAATGCTATCATTGCCCAGCCATATACAAGCAGCACTAGCAAAACCACTCCCCATCTTCCATCACCCACGTAAGCTGTCTGGCCAAATGCTGCAAAGACGATCAAAAGTAGAATGCTGGGGATAATGAAAGATATAAAGTCCCACAGAAAGGTTGGTAGCCAGTATGTTATTGGTCCAACTCCACTCAAAACTTGCATGTGTTTTGCTCCAGCCTGACAAAAAAACAAATGAGAAATAAATTTTGCATAAAATGTGTGCATTTTCCTGAACACAAAAACAGTTAGCTATGACAATTCACATATACAATATATATATATATATACAATATACTCACATATTTCATTTTTAAAAATGATTTGCACAGAGTATTTTGCAACAACTAGAACTATTTAGGTAAGACGAGAGAGAGGAAAACAAAGAGAAAAGATTCAGTTTGACAGTTGGTGGGAATGGTTTGGTACCAAATAAACAGGAATAACAAACAGACATAGTAATATAGTCTCTTTCTGAAAACAATGAAGGTCATCTCATACACTCACTGTGACAGTCTCTGATAACAGTGATGGTTATCTCATACACTTAATGTGACAATCTCTGATAACAGTGAAGGTTATCTCATACACTCACTGTGACAGTCTCTGATAATAGTGATGGTTATCTCATACACTCAATGTGACAGTCTCTGATAACAGTGAAGGTTATCTCATACACTCACTGTGACAGTCTCTGATAACAGTGATGGTTATCTCATACACTCAATGTGACAGTCTCTGATAACAGTGAAGGTTATCTCATACACTTAATGTGACAGTCTCTGATAACAGTGATGGTTATCTCATACACTTAATGTGACAATCTCTGATAACAGTAAAGGTTATCTCATACAATCATTTTGACAGTCTGATAACGGCGAAGGTTATCTCATACACTCAATGTGACAGTCTCTGATAACAGTGATGGTTATCTCATACACCCAATGTGACAGTCTCTGATAACAGTGAAGGTCATCTCATACACTCAATGTGACAGTCTCTGATAACAGTGATGGTTATCTCATACACTCAATGTGACAGTCTCTGATAACAGTGAAGGTTATCTCATACACTCAATGTGACAGTCTCTGATAACAGTGATGGTTATCTCATACACTCAATGTGACAGTCTCTGATAACAGTGATAGTTATCTCATACACTCAATGTGACAGTCTCTGATAACAGTGATGGTTATCTCATACACTCAATGTGACAGTCTCTGATAACAGTGAAGGTTATCTCATACACTCAATGTGACAGTCTCTGATAACAGTGATGGTTATCTCATACACTCAATGTGACAGTCTCTGATAACATTGATGGTTATCTCATACACTCAATGTGACAGTCTCTGATAACAGTGATGGTTATCTCATACACTCAATGTGACAGTCTCTGATAACAGTGATGGTTATCTCATACACTTAATGTGACAGTCTCTGATAGCAGTGAAGGTTATCTCATACAATCAATGTGACAGTCTCTTTCTGATAACAGTGAAGGTTATCTCATACACTCAATATGGCAGTCTCTTTCTGATAACAGTGAAGGTTATCTCATACACTCAATGTGACAGTCTCTTTCTGATAACAGTGAAGGTTATCTCATACACTCAATGTGACAGTCTCTGATAACAGTGAAGGTTATCTCATACACTCAATGTGACAGTCTCTGATAACAGTGAAGGTTATCTCATACACTTAATGTGGCAGTCTCTGATAACAGTGAAGGTTATCTCATACACTCAATGTGACAGTCTCTGATAACAGTGATGGTTATCTCATACACTCAATGTGACAGTCTCTTTCTGATAACAGTGAAGGTTATCTCATACACTCAATGTGGCAGTCTCTTTCTGATAACAGTGAAGGTTATCTCATACATTCAATATGACAGTCTCTGATAACAGTGAAGGTTATCTCATACACTCGATGTGGCAGTCTCTGATAACAGTGAAGGTTATCTCATACACTCAATGTGGCAGTCTCTGATAACAGTGAAGGTTATCTCATACACTCGATGTGACAGTCTCTGATAACAGTGAAGGTTATCTCATACACTCAATGTGGCAGTCTCTGATAACAGTGAAGGTTATCTCAAACACTCAATGTGACAGTCTCTTTCTGAAAACAGTGAAGGTTATCTCATACATTCAATGTGGCAGTCTCTGATAACAGTGAAGGTTATCTCATACACTCAATGTGACAGTCTCTTTCTGATAACAGTGAAGGTTATCTCATACACTCAATGTGGCAGTCTCTGATAACAGTGAAGGTTATCTCATACACTCAATGTGACAGTCTCTTTCTGATAACAGTGAAGGTTATCTCATACACTCAATGCGGCAGTCTCTGATAACAGTGATGGTTATCTCATACACTCAATGTGACAGTCTCTGATAACAGTGAAGGTTATCTCATACACTCACTGTGACAGTCTCTGATAATAGTGATGGTTATCTCATACACTCAATGTGACAGTCTCTGATAACAGTGAAAGTTATCTCATACACTCACTGTGACAGTCTCTGATAACAGTGATGGTTATCTCATACACTCAATGTGACAGTCTCTGATAACAGTGAAGGTTATCTCATACACTTAATGTGACAGTCTCTGATAACAGTGATGGTTATCTCATACACTTAATGTGACAATCTCTGATAACAGTAAAGGTTATCTCATACAATCATTTTGACAGTCTGATAACGGCGAAGGTTATCTCATACACTCAATGTGACAGTCTCTGATAACAGTGATGGTTATCTCATACACTCAATGTGACAGTCTCTGATAACAGTGAAGGTCATCTCATACACTCAATGTGACAGTCTCTGATAACAGTGATGGTTATCTCATACACTCAATGTGACAGTCTCTGATAACAGTGAAGGTTATCTCATACACTCAATGTGACAGTCTCTGATAACAGTGATGGTTATCTCATACACTCAATGTGACAGTCTCTGATAACAGTGATAGTTATCTCATACACTCAATGTGACAGTCTCTGATAACAGTGATGGTTATCTCATACACTCAATGTGACAGTCTCTGATAACAGTGAAGGTTATCTCATACACTCAATGTGACAGTCTCTGATAACAGTGATGGTTATCTCATACACTTAATGTGACAGTCTCTGATAGCAGTGAAGGTTATCTCATACACTCAATGTGACAGTCTCTTTCTGATAACAGTGAAGGTTATCTCATACACTCAATATGGCAGTCTCTTTCTGATAACAGTGAAGGTTATCTCATACACTCAATGTGACAGTCTTTCTGATAACAGTGAAGGTTATCTCATACACTCAATGTGACAGTCTCTGATAACAGTGAAGGTTATCTCATACACTCAATGTGACAGTCTCTGATAACAGTGAAGGTTATCTCATACACTTAATGTGGCAGTCTCTGATAACAGTGAAGGTAATCTCATACACTCAATGTGACAGTCTCTGATAACAGTGATGGTTATCTCAAACACTCAATGTGACAGTCACTTTCTGATAACAGTGAAGGTTATCTCATACACTCAATGTGGCAGTCTCTTTCTGATAACAGTGAAGGTTATCTCATACATTCAATATGACAGTCTCTGATAACAGTGAAGGTTATCTCATACACTCGATGTGGCAGTCTCTGATAACAGTGAAGGTTATCTCATACACTCAATGTGGTAGTCTCTGATAACAGTTAAGGTAATCTTATACACTGAATACGGCAGTCTCTTTCTGATAACAGTGAAGGTTATCTCATACACTCAATGTGACAGTCTCTTTCTGATAACAGTGAAGGTTATCTCATACACTCAATGTGGCAGTCTCTTTCTGATAACAGTGAAGGTTATCTCATACACTCAATGTGACAGACTCTTTCTGATAACAGTGAAGGTTATCTCATACATTCAATGTGACAGTCTCTGATAACAGTGAAGGTTATCTCATACACTCGATGTGGCAGTCTCTGATAACAGTGAAGGTTATCTCATACACTCAATGTGGCAGTCTCTGATAACAGTGAAGGTTATCTCAAACACTCAATGTGACAGTCTCTTTCTCAAAACAGTGAAGGTTATCTCATACACTCAATGTGGCAGTCTCTGATAACAGTGAAGGTTATCTCATACACTCAATGTGACAGTCTCTTTCTGATAACAGTGAAGGTTATCTCATACACTCAATGCGGCAGTCTCTGATAACAGTGATGGTTATCTCATACACTCAATGTGACAGTCTCTGATAACAGTGAAGGTTATCTCATACACTCAATGTGACAGTTTCTTTCTGATAACAGTGAAGGTTATCTCATACACTCAATGTGACAGTCTCTTTCTGATAACAGTGAAGGTTATCTCATACACTCAATGTGACAGTCTCTTTCTGATAACAGTGGAGGTTATCTCATACACTCAATGTGACAGTCTCTGATAACAGTGAAGGTTATCTCATACACTCAATGTGACAGTCTCTGATAACAGTGAAGGTTATCTCATACACTTAATGTGACAGTCTCTGATAACAGTGAAGGTTATCTCATACACTCAATGTGACAGGCTCTGATAACAGTGAAGGTTATCTCATACACTCAATGTGACAGTCTCTGATAACAGTGATGGTTATCTCATACACCCAATGTGACAGTCTCTGATAACAGTGATGGTCATCTCATACACTCAATGTGACAGTCTCTGATAACAGTGATGGTTATCTCATACACTCAATGTGACAGTCTCTGATAACAGTGAAGGTTATCTCATACACTCAATGTGACAGTCTCTGATAACAGTGATGGTTATCTCATACACTCAATGTGACAGTCTCTGATAACAGTGATAGTTATCTCATACACTCAATGTGACAGTCTCTGATAACAGTGATGGTTATCTCATACACTCAATGTGACAGTCTCTGATAACAGTGAAGGTTATCTCATACACTCAATGTGACAGTCTCTGATAACAGTGATGGTTATCTCATACACTCAATGTGACAGTCTCTGATAACAGTGATAGTTATCTCATACACTCAATGTGACAGTCTCTGATAACAGTGATGGTTATCTCATACACTCAATGTGACAGTCTCTGATAACAGTGAAGGTTATCTCATACACTCAATGTGACAGTCTCTGATAACAGTGATGGTTATCTCATACACTCAATGTGACAGTCTCTGATAACAGTGATGGTTATCTCATACACTCAATGTGACAGTCTCTGATAACAGTGATGGTTATCTCATACACTCAATGTGACAGTCTCTGATAACAGTGATGGTTATCTCATACACTTAATGTGACAGTCTCTGATAGCAGTGAAGGTTATCTCATACAATCAATGTGACAGTCTCTTTCTGATAACAGTGAAGGTTATCTCATACACTCAATATGGCAGTCTCTTTCTGATAACAGTGAAGGTTATCTCATACACTCAATGTGACAGTCTCTTTCTGATAACAGTGAAGGTTACCTCATACACTCAATGTGACAGTCTCTGATAACAGTGAAGGTTATCTCATACACTCAATGTGACAGTCTCCTATAACAGTGAAGGTTATCTCATACACTTAATGTGGCAGTCTCTGATAACAGTGAAGGTTATCTCATACACTCAATGTGACAGTCTCTGATAACAGTGATGGTTATCTCATACACTCAATGTGACAGTCTCTTTCTGATAACAGTGAAGGTTATCTCATACACTCAATGTGGCAGTCTCTTTCTGATAACAGTGAAGGTTATCTCATACATTCAATATGACAGTCTCTGATAACAGTGAAGGTTATCTCATACACTCGATGTGGCAGTCTCTGATAACAATGAAGGTTATCTCATACACTCAATGTGGCAGTCTCTGATAACAGTGAAGGTTATCTCATACACTCGATGTGGCAGTCTCTGATAACAGTGAAGGTTATCTCATACACTCAATGTGGCAGTCTCTGATAACAGTGAAGGTTATCTCAAACACTCAATGTGACAGTCTCTTTCTGAAAACAGTGAAGGTTATCTCATACATTCAATGTGACAGTCTCTGATAACAGTGATGGTCATCTCATACACTCAATGTGACAGTCTCTGATAACAGTGATGGTTATCTCATACACTCAATGTGACAGTCTCTGATAACAGTGAAGGTTATCTCATACACTCAATGTGACAGTCTCTGATAACAGTGATGGTTATCTCATACACTCAATGTGACAGTCTCTGATAACAGTGATAGTTATCTCATACACTCAATGTGACAGTCTCTGATAACAGTGATGGTTATCTCATACACTCAATGTGACAGTCTCTGATAACAGTGAAGGTTATCTCATACACTCAATGTGACAGTCTCTGATAACAGTGATGGTTATCTCATACACTCAATGTGACAGTCTCTGATAACAGTGATAGTTATCTCATACACTCAATGTGACAGTCTCTGATAACAGTGATGGTTATCTCATACACTCAATGTGACAGTCTCTGATAACAGTGAAGGTTATCTCATACACTCAATGTGACAGTCTCTGATAACAGTGATGGTTATCTCATACACTCAATGTGACAGTCTCTGATAACAGTGATGGTTATCTCATACACTCAATGTGACAGTCTCTGATAACAGTGATGGTTATCTCATACACTCAATGTGACAGTCTCTGATAACAGTGATGGTTATCTCATACACTTAATGTGACAGTCTCTGATAGCAGTGAAGGTTATCTCATACAATCAATGTGACAGTCTCTTTCTGATAACAGTGAAGGTTATCTCATACACTCAATATGGCAGTCTCTTTCTGATAACAGTGAAGGTTATCTCATACACTCAATGTGACAGTCTCTTTCTGATAACAGTGAAGGTTACCTCATACACTCAATGTGACAGTCTCTGATAACAGTGAAGGTTATCTCATACACTCAATGTGACAGTCTCCTATAACAGTGAAGGTTATCTCATACACTTAATGTGGCAGTCTCTGATAACAGTGAAGGTTATCTCATACACTCAATGTGACAGTCTCTGATAACAGTGATGGTTATCTCATACACTCAATGTGACAGTCTCTTTCTGATAACAGTGAAGGTTATCTCATACACTCAATGTGGCAGTCTCTTTCTGATAACAGTGAAGGTTATCTCATACATTCAATATGACAGTCTCTGATAACAGTGAAGGTTATCTCATACACTCGATGTGGCAGTCTCTGATAACAATGAAGGTTATCTCATACACTCAATGTGGCAGTCTCTGATAACAGTGAAGGTTATCTCATACACTCGATGTGGCAGTCTCTGATAACAGTGAAGGTTATCTCATACACTCAATGTGGCAGTCTCTGATAACAGTGAAGGTTATCTTAAACACTCAATGTGACAGTCTCTTTCTGAAAACAGTGAAGGTTATCTCATACATTCAATGTGGCAGTCTCTGATAACAGTGAAGGTTATCTCATACACTCAATGTGACAGTCTCTTTCTGATAACAGTGAAGGTTATCTCATACACTCAATGTGGCAGTCTCTGATAACAGTGAAGGTTATCTCATACACTCAATGTGACAGTCTCTTTCTGATAACAGTGAAGGTTATCTCATACACTCAATGCGGCAGTCTCTGATAACAGTGATGGTTATCTCATACACTCAATGTGACAGTCTCTGATAACAGTGAAGGTTATCTCATACACTCACTGTGACAGTCTCTGATAATAGTGATGGTTATCTCATACACTCAATGTGACAGTCTCTGATAACAGTGAAGGTTATCTCATACACTCACTGTGACAGTCTCTGATAACAGTGATGGTTATCTCATACACTCAGTGTGACAGTCTCTGATAAAAGTGAAGGTTGTCTCATACACTTAATGTGACAGTCTCTGATAACAGTGATGGTTATCTCATACACTTAATGTGACAATCTCTGATAACAGTAAAGGTTATCTCATACAATCATTTTGACAGTCTGATAACGGCGAAGGTTATCTCATACACTCAATGTGACAGTCTCTGATAACAGTGATGGTTATCTCATACACTCAATGTGACAGTCTCTGATAACAGTGAAGGTCATCTCATACACTCAATGTGACAGTCTCTGATAACAGTGATGGTTATCTCATACACTCAATGTGACAGTCTCTGATAACAGTGAAGGTTATCTCATACACTCAATGTGACAGTCTCTGATAACAGTGATGGTTATCTCATACACTCAATGTGACAGTCTCTGATAACAGTGATAGTTATCTCATACACTCAATGTGACAGTCTCTGATAACAGTGATGGTTATCTCATACACCCAATGTGACAGTCTCTGATAACAGTGAAGGTTATCTCATACACTCAATGTGACAGTCTCTGATAACAGTGATGGTTATCTCATACACTTAATGTGACAGTCTCTGATAGCAGTGAAGGTTATCTCATACACTCAATGTGACAGTCTCTTTCTGATAACAGTGAAGGTTATCTCATACACTCAATATGGCAGTCTCTTTCTGATAACAGTGAAGGTTATCTCATACACTCAATGTGACAGTCTCTTTCTGATAACAGTGAAGGTTATCTCATACACTCAATGTGACAGTCTCTTTCTGATAACAGTGAAGGTTATCTCATACACTCAATGTGGCAGTCTCTTTCTGATAACAGTGAAGGTTATCTCATACATTCAATATGACAGTCTCTGATAACAGTGAAGATTATATCTCATACACTCGATGTGGCAGTCTCTGATAACAGTGAAGGTTATCTCATACACTCAATGTGGTAGTCTCTGATAACAGTTAAGGTAATCTCATACACTGAATACGGCAGTCTCTTTCTGATAACAGTGAAGGTTATCTCATACACTCAATGTGACAGTCTCTTTCTGATAACAGTGAAGGTTATCTCATACACTCAATGTGGCAGTCTCTTTCTGATAACAGTGAAGGTTATCTCATACACTCAATGTGACAGACTCTTTCTGATAACAGTGAAGGTTATCTCATACATTCAATGTGACAGTCTCTGATAACAGTGAAGGTTATCTCATACACTCGATGTGGCAGTCTCTGATAACAGTGAAGGTTATCTCATACACTCAATGTGGCAGTCTCTGATAACAGTGAAGGTTATCTCAAACACTCAATGTGACAGTCTCTTTCTGAAAACAGTGAAGGTTATCTCATACACTCAATGTGGCAGTCTCTGATAACAGTGAAGGTTATCTCATACACTCAATGTGACAGTCTCTGATAACAGTGAAGGTTATCTCATACACTCAATGTGACAGTTTCTTTCTGATAACAGTGAAGGTTATCTCATACACTCAATGTGACAGTCTCTTTCTGATAACAGTGAAGGTTATCTCATACACTCAATGTGACAGTCTCTTTCTGATAACAGTGAAGGTTATCTCATACACTCAATGTGACAGTCTCTGATAACAGTGAAGGTTATCTCATACACTCAATGTGACAGTCTCTGATAACAGTGAAGGTTATCTCATACACTTAATGTGACAGTCTCTGATAACAGTGAAGGTTATCTCATACACTCAATGTGACAGTCTCTGATAACAGTGAAGGTTATCTCATACACTCAATGTGACAGTCTCTGATAACAGTGAAGGTTATCTCATACACTCAATGTGACAGTCTCTGATAACAGTGAAGGTTACCTCATACACTCAATGTGACAGTCTCTTTCTGATAACAGTGAAGGTTATCTCATACATTTGATGTGGCAGTCTCTGATAACAGTGAAGGTTATCTCATACACTCAATGTGACAATCTCTGATAAAAGTGATGGTTATCTCATACACTCAATGTGACAGTGTCTGATAACAGTGAAGGTTATCTCATACACTCAATGTGGCAGTCTCTGATAACAGTGAAGGTTATCTCATACACTCAATGTGACAGTCTCTGATAACAGTGAAGGTTATTTCATACACTCAATGTGACAGTTTCTTTCTGATAACAGTGAAGGTTATCTCATACACTCAATGTGACAATCTCTGATAAAAGTGATGGTTATCTCATACACTCAATGTGACAGTGTCTGATAACAGTGAAGGTTATCTCATACACTCAATGTGGCAGTCTCTGATAACAGTGAAGGTTATCTCAAACACTCAATGTGACAGTCTCTGATAACAGTGAAGGTTATTTCAAACACTCAATGTGACAGTCTCTGATAACAGTGAAGGTTATCTCATGCACTCAATGTGACAGTCTTTGATAACAGTGATGGTTATCTCATACACTCAATGTGGCAGTCTCTGATAACAGTGAAGGTTATCTCATACACTCAATGTGACAGTCTCTGATAACAGTGATGGTTATCTCATACACTCAATGTGACAGTCTCTGATAACAGTGAAGGTTATCTCAAACACTCAATGTGACAGTCTCTGATAACAGTGAAGGTTATCTCATACACTCAATGTGGCAGTCTCTGATAACAGTGAAGGTTATCCCAAACACTCAATGTGACAGTCTCTGATAACAGTGAAGGTTATTTCAAACACTCATTGTGACAGTCTCTGATAACAGTGAAGGTTATCTCTTGCACTCAATGTGACAGTCTTTGATAACAGTGATGGTTATCTCATACACTCAATGTGGCAGTCTCTGATAACAGTGAAGGTTATCTCAAACACTCAATGTGACAGTCTCTTTCTGAAAACAGTGAAGGTTATCTCATACATTCAATGTGGCAGTCTCTGATAACAGTGAAGGTTATCTCATACACTCAATGTGACAGTCTCTTTCTGATAACAGTGAAGGTTATCTCATACACTCAATGTGGCAGTCTCTGATAACAGTGAAGGTTATCTCATACACTCAATGTGACAGTCTCTTTCTGATAACAGTGAAGGTTATCTCATACACTCAATGCGGCAGTCTCTGATAACAGTGATGGTTATCTCATACACTCAATGTGACAGTCTCTGATAACAGTGAAGTTTATCTCATACACTCAATGTGACAGTTTCTTTCTGATAACAGTGAAGGTTATCTCATACACTCAATGTGACAGTCTCTTTCTGATAACAGTGAAGGTTATCTCAAACACTCAATGTGACAGTCTCTTTCTGAAAACAGTGAAGGTTATCTCAAACACTCAATGTGACAGTCTCTTTCTGAAAACAGTGAAGGTTATCTCATACATTCAATGTGGCAGTCTCTGATAACAGTGAAGGTTATCTCATACACTCAATGTGACAGTCTCTTTCTGATAACAGTGAAGGTTATCTCATACACTCAATGTGGCAGTCTCTGATAACAGTGAAGGTTATCTCATACACTCAATGTGACAGTCTCTTTCTGATAACAGTGAAGGTTATCTCATACACTCAATGCGGCAGTCTCTGATAACAGTGATGGTTATCTCATACACTCAATGTGACAGTCTCTGATAACAGTGAAGGTTATCTCATACACTCAATGTGACAGTTTCTTTCTGATAACAGTGAAGGTTATCTCATACACTCAATGTGACAGTCTCTTTCTGATAACAGTGAAGGTTATCTCATACACTCAATGTGACAGTCTCTGATAACAGTGAAGGTTATCTCATACACTCAATGTGACAGTCTCTGATAACAGTGAAGGTTATCTCATACACTTAATGTGACAGTCTCTGATAACAGTGAAGGTTATCTCATACACTCAATGTGACAGTCTCTGATAACAGTGAAGGTTATCTCATACACTCAATGTGACAGTCTCTGATAACAGTGAAGGTTATCTCATACACTCAATGTGACAGTCTCTGATAACAGTGAAGGTTACCTCATACACTCAATGTGACAGTCTCTTTCTGATAACAGTGAAGGCTATCTCATACATTTGATGTGGCAGTCTCTGATAACAGTGAAGGTTATCTCATACACTCAATGTGACAGTCTCTGATAACAGTGATGGTTATCTCATACACTCAATGTGACAGTGTCTGATAACAGTGAAGGTTATCTCATACACTCAATGTGGCAGTCTCTGATAACAGTGAAGGTTATCTCATACACTCAATGTGACAGTCTCTGATAACAGTGAAGGTTATCTCATACACTCAATGTGACAGTCTCTGATAACAGTGATGGTTATCTCATACACTCAATGTGACAGTCTCTTTCTGATAACAGTGATGGTTATCTCATACTCTCAATGTGGCAGTCTCTGATAACAGTGAAGGTTATCTCATACACTCAATGTGACAGTCTCTGATAACAGTGATGGTTATCTCATACACTCAATGTGACAGTCTCTGATAACAGTGAAGGTTATCTCAAACACTCAATGTGACAGTCTCTGATAACAGTGAAGGTTATCTCATACACGCAATGTGGCAGTCTCTGATAACAGTGAAGGTTATCCTAAACACTCAATGTGACAGTCTCTGATAACAGTGAAGGTTATTTCAAACACTCAATGTGACAGTCTCTGATAACAGTGAAGGTTATCTCTTGCACTCAATGTGACAGTCTTTGATAACAGTGATGGTTATCTCATACACTCAATGTGGCAGTCTCTGATAACAGTGATGGTTATCTCATACACTCAATGTGGCAGTCTCTGATAACAGTGATGGTTCATACACTCAATGTGGCAGTCTCAGATAACAGTGAAGGTTAGCTCATACACTCAATGTGGCAGTCTCTGATAACAGTGAAGTTTATCTCATGCACTCAATGTGACAGTCTTTGATAACAGTGATGGTTATCTCATACACTCAATGTGGCAGTCTCTGATAACAGTGAAGGTTATCTCATACACTCAATGTGACAGTCTCTGATAACAGTGATGGTTATCTCATACACTCAATGTGACAGTCTCTGATAACAGTGAAGGTTATCTCAAACACTCAATGTGACAGTCTCTGATAACAGTGAAGGTTATCTCATACACTCAATGTGGCAGTCTCTGATAACAGTGAAGGTTATCCCAAACACTCAATGTGACAGTCTCTGATAACAGTGAAGGTTATTTCAAACACTCAATGTGACAGTCTCTGATAACAGTGAAGGTTATCTCTTGCACTCAATGTGACAGTCTTTGATAACAGTGATGGTTATCTCATACACTCAATGTGGCAGTCTCTGATAACAGTGATGGTTATCTCATACACTCAATGTGGCAGTCTCTGATAACAGTGATGGTTCATACACTCAATGTGGCAGTCTCTGATAACAGTGAAGGTTATCTCATACACTCAATGTGGCAGTCTCTGATAACAGTGAAGGTTATCTCATACACTCAATGTGACAGTCTCTGATAACAGTGATGGTTATCTCATACACTCAATGTGACAGTCTCTTTCTGATAACAGTGATGGTTATCTCATACTCTCAATGTGGCAGTCTCTGATAACAGTGAAGGTTATCTCATACACTCAATGTGACAGTCTCTGATAACAGTGATGGTTATCTCATACACTCAATGTGACAGTCTCTGATAACAGTGAAGGTTATCTCAAACACTCAATGTGACAGTCTCTGATAACAGTGAAGGTTATCTCATACACTCAATGTGGCAGTCTCTGATAACAGTGAAGGTTATCCCAAACACTCAATGTGACAGTCTCTGATAACAGTGAAGGTTATTTCAAACACTCAATGTGACAGTCTCTGATAACAGTGAAGGTTATCTCTTGCACTCAATGTGACAGTCTTTGATAACAGTGATGGTTATCTCATACACTCAATGTGGCAGTCTCTGATAACAGTGATGGTTATCTCATACACTCAATGTGGCAGTCTCTGATAACAGTGATGGTTCATACACTCAATGTGGCAGTCTCTGATAACAGTGAAGGTTATCTCATACACTCAATGTGGCAGTCTCTGATAACAGTGAAGGTTATCTCATACACTCAATGTGACAGTCTCTGATAACAGTGAAGGTTATCTCATACACTCAATGCGGCAGTCTCTGATAACAGTGATGGTTATCTCATACACTCAATGTGACAGTCTCTGATAACAGTGAAGGTTATCTCATACACTCAATGTGACAGTTTCTTTCTGATAACAGTGAAGGTTATCTCATACACTCAATGTAACAGTCTCTTTCTGATAACAGTGAAGGTTATCTCATACACTCAATGTGACAGTCTCTTTCTGATAACAGTGAAGGTTATCTCATACACTCAATGTGACAGTCTTTGATAACAGTTAAGGTTATCTCATACACTCAATGTGACAGTCTTTGATAACAGTGATGGTTATCTCATACACTCACTGTGACAGTCTCTGATAACAGTGATGGTTATTGAGTTATTGAGTTATATGCGGGTAAACATCATTGCACTCCGAACATGTCCATAGGTGATTCCCTCCTCAGCAATTCCCTCAGTGTCAAGCGACTGACGACTCCAGTTCTATGTTGGTTGATAAGTCTTCTTATACAGCCACTAAGTTTCTCATTTCTGGCTGTGCCCATCTTAACTCCCATTTCCATCATCCGAAGAAGTGACATGGATCTGTGTTTGTCGAAGTCCTGTGCTCTTCCCACATCTCGGAGAGCATTGATGATGTCTGCCCGATCCATTGGTTGCCCATCCCCAACGACAGTGCAGCTAGCCAACCTGTCCGCTCTTTCATTTCCCCATACTCCCGCATGTCCTGGGACATAGACAAAGGTGACCTTACGTATTTTGGATTTCTGCAACGACTCAGATACGCATTGCATGCGTATAGAGCCCGCCTCCACTTTTTTAATCATGCTCATCAAATCACTCAGTATACATGTGTGGGTGAAGTCTTGTGACTTTAACCATTTGGATGCCTTGGTCACTGCCTTCACCTCCATTGTCATGCTACTCGTGGTTATGACGTATGCACCACTGTCTTCCTTGACTATTCTGCCTGCTGAGCGTGCTGTAAATGCCCATGCACTTCTTTAGTGTCGTATTACAGATCCATCTGATGGTTATCTCATACCATTGTAGCTGCTTAGTTCTGTTAATTTTATTTGAATACTTGCTTATACTTAATATGACTAACTGGTTAAAACTATAACATTACAAGAGCCACATGTTTTGTCTTCATCTAAAAATATGTCCCAAGCAACTACATGCTGCTGCTGAAAGTCCAAGTAAGAAGGACTGGACATGTTGTCTCTATGTCTGATGAACACATTTCAAAGCAGCTATACAGTGAGCTGTAGAAATGTGGTTTTACAGAAGAATGTTGAGAATATCATGGACAGCTAAGAAGAGTAATGAAAATGTTCTGAAAGAGGCCAAAGCAAAAAGATAGCTAATTTTCAATTTTAGGAAGAAACAATCATCA
Organism: Megaustenia siamemsis; assembly: GCA_032433765.1. Taxonomy (NCBI): domain Eukaryota; kingdom Metazoa; phylum Mollusca; class Gastropoda; order Stylommatophora; family Ariophantidae; genus Megaustenia; species Megaustenia siamemsis. The sequence goes on along the minus strand of JAVIAB010000091.1, from coordinate 19,600,984 downwards.
TTTTTTTTGCCATGTAATGAGAAGAGAACAGCTGGAATATATTGTAACAACTGGGAAAATTGAGGGACGAAGAGATACCAGACAGCTTAAGAGAATGGCTTGGCAGAAGGTCAATAACAGAAATGATAAATAACTGTCGTGATTGAAAGTTGTGGAGAGACATGATCACCTACGCCAGCAGGCTTGGTACTTGATGATGATGATGATACAGTGAGCTCAGCAAAGTCAGCTGGTGGAGAGAAGAAAGATGTCAAAGATTTTCTCAAAATATCTCATGGTGACATCACTTCCTATGAAGACCTTTCACAGAACCACCCACCATGGCAAAGTAATAATACTATAGACACCATGTTCACAAGGAAACTTTAGATTCACAAGACACAAAGAAAATATCAGAAAGAATAGAAAATCAAAACTCTGATCCAACTTGTCCTATTGGTGGAAAGGGGTTCTTTGCCAAAATGGAACTTTACAGTCAGCTCATAGCACACAAGTAACCTTGTCTAATGTTATGTTCTGTTATGTAAGGATCATTATCACTGTATTCTGGTCACATCCATAGGTGCTCTGATCTTCTTCAAACACTGGAACCTCCAAAAAGAACCCACATGTGCATGAACTCCATTACATGGCCTGGTATGCGTGTCTCCATTATCAATATGTAATATTTTAAATTGAGAAATTTACTTTATTTGTGAAAACAAAGGGTACATGGGGAGTAGTATGCCAGCTTCTTCTTTGCTACCGATCTCACATATCATAGAGATGCACACAGGTCTCTTGACCTATTACTTGTTGTTATATTGAAATATAATGATTTTTTTTTTAAAGTAAATGATATACTTTTTCTCACTTTTCTACAATTGCAGTTTGTTCACATTTCAGTTGCCTTTTTTGTCCACATGAATTTCACAGAACATAAACAGTATTCTAGCTCTTTTGTTTTGGAAATACAAACCTGCCTCTCCTTGATAAGGAAGTGGATATAACAACTGGTCAAGAAAGCCATGCCAAAGTTAACAAAGAAGCCAATATTAAAGCCTGCTCCATAACTGACTTGCATGCTGGACTTGGCGCTATCATGTTCATCTTTGGGAAGTGGGTTTATTGATGAACTTATGTGGAATGAGCTGTTCAAGGTGAACTGCAAGAAGGCATTCATCAAATAGTTTACCTGCACAGGTGGAGAGAGAGAGATATGTATCATTAGAATACATGTTGACTTGAATGTGGGGATGTTTAACATTGACATGGATATATTAGACATGGACAAGTTAAAAGTTTAACACTGATATGATATGTTGTACATGGACAAATTTAACACTGGTAAGGACATGTTGTACAAGGACAAGTTTAACACTGACATGGATAGTTGGACATGGACAAGTTTAACATTGACATATGTTGGACATGGACAAGTTTAACACTGATATGGATATGTTGGACATGGACAAGTCTAACATTGACATGATATGTTGGACATGGACAAGTTTAACACTGATATGGATATGTTTGATTTAGATATTTTTAATTTTATTTTTTAGATATTTTTTGATGGGCATGATGTGTAGATTTGGACATATCAATGCAGACATTATATGTTGAACATAGACATGTTTAACATTGGCATGATGTGTAGATTTGGACATATCAATGCAGACATTATATGTTGAACATAGACATGTTTAACATTGGCATGATGTGTAGATTTGGACATATCACTGCAGACATTATATGTTGAACATAGACATGTTTAACATTGGCATGATGTGTAGATTTGAACATATCAATGCAGACATTATATGTTGAACATAGACATGTTTAACATTGGCATGATGTGTAGATTTGAACATATCACTGCAGACATTATATGTTGAACATAGACATGTTTAACATTGGCATGATGTGTAGATTTGAACATATCACTGCAGACATTATATGTTGAACATAGACATGTTTAACATTGGCATGATGTGTAGATTTGGACATATCACTGCAGACATTATATGTTGAACATAGACATGTTTAACATTGGCATGATGTGTAGATTTGAACATATCAATGCAGACATTATATGTTGAACATAGACATGTTTAACATTGGCATGATATGTTGGATTTGGACATGGTCCTGCATTAACAGCATTTTTACTTACAGAAATAGGTTCTGAATGGAAAGGCTGACCATTGTAATAAGCAACAGCTGCAAATGTTTCTGGTGGACTTGCAGCAATGACTTCCATACCAATGATCATCTTTTTGTTGAAAATTGGTGTAGTCACGTTATTTGCGTAACTTAGTGTGTAGTTGTCAAAGGTTCCTTGCTGCAAAAAAATGTTGACTTTAATCAGCGAGGTCAACCCCACACACACACACACACACACACACACACACAGCAAACTTGAGAATACATAAATAGAGGAAAGAATGACATTTAAAGGAGAAGAGGAAGAGCATCCCTTCTGAATCAAACTTGACATAATGATACATGTAAAGATCTACTGTCTTGAAGAAATGTATGGATACATTGTTATGAGTATTTGTATGGATATACTGTCCTGGAGATTTGTATGGATATATGGTCCTGGAGAATTGTATCAATATTCTGTCCTGGAGATATGTATGGTTATACTGTCCTGGAGATTTGCATGGATTTACTGTCCTGGAGATTTGTATGGATATACTGTCTGGAGATTTGCATGGATATAATGTCTGGAGATTTGTATGGATTTACTGTCCTGGAGATTTGTATGGATATACTGTCTGGAGATTTGTATGGATATAATGTCTGGAGATTTGCATGGATATACTGTCCTGGAGATTTGTATGGATATACTGTCCTGGAGATTTGTATGAATATACTGTCTGGAGATTTGTTTGGATATACTGTCCTGGAGATTTGTATGGATATACTGTCTGGAGATTTGCATGGAAATACTGTCCTGGAGATTTGTATGAATATACTGTCTGGAGATTTGTATGGATATATGGTCCTGGAGATTTGTATGGATATACTGTCCTGGAGATTTGTATGGATATACTGTCTGGAGATTTGTATGGATATACTGTCTGGAGATTTGTATCAATATACTGTCTGGAAATTTGTATGGATATATGGTCCTAGAGATTTGTATCAATATACTGTCTTGGAGATTTGTATGGATATACTGTCTGGAGATTTGTATCAATATACTGTCTGGAAATTTGTATGGATATATGGTCATGGAGATTTGTATAGATATACTGTCTGGAGATTTGTATGGATATATTGTCTTAGAGATTTGCATGGATATACTGTCCTAGAGATTTGTATGGATATACTGTCCTGGAGATTTGTATGAATATATGGTCTTGGAGATTTGTATGGATATATGGTCCTGGAGATTTGTATGGATATATGGTCCTGGAGATTTGTATGGATATATGGTCCTGGAGATTTGTATGGATATATGGTCCTGGAGATTTGTATGGATATATGGTCCTGGAGATTTGTATGGATATACTGTCCTGGAGATTTGTATATATATATGGTCCTGGAGATTTGTATGGATATATGGTCCTGGAGATTTGTATGGATTTACTGTCCTGGAGATTTGTATGAATATACTGTCTGGAGATTTGCATGGATATACTGTCATGGAGATTTGTATGGATATACTGTCTGGAGATTTGTATGGATTTACTGTCCTGGAGATTTGTATGAATATACTGTCTGGAGATTTGTTTGGATATACTGTCCTGGAGATTTGTATGGATATACTGTCTGGAGATTTGCATGGATATACTGTCCTGGAGATTTGTATGGATATACTGTCCTGGAGATTTGTATGAATATACTGTCTGGAGATTTGTTTGGATATACTGTCCTGGAGATTTGTATGGATATACTGTCTGGAGATTTGCATGGAAATACTGTCCTGGAGATTTGTATGAATATACTGTCTGGAGATTTGTATGGATATATGGTCCTGGAGATTTGTATGGATATACTGTCCTGGAGATTTGTATGGATATACTGTCTGGAGATTTGTATGGATATACTGTCTGGAGATTTGTATCAATATACTGTCTGGAAATTTGTATGGATATATGGTCCTGGAGATTTGTATCAATATACTGTCTTGGAGATTTGTATGGATATACTGTCTGGAGATTTGTATCAATATACTGTCTGGAAATTTGTATGGATATATGGTCATGGAGATTTGTATAGATATACTGTCTGGAGATTTGTATGGATATATTGTCTTAGAGATTTGCATGGATATACTGTCCTAGAGATTTGTATGGATATACTGTCCTGGAGATTTGTATGAATATATGGTCTTGGAGATTTGTATGGATATATGGTCCTGGAGATTTGTATGGATATATGGTCCTGGAGATTTGTATGGATATATGGTCCTGGAGATTTGTATGGATATATGGTCCTGGAGATTTGTATGGATATATGGTCCTGGAGATTTGTATGGATATACTGTCCTGGAGATTTGTATATATATATGGTCCTGGAGATTTGTATGGATATATGGTCCTGGAGATTTGTATGGATTTACTGTCCTGGAGATTTGTATGAATATACTGTCTGGAGATTTGCATGGATATACTGTCATGGAGATTTGTATGGATATACTGTCTGGAGATTTGTATCGATTTACTGTCCTGGAGATTTGTATGAATATACTGTCTGGAGATTTGTTTGGATATACTGTCCTGGAGATTTGTATGGATATACTGTCTGGAGATTTGTATGGATATATGGTCCTGGAGATTTGTATGGATATACTGTCTGGAGATTTGTATGGATATATGGTCTTGGAGATTTGTATGGATATACTGTCCTGGAGATTTGTATGGATATATGGTCCTGGAGATTTGTATGGATATACTGTCTGGAGATTTGTATGGATATATGGTCTTGGAGATTTGTATGGATAAACTGTCTGGTGATTTGTATGGATATACTGTCCTAGAGATTTGTATGTATATACTGTCTTGAGATTTGTATGGATGTACTGTCCTGGAGATTTGTATGGATATACTGTCTGGAGATTTGTATGGATATACTGTCCTAGAGATTTGTATGGATTTACTGTCCTGGAGATTTGTATGAATATACTGTCTGGAGATTTGCATGGATATACTGTCATGGAGATTTGTATGGATATACTGTCTGGAGATTTGTATGGATTTACTGTCCTGGAGATTTGTATGAATATACTGTCTGGAGATTTGTTTGGATATACTGTCCTGGAGATTTGTATGGATATACTGTCTGGAGATTTGCATGGATATACTGTCCTGGAGATTTGTATGGATATACTGTCCTGGAGATTTGTATGAATATACTGTCTGGAGATTTGTTTGGATATACTGTCCTGGAGATTTGTATGGATATACTGTCTGGAGATTTGCATGGAAATACTGTCCTGGAGATTTGTATGAATATACTGTCTGGAGATTTGTATGGATATATGGTCCTGGAGATTTGTATGGATATACTGTCCTGGAGATTTGTATGGATATACTGTCTGGAGATTTGTATGGATATACTGTCTGGAGATTTGTATCAATATACTGTCTGGAAATTTGTATGGATATATGGTCCTGGAGATTTGTATCAATATACTGTCTTGGAGATTTGTATGGATATACTGTCTGGAGATTTGTATCAATATACTGTCTGGAAATTTGTATGGATATATGGTCATGGAGATTTGTATAGATATACTGTCTGGAGATTTGTATGGATATATTGTCTTAGAGATTTGCATGGATATACTGTCCTAGAGATTTGTATGGATATACTGTCCTGATTTGTAGATATATTGTATGAATATTTGTATGGATATCTTGGAGATTTGTATGGAGATTTGTATGGATATGGTCCTGGAGATTTGTATGGATATATGGTCCTGGAGATTTGTATGGATATATGGTCCTGGAGATTTGTATGGATATATGGTCCTGGAGATTTGTATGGATATATGGTCCTGGAGATTTGTATGGATATACTGTCCTGGAGATTTGTATATATATATGGTCCTGGAGATTTGTATGGATATATGGTCCTGGAGATTTGTATGGATTTACTGTCCTGGAGATTTGTATGAATATACTGTCTGGAGATTTGCATGGATATACTGTCATGGAGATTTGTATGGATATACTGTCTGGAGATTTGTATGGATTTACTGTCCTGGAGATTTGTATGAATATACTGTCTGGAGATTTGTTTGGATATACTGTCCTGGAGATTTGTATGGATATACTGTCTGGAGATTTGTATGGATATATGGTCCTGGAGATTTGTATGGATATACTGTCTGGAGATTTGTATGGATATATGGTCTTGGAGATTTGTATGGATATACTGTCCTGGAGATTTGTATGGATATATGGTCCTGGAGATTTGTATGGATATACTGTCTGGAGATTTGTATGGATATATGGTCTTGGAGATTTGTATGGATAAACTGTCTGGTGATTTGTATGGATATACTGTCCTAGAGATTTGTATGTATATACTGTCTTGAGATTTGTATGGATGTACTGTCCTGGAGATTTGTATGGATATACTGTCTGGAGATTTGTATGGATATACTGTCCTAGAGATTTGTATGGATTTACTGTCCTGGAGATTTGTATGAATATACTGTCTGGAGATTTGCATGGATATACTGTCCTGGAGATTTGTATGGATATACTGTCTGGAGATTTGTATGGATTTACTGTCCTGGAGATTTGTATGGATTTACTGTCCTGGAGATTTGTATGGATATACTGTCCTGGAGATTTGCATGGATATACTGTCTGGAGATTTGTATGGATTTACTGTCCTGGAGATTTGTATGAATATACTGTCTGGAGATTTGCATGGATATACTGTCATGGAGATTTGTATGGATATACTGTCTGGAGATTTGTATGGATTTACTGTCCTGGAGATTTGTATGAATATACTGTCTGGAGATTTGTTTGGATATACTGTCCTGGAGATTTGTATGGATATACTGTCTGGAGATTTGCATGGATATACTGTCCTGGAGATTTGTATGGATATACTGTCCTGGAGATTTGTATGAATATACTGTCTGGAGATTTGTTTGGATATACTGTCCTGGAGATTTGTATGGATATACTGTCTGGAGATTTGCATGGAAATACTGTCCTGGAGATTTGTATGAATATACTGTCTGGAGATTTGTATGGATATATGGTCCTGGAGATTTGTATGGATATACTGTCCTGGAGATTTGTATGGATATACTGTCTGGAGATTTGTATGGATATACTGTCTGGAGATTTGTATCAATATACTGTCTGGAGATTTGTATGGATATATGGTCTTGGAGATTTGTATGGATATATGGTCCTGGAGATTTGTATGGATATATGGTCCTGGAGATTTGTATGGATATATGGTCCTGGAGATTTGTATGGATATACTGTCTGGAGATTTGTATGGATATATGGTCCTGGAGATTTGTATGGATATACTGTCTGGAGATTTGTATGGATATATGGTCTTGGAGATTTGTATGGATATACTGTCCTGGAGATTTGTATGGATATATGGTCCTGGAGATTTGTATGGATATACTGTCTGGAGATTTGTATGGATATATGGTCTTGGAGATTTGTATGGATATACTGTCTGGAGATTTGTATGGATATATGGTCCTGGAGATTTGAATGGATATACTGTCTGGAGATTTGTATGGATATATGGTCTTGGAGATTTGTATGGATATATGGTCTTGGAGATTTGTATGGATATATGGTCCTGGAGATTTGTATGGATATATGGTCCTGGAGATTTGTATGGATATATGGTCCTGGAGATTTGTATGGATATATGGTCCTGGAGATTTGTATGGATATATGGTCCTGGAGATTTGTATGGATATACTGTCCTGGAGATTTGTATATATATATGGTCCTGGAGATTTGTATGGATATATGGTCCTGGAGATTTGTATGGATATACTGTCCTGGAGATGTGTATGGATATATGGTCCTGGAAATTTGTATGGATATACTGTCTGGAAATTTGTATGGATATATGGTCCTGGAGATTTGTATCAATATACTGTATTGGAGATTTGTATGGATATACTGTCTGGAGATTTGTATGGATATATTGTCCTAGAGATTTGTATGGATATACTGTCCTAGAGATTTGTATGGATATACTGTCTGGAGATTTGTATGGATATACTGTCTGGAGATTTGTATGGATATACTGTCCTAGAGATTTGTATGGATATACTGTCTGGAGATTTGTATGGATATACTGTCCTAGAGATTTGTATGGATATACAGTCCTAGAGATTTGTATGGATATACTGTCCTAGAGATGTGTATGGATATACTGTATGGAGGTTTGTATGGATCTACTGTCCTAGAGATTTTTATGGATAAACTGTCTGGTGATTTGTATGGATATACTGTCCTAGAGATTTGTATGTATATACTGTCTTGAGATTTGTATGGATGTACTGTCCTGGAGATTTGTATGGATATACTGTCTGGAGATTTGTATGGATATACTGTCCTAGAGATTTGTATGGATATACTGTCTGGAGATTTGTATGGATATACTGTCCTAGAGATTTGTATGGATGTACTGTCTGGAGATTTGTATGGATGTACTCTCCTGGAGACTTGTATAAATATTTTATTGACTGCCACCATTACCCTAATTGCTGAGATGCCCTTCCTAGCCTTCTATATTCTGTTATCTATGTATATTCATCTATCATTTTCTCTTTCATTTCTCAGATGTGATGTTATCCTAATTTGCTCTATGCATTAGCTCTACCTTTGTTACTCAAAATAGAAGATTAGGGAAAAAATCAAAATAAATGAGAACATGCACACTATGTAAAGACAATCTTACATTATCCAATTTAAAATATTCAGTATCTTCCAGCTTGTTAAACTGAGTGGCATACAAATCTGCAAATTCTTTCTGATTTTGAGGTGCATTTATCCCATCTGTGTAGGGAATGTATGTTCTGTCGAATGATGAAAGATCAAACTTCAAAGCTGGTTCACTTGTTCGATGAGGAGTAGCTTCATCTATAGCCATTCCAAAAATAGTAAATATCACAGGAAGCAGCAGCTGGGTTAGGGTGACTATGCGGCTGCGCCAGGTGTTTATTGCTTTCTTCACAAAGAGGGCATGTATGCGAGAAAACTGTAGAGAAAAGCCAGTCTTCTTGATGAAGCCTTTGTTGAAAGCTGTTGAGAAAAAATACAATAATCTCTAAATGCAGGTGAAAGAATCACAATAATGGCTGTAGTAGATAAGAGGAAACAGATCAATAGATTCATAAATTATGAGGGTTAAGAGGAGTTTCATTAATAGTTTCAATGTAATAAAAATATTCAGATTTGTAGTATCAATAAAATAAGAGGAGTCAGATTAAAAGTAACAAAAGAGTAAGAAAAAAAAAGTTCAGCATTTTCAATTAAATCATTAGGAATCAGATTGTTAAAAGTAAGTTCAATAAAATAATTAGATCAGTATTTTTAAGCAAACAAAAGTAAGCAGACCAATAGTTTCATCAAATAAGAGTAGCCAGGTCACTAGTTTCAACTAAATAAGAGTAGCCAGAAAATTAGTTTTTGAACAAATAAATGGAGCAAGATCAGTAATTTCATTCAAAGCAGAGGAACCAGAGTAATAGTTTGAACCAAAACGAGGAACTTGACCAGTAGTTTTAATCAAATTAGATGAGCCAGGTTAATAGTTTTTGACCAATTATGAATAGATTATTAGTTTTTGATTAAATTTGAGGAATCAGATCAGTAGTTTCAGCCAAAAAGAGGAACATGATCTTTAGTTTCAGCCAAAAAGAGGAACATGATCTTTAGTTTCAACCAAAAAGAGGAAATAGATCAATAGTTTAAATCAAATAAAAAGAGGAGCCAGATCAATAGATTTTTGACCATTTATGGGGAGGTAGATAGTAGTTTTTGACCAAATTTGAGGAATTAGATCAGCAGTTTCAATCCATCCTCTGAAAGTAAGTGCTCTCAAAGTAATCCTACCAGCTTGTTCAATATAGTGCATTTCTGAGAGGGCAGGGGATACATTAAATAAAGCCACTAATGGAGGTGCCTGTGGCAGTGCAGCTAAAACCACTGTTCTGCTGGCTGAAAAGCCGGCGTACAGTGTTCGAAGCCCATGGTAGACAGAATAAGATTTTTTCTATCGGGGGTGAAATAAAAATTCTGAGTCTCACACGTCATGGCGACTGCTTGACCAAGCGGCCTTTATCCCTCTGGTTCTATCGTTGTCCCCCGACATACACCAGCAATGGTACTATGTGTCGTAAAGATAGTTTTTTTTTTTACTAAATGTTATGTCCATTCATATCAAAGTTAACTATTTTATAAGCAAAACATTGTTGTACTCATGGCATGTCCAGATTTATGACAAAGCTGTTTTCTGCTTACACCAGTAATGGGGCAAATATCACTCCATTTGCTGCTTCAATTCTTCTGCCATGTCCGGCTGTTTTAATTTCTCTAAGCTTAATTATATTTGACAGAGGTTTTATTTTATTACTTTACTTTAATCATATTGTGAAGCTCTTTATGATGAAGTCATGACATCTATTAATGTCAGCCGCAGGGAAGGTTGTGCGATTTGCTTTACTCAATCATTGATTGGTATCAGGCTTAAAACTTCTTTTGTTGCCTGACCATTTCAGACAGGCCCACTGTTGTTGCTTGTTTGTTTACATAACCAGACTTCTAGTGAATTCCCAAAAGATTGAATTTTATGTGAAAATTACTTTTTCCCTATTTTTTTACACCAACTTGTGCTCCCATGTCCCCTACCATACAGGCAGATATTCTCCAATTTCAGAGGTATTCTCATTTGTGTTTACCACTGAGAGTTTTTATATTTGCTGTAGATTTTTTCCTATAAATTTTGCCTGAGGAGAAGATTTATTTTGCCTGCTCTATTTCAATTGTCATCTTCTAAGGGTTCCTTATTGTGTGCAGAACACACACAGGACATCCTGTTTGTTTAGTCCATTATCCACGTGGGCTAGACTTCAGGTCTTCCCACCCAGAGGCCAGGTATAATTTAACAACACTATTTTTAATATATTAACAACAGTATATGTTTTATAAGTTAATGGCACTGTTTTATAAGTCAACTGCACTATGTTTTATAAGTTAATGGCACTGTTTTATAAGTTAATGGCACTATGTTTTATAAGTTAACTGCACTATGTTTTATAAGTTAATGGCACTGTTTTATAAGTCAACTGCACTATGTTTTATAAGTTAATGGCACTGTTTTATAAGTCAACTGCACTATGTTTTATAAGTTAATGGCACTGTTTTATAAGTTAACTGCACTATGTTTTATAAGTTAATGGCACTGTTTTATAAGTTAACTGCACTATGTTTTATAAATTAATGGCACTGTTTTATAAGTTAACTGCACTATGTTTTATAAGTTAATGGTACTGTTTTGTAAGTCAACTGCACGATGTTTTATATGCTAATGGCACTATGTATTATAAGTTACCTGTACTATATTTTGCAAGTAATGACACTATGTTTCATATGTTAATGGCACTATGTATTATCAGTTACCTGTACTATGTTTTATAAATTAGTGGCACTATGTTTTATAAGTTAATGAAACTATGTTTCATATGTTAATGGCACTATATATTATAAGTTACCTGCACTATGTTTTATAAGTTAATGGCAGTAGGTTCTATAAATTAATGGCACTATGTTTCATATGTTAATGGCACTATGTTTTATATGTAAATTGCAATATGTTTTATATGTTAATGGCACTATATTTTATAAGTTAACAGCACTATGTTTTATAAGTTAACAGCACTATGTTTTATAAGTTAACAGCACTTTGCTGTGAAAGAAAATTATTGCACACATGTAAGAAGGGAACAGGCAAATAAATGCAGTGCTGCGGTAAAACTGGTAGCAGGGAGCCATTGGTGGGGGTAATGTACACTCTTATAAGGTTTGGTGACAACTTTAGAAAAAAAAAGGAGCACAACAAAGCCCTGATGTTTAGGCCTACATATGGCTTTCTTCAGAAAACAAAAATAACGACAACACACAAACGATGACACACAGATAAATACTACTCCATCTAGGATGATTGGGACAGGTAAGTTAAGGAGAAGTGAACAGAGGGATAAGAGATGAAATGGTGAAACAAGAGAGAGATCTGCTACATGTTGGAGGATGGGTAAAATGTTGAAATAAGAAAGTTCAAGTATATATAGAAGAATGATTATATATAAAAATGAGACTTAGCTTGTAAGTAGAATCCATCTGCTAATAGTAAAAGATGGTGGTCAAATGCTAGTGGATGGGGCTGCTGGGCAATCAGTCACGTGGTTAGATCGGAGGCCAGAAGAGTTGTGAAGCAGTCAAGTGTGACACAGGTAAAGACTAGGAACCTATTTGAGTTGTGAAGGTCAACAGACTAAGCAGACATTGCCCAGGTCCCTTAGCAATAGCAAGCAAGCAAGTACCCCCGACATGCCAAGTAGCGTATAGGTAATATGGTGTTAGTGACCATAAATTTTACAGACCTTCGGCACATGATTTTTGGGGTAATGTTGTCGGTATTACACCTGTGCCGCTTTACTTTCCCAGAAAAAAATCCGGTACCCATTAAAGGCTGGGTGAACACAAAAGCCGTCGTTTGGGATCAAACCCTACCTCTTGTAGTCCAGTTCACTAACCACTGAGTTATCGCGGCTCCCCCCTTAGCAATAAGTGAGGCATAATGAGGGACAGGTACTGATAAGGGGTATTGAGGAGTGTGAGAGCAAATGATCCAGCCAGACATTTTTGAAACACCATAGCGATAAGTGAGGTGTGATAGAGGTTTATCAAAATATGTAGTACAGGCCCAGAAAATAGCCTGAGGGGATTCAGAGAGGGATCCACTTATACATCGCATAACATTATCTATGCAATCATATGTAAGCGATGCAAGTTGACCTACATAAGCGAATCAGGACACTGTCTCAGGTAAGATGTAGAGAACATCTCTATGACATCACTTGGGATGCTAGCATCCCTATAATTAAACTCTCAGGTCTATCAGGGTAAGGTGAATGTCCTAGTCACTGACCTGTGTCATGTTCTTCTGAAAGCCACAGTCGATTCACTTTAGAGAATCGTCTGATCGCCCAAATGTCTCACCCCACGGACATTAATGTATCTCTGTCTCACAGGTAACCCCTCTCTCTTCTTCCCCTTTTTCTCCCTCTCCCTCCTCTTTTCCTTCTTTCACTCCCCTCTCCCCTGTTCCCCCCCCACCTGTCTCTCCTCTCTCTTTTTCCCCTCCCCTACTCTGGTTTTGGCCCCCTACCACCAAATGTGATGTCCTCGGGCAATTTTCTTGGTATGTACTACATATCTTGATAATCCTCTACCATGTCTCACTTATCACTATGATGTTTGAGGAATGGCTGGCTGGATCGTTTGCTCTCACATTCCTCAATATCCCTTATCAGTACCTGTCCCTCATTATGCCTCACTTTTCACTAAGATTCCTGGACAATGTCTGCTTAGTCTGTTGACTTTCACACCTTTCATAGATCCCTAGTCTTTACCAGGTACACATTTGACTGCTTCACATCACATCTAAACTCTGATCTAACCACACGACTGACTGTCCAGCAAGTAATTCTATTAGCATTTGACCGCCATCTTTTACTGTTAGCAGATGGATTCTACTTACAAGCTAAGTCTCATTTTATATATAATCATTCTTCTATATATACTTAAACTTTCTTATTCCAACATTTTACCCATCCTCCAACATGTAGCAGATCTCTTTCTTGTTTCCATTTCATCTCTTATCCCTTTGTCTACTTCTCCTTAACTTACCTGCCCCAATCATCCTAGATGGAGTAGTATTTATCTGTGTTTCATCATTTGTTGTCGTCATTCTTGTTTTCTGAAGAAGGTCGCATGTAGGTCGAAAACGTCAGTACTTTGTTGTGTTCCTTTTTTGTAAAGCTGTCACCATACCTAATTTAGGAGTGTACGTTACATCCCACTAATGATCCCCTATAGCACATGTAACATTTCCCATGTTCACCCCTGCCACACCAGTTTCTCTTAAGCTTTAAGCCGTGCGTGTGTGTGTGTGCGTGCGCGTGCGTGTGCGCGTATATATAAAAATATATTTAAGCATGCAAACAACAAATCAAAACAATAGCGGAGTTATAAACTATTCAGCCTTTATAATCACAAGCATTCGTTTCTCTCCACAATGATGATTGTTAAATTACTGTGATTTGGTGTCTGAATGATCATAACAGATTATGGGAGAGGCCACCATCATAAATGATTCATGCCATTAAATGAAAGGTGAGAAAATATATTTTAAAACAACCATATGCATAGTGTAAACTTCTGACAAAAATGTTGCTACCAGTAATTAATGTAATTATAATACACTTCATACGTGACATGCCAGGGTGCTTTATAATGAGTCAAAACTGCTTACTATTTCTCTTTGTTTCTGGATATATTTGCAGATTTTTGGTAGATAGCCTAATTACATTTGAAGGCAGGAGAACAGGAGTATTGCAGAACAAATTAATGAAAAGTCTTTTCATGAATAGGTCAAATATACCTACCCATAATATCACCATCTGGTATCTCTATTTTCTTTTCTGTTCTTTTGCCAGCTCCAAAGTTGTCTTGAGATGCTGTGGTTTCATAGATGCTGAAATTTGTTGCCTCACTTTCATAGCCAGCATTGGTAAAACCAGTACTCTTTTTTACAAATTCTGCATTTCTTGAATTTAAGGAATCATTTTCCTCATTATCTGCAGTCTCATCATCCGCTTCATATTCATTTTCACCAACTCTGTAAATGTAGCAAATCAAAGATCAGTATTTAACCCAAAAGAATAGGATCTTTTCATAGCAAACTATTGAAATAATTGGAATAGACTATTAGGGTAACAGCTGCATTCAGCTTATAAGAATATAATAATTGAGTGGTAAATTGTGTTACATCTGAAGAAGTAGAGTCTGTGTGTTGTAAACTGTTTTCTGGCAACAGGAACATTCTTTGTTTGTCCTGCAGACTATTTTTGACCAGTAGAAAGAAAGCTTTCATGAATCAGACTATTTTTGACCAGTAGAAAAGAAAGCTTTCATGAATCAGACTATTTTTGACCAGTAGAAAAGAAAGCTTTCATGAATCAGACTATTTTTGACCAGTAGAAAAGAATGTTCTAACTGATGGATAACACCAGATACAGGAGATTGTAGAGATCCATGTTCTAACTGATGGATAACACCAGATACAGGAGATTGAAGAGATCCATGTTCTAACTGATGGATAACACCTGATACAGGAGATTCTAGAGATCCATGTTCTAACTGATGGATAACACCAGATACAGGAGATTGTAGAGATCCATGTTCTAACTGATGGATAACACCAGATACAGGAGATTGTAGAGATCCATGTTCTAACTGATGGATAACACCAGATACAGGAGATTGAAGAGATCCATGTTCTAACTGATGGATAACACCAGATACAGGAGATTGTAGAGATCCATGTTCTAACTGATGGATAACACCAGATACAGGAGATTGTAGAGATCCATGTTCTAACTGATGGATAACACCAGATACAGGAGATTGTAGAGATCCATGTTCTAACTGATGGATAACACCAGATACAGGAGATTGTAGAGACCCACATTCACTCATTGACATTCAGTATGATGAATGACATGACACAAAGTCATTATGGTTGTAAAACTGCAACTACACACTATAGCAGTAAAATTATAACCAAAAAAAGTTGTAATTTTCTGATAGTTTGTCACTACATCCCAAGGCAGCCTTTTCTATTTACATTAGACTGTGTCATTAACTGATGCTACCAATCACATCATTTCTCTTTGGACTGTGTCATCAACTGATGCTACCAATCACATCATTTCTGTTTGGACTGTGTCATCAACTGATGCTACCAATCACATCATTTATCTTTGGACTGTCTCATCAACTGATGTTACCAATCACATCATTTCTCTTTGGACTGTCTCATCAACTGATGTTACCAATCACATCATTTCTGTTTGGACTGTGTCATCAACTGATGCTACCAATCACATCATTTATCTTTGGACTGTCTCATCAACTGATGTTACCAATCACATCATTTCTCTTTGGACTGTCTCATCAACTGATGCTAACAATCACATCATATCTGTTTGGACTGTCTCATCAACTGATGCTAACAATCACATCATTTCTCTTTGGACTGTCTCATCAACTGATGCTAACAATCACATCATTTCTCTTTGGACTGTCTCATCAACTGATGCTAACAATCACATCATTTCTCTTTGGACTGTCTCATCAACTGATGCTAACAATCACATCATTTCTCTGTGGACTGTCTCATCAACAGATGCTACCAATCATATCATTTCTCTTTGGACTGTCTCATCAACTGATGCTACCAATCATATAATTTCTCTTTGGACTGTCTCATCAACTGATGCTACCAATCATATCATTTCTCTTTGGACTGTGTCATCAACTGATGCTACCAATCACATCATTTCTGTTTGGACTGTGTCATCAACTGATGCTACCATTCACATCATTTCTGTTTGGACTGTCTCATCAACTGATGTTACCAATCACATCATTTCTCTTTGGACTATCTCATCAACTGATGTTACCAATCATATCATTTCTCTTTGGACTGTCTCATCAACTGATGCTACCAATCACATCATTTCTCTTTGGACTGTGTCATCAACTGATGCTACCAATCATATCACTTTCTCTGGTTACAACATCCAAGATATGCCCCTTTTAGTTCCCATTTCTTTTAAATTGGTTCCAAGGTTTTATGGAGTGGGTGTCTCTTATAATCAGAGACCATGACAAAACCATTAGCTATGATCAAAACATTTCTAGTTTGTATTTATTTTTATCATGTCAAGCATGCGTCCTATCATCACAACTGACTTATGAGAAGAAAGCTATATTTATGCCCAAGCATCATTGTTTATCAACGAGCACCTTATTATAAGTAAAATAAGATGACTGAAGAAGGATAAAGAGGGAATACTCTACAAGGACCATCAACATATATACTTTACAGCATCTGTTGAGAGTAGCTGAACACCTTAGGTCAGTCCTAAGAGCAGTAAGAATTAAATCAATATCAATATGAGATTTGTATCTTTATATTAGCAAATGGATTAAAAATCTGTCATTCTCTGAATAAGGTAAAGATGGTTTCAAATCACTATAGGATCAAAATAGTGTTTTCCTTTTAGGATTGAAACAGAAACTCTGAGATTTAAATCATGGCAAGATAAAACAAGTTTTTTTTACACTTTTGGTGTCAAAGCAGAATTTCCGAGGTTCAAATCACAGTAGAATTTTTTTTTAAGTGTTTTACTGGAGTCGAAACAGAAACTCTGATCCAAACAATAATGGCAATTCCACAGAGAAAGTGGCCTTTATTCTTTAGTCCCAAAGAAAACTCCCAACAGACTTCAGAAATGGATTACAATTTGTAAAGGCCAGTCTATCATTAGCATGTATCATAACTGTGTCACTTTTAGGGTTTGGGTATTAAAAAGAGAATTGATTGGTACCTCAGATAAAATATCTGGACATTAAACAACAACAGCAATGAGTTCATACTTCATAAACACTTCTTCCATGGTTGTTGCTGAAGTTCCAAAACTGATAATTCCAAACTGATCCTTGTTGGTATCCAGATAGTGAAAGAGATTTGCAAAGTTCTGAGATTCACTTTGAGGGAGAAGGTAAGTGACTTCTGTGTTTATAACAGTTTCAAGTTGAGATGTTGGCACAACTGACTGAACAGCACGTGTAAGAGTGTTGACGTCACAGTTAGGTCTTTTCACAACAACCAAATGGTAGCCAGTCCCTGAAAGTAAACAAGTAGTTCAACATTTCAACAGTGAATTATTATTTTCAAGATTAAAGTGCAGGATGTTTCTTTTTTCCCCATTTATAGTAAAGGATGTTTCTTTTCCCCATTACAGTATATATATGTATATACTGTCTCCATCAGTCATAGTTGACCATGGATTTTGCACCACTCCTAGGAATCCTCTAGGTTTTTTCTTTTATTTTGCAGTGTATTCTTTTTTCATTGAAACTATTTACTTCTTGCTTGAGTAGGAGTTTTAGAGTGTGTTTCCAAAGACTGCAGTCTGCAGCTATCTCTTCCCTGGCTGCAGGGTTTGTTCAGTCTTCATGTCACATTTACACATGTCTATAAATCAGGGTTTTGGGCGCCCCTAGTTCTTTTGCCATCTGCTAGTTGTCCATAACGTATATCTTTTGGTATGTGCCCATCTTTCATGCGGTGTAAGTGCAAAGTCAGCATAATGTACGTACGTTGTTTGAGCAACGTGTAGATGTTCGAGAGGCCTGTGTGAGGACCTCCATTTTTGTCACTTTGTTCTTTCAGGTGATATCAAGAATACAGTGCTGGCATTGCTTATGGAGTGCGTTTAGCCTTTTCTCTTTGCTTTATATAAGTTGTCCATGATTTCCTGCCATAAAAAAGAATATGGATGATGTAGGCATTGTAAACTGTGGCCTTTGTTTTAATTGTCAGTTTGCTGTTTTTCTAAACATGCCTAGAAAGGCGGGCGAAGGTGCTAGCAGCTTTACCAATGTAAGTGTCAATTTCTGTATCTAAAGATAGTTTGTTGTTGATGAAAGATTTGCCAATAATAATCATTATTGATCACAGAGGTAACAATATTTATTGATCACAGAGGTAAAGATCATTATTGATCACAGAGGTAAAGATCATTATTGATCACAGAGGTAACAATCTTTATTGATCACAGAGGTAAAGATCATTATTGATCACAGAGGTAACAATCTTTATTGATCACAGAGGTAAAGATCATTATTGATCACAGAGGTAAAGATCATTATTGATCACAGAGGTAAAGATCCTTATTGATCACAGAGGTAACAATCTTTATTGATCACAGAGGTAAAGATCATTATTGATCACAGAAGTAACAATCTTTATTGATCACAGAGGTAGAGATCATTATTGATCACAGAGGTAACAATCTTTATTGATCACAGAGGTAAAGATCATTATTGATCACAGAGGTAACCATCTTTATTGATCACAGAGGTAAAGATCATTATTGATCACAGAGGTAAAGATCATTATTGATCACAGAGGCAAAGATCATTATTGATCACAGAAGTAAAGATCATTATTGATCACAGAGGTAAAGATCATTATTGATCACAGAAGTAACAATCTTTATTGGCCACAGTGTACTTATCATTATTGGTCACAGAGTAATGATCATTATTGGCCACAGAGTAATGATTATTATAGACCTTAGAGGCAAAGATCATTATTGACATGAGTAATAATAATTATTGACCACATTATGATGATCGTTATTGACCTCAGAGGTAAAGATCATTACTGAAATCAGAGTAAAGACCATTATTGACCATAGAGGTAAAGATCATTAATGATCACAGAAGTAAAGATCATTATAGACCTTAGATACAAAGATCATTATTGACCACAGAGTAATGATCATTATAGACCTTAGATACAAAGTTCATTATTGACATCAGAGTAATGATCATTATAGACCTTAGATACAAAGATCATTATTGACATCAGAGTAATGATCATTATAGACCTTAGATACAAAGATCATTATTGACATCAGAGTAATTATCATTATTGACCACAGAGATAAAAATCATTACTGACCAGAGGCAAAGATCGTTATTGATCACAGGGGGGAACGATCATTATTAATCACACAGGCAAAGAATATTAATGACCACAGAGGCAAAGATCATTATTGATCACAGAAGTAACAATCTTTATTTGCCACAGAGTAATGATCATTATTGATGACAAAGTAATGCTTGTTACCAATCACAGAGGTAAAGATCATTACTGACCACAAAGGTAAAGATCGTTATTGACCACAGAATAATGATCATTAATAACCACAGTGTACTGATAATTATTTACCCAAGAGTTAAAGATCATTATTGACCACTGAGTAATGTTCATTAATGACCACAGTGAAATGATAATTATTGATGACAAGGTAATGATCATTACTGACCACAGTGGTAAAGATCATTACTGACTACAAAGGTAAAAATCATTAATGACCACAGTGTAATGATTACTAATGACCTCAGAGTTAAAAATCATTATTGGCCACAGAAGCAAAGATCATTATTGACCAGAAGATCATTAATGACCACAGAGGCAAAGATCATTATTGACCAGAAGATCATTAATTACCACAGAGGCAAAGATCATTAGGGACTTCAGAGTAATGATCATTATTGACCACAGAGGCAAAGATCATTACTGACCACAAGATCATTATTGACCACAGATGCAAAGATCATTATTGACCACACATGTGATCATCATTATTGACCACACATGTAATGATCATTATTGACCATAGAGATAAAGATCATTATTAATCACAGAGTAATGATCATTATTGACCACACATGTAATGATCATTATTGACCTGAGAGGTAAAGATCATTATCACCAAGTCTGATTTAAAATAAAAAAATATATGTGCCTAGTTTATTGCATCCAGATGTTTTAATCTCATATAAACATGTTTGATCTCATACTCACACATCTAGATGTTTTAATCTCCTAAACATTTATTACAATAAAAAATACATATATACAACAAATATATGACAATTTATACAAATGATACATGCTGTGGGACTACTAGCAATAAATATATGACAATTTATACAAATGATACATGCTGTGGGACTACTAGCAACAAATATATGACAATTTATACAAATGATACATGCTGTGGGACTACTAGCAACAAATATATGACAATTTATACAAATGATACATGCTGTGGGACTACTAGCAACAAATATATGACAATTTATACAATAATAACTTGTTTAAATTCTAAGGGAAAGGTTTCTCAGAGTTCATTATCGTGGCAGGCGATTGGCTAGATTTGCTCACAGTCCAGGCATTCTGGAAGATTTATGTAAATGAGTAGGTACTTAAAACAACGTAGCCCTAAAATTCCAAAACTAATACAAATCACGATAGGGTGTAAGGTAAATATTAATGATGACTTAGAAACCAAGAAGTGACAGTCTTCTTCTCCTTCTTCTACCTTTTAGCTCCCAGTGGAGCATAGGTCTTCAACAAACACTTTCCAAGTCGTTCTGTTTTTTGCAATTCTTTTAAGATCATTCCATGTCTTCCCCATCATCTTCATCTCTGCTTCGATCTGTCTTCTTCAAGAATTCCTTGGTCTTCCTCTTTGTCTTTTCCCCTGTGGATTCCAAAAAAGGGCCTGTTGTGTAATACTCTCAGTTGGCTTCCGTAGTGTGTGTCCTATCCATCGCCATCATCTTCGCTGTATCTCTTTATCCACTGGTATTTGACCGGTACATTTCCATAATTCCACGTTAGTGACTTTGTCCTGCCATTTCCATCCCTTTATTCTGCGCAAGCATCCATTAATGAAAGTCTGTACCTTCATGATTGTCAATTTTGTTATTCTCCATGTTTCACAGCCATATAATAGGACCGACTTAACATTTGAGTTGAAAATTTGTATTTTTGTATTTAACCTAATTTCTTTGGATTTCCATATGTTTCCCAGTGCAATGAAAGCTCCTCTTGCTTTTGATATCCTTATTTTGGTATCATTTTCTGTTCCTCCCTCTTTATCTATATTACTGCCCAGATATATGTAAGATTGTACGTCTAGTAGAGGTATTTCTCCTAGTTTAATTTGGTTATTGCCAACTGCATTAATTCTCATAATGTTGGTCTTATCTCTATTAATCTTTAGTCCTAGCTGTTGTGATCTCTCATCTAATATACTCATTTTATCCTGCATCTGTTGATGGCTGTGTGATAGGAGAGCTATGTCATCAGCAAAGTCTAAATCATCAAGTTGTTTGGTCAGTGACCACTGGATCCCATTTCTGTTGTTTTGAGTTATTTTCATAATCCAATCTATGGCCAGTAGAAAGAGAAATGGAGACAGGAGGCATCCTTGCCTTACTCCTGTTCTTATTTCAAATGCTTCTGTAAGCTGTCCTTCATGCACCACACTACATTTTGTTCCTTCATACATTGTTTTTATCAGGTTAATAAACTTTATGGGGATTCCGTAATGACTCAGCAACTTCCAAAGCATTCTTCTGCCTAAACTATCAAATGCCTTTTCGTAATCTATGAATCCAATATAAAGTGGGGATTTTAGTTCTAAACTTTGTTCAACTATTATACGTAGGGTAGTTATTTGATCAGCACATGATCTGTTCTTCCTAAAACCTGCTTGTTCATCTCTCAAGTGTTTCTCTATAGCCTCTTTTAGTCTCTCCAGAATGATTCTGCCTAATATTTTTCCTGGCACTGATAGTAGCATAATTCCCCTATAATTTGTGCACTCCTGTAAACTTCCTTTCTTTGGTAGTTTGATCACATAACCTTCTCTCCAGTCTTTAGGTATTTCTTCCCTCTCCCAAATTTTATCCAATAGATCATGTAACATCTTGGTAGAGGTGTAAATATCTGCTTTGATGGCTTCTGAAGGAATTTCATCTGGTCCTGTGGCTTTACCATCTTTTAATAGTTTGGTGGCTTTCATTATTTCTTCTTTGCTTGGTTTTCCGCAGTTAACGTGTAACTCTTCTTCTGCTGGTAGTATATCTGGAATATTATTTGAGCCGGGTCTGTTCAAAAGTTCTTCAAAGTGCTCTTTCCATCTCTCCATTTGTTCCCTTATATTACTAAGCAGATTTCCTTTCTTATCTTTGATAAAGGCATTGATCTGTTTGTATTTTCCACCTAATTTCTTTGTGCTGTTGTACAGTTCTTTCATATTCCCTTTATTTGCTGCTTCTTCTGCCTCTTTAGCTAGTTCATCTATATATTTCCTCTTATCCCTTTTAATTCATCTTCTCACTTCTTTGTTCACCTCTATGTAAGCTTCCTGTGTCTTGGTTTTATTACTTCTTGTTTTGCTTTTATTTATGTCTGCTTTCTTGTTCATTCTTTCTTTAATTTTATCCAGGGTCTCTGCTGTCATCCATGCCTTATTCTAGCATTCTCTTTTCCCCAGTGTTTCTTTGCATGTCTCTTTCCATATATTTTTTACCTGTTTCCAATGATCTTCTATATTTATTATATTTTGACAGTCTTCTAGTAGAGGTTATTTTCCTAACTAATTATTCAAGTGGTTATGTACAGCAATTACACAGTTAGAGACAAAAGGAATGCCAATTACTAAAGTGAATGAGGAGCCAGTAGTGGGGTGTGATAAACACTCCAAGGTATGGTGACAGCTTTACAAGGAAGGGACACAACACAATACTGACATTTCGGCCTGTGTCCTTCTTCAGAATACAGGGACAACGACAACAAATGGTGAAACACAATTACCTAAAACTACATGCGATAAACACTCCAAGATATGGTGAAGCACAATTACCTAAAACTACATGCGATAAACACTCCAAGATACGGTGAAACACAATTACCTAAAACTACATGCAATAAACACTCCAAGATATGGTGAAGCACAATTATCTAAAACTACATGCGATAAACACTCCAAGGTATGGTGAAGCACAACTGCCTAAAACTACATGCCAAAAAGACTCCAAGGTATGGTGAAGCACAATTACCTAAAACTACATGCGATAAACACTCCAAGATACGGTGAAGAACAATTACCTAAAACTACATGCGATAAACACTTCAAGATACGGTGATGCACAATTATTTAAAACTACATGCGATAAACACTCCAAGATACGGTGAAGCACAATTACCTAAAACTACATGCGATAAACACTCCAAGGTATGGTGAAGCACAATTATCTAAAACTACATGCGATAAACACTCCAAGGTATGGTGAAGCACAATTACCTAAAACTACATGCGATAAACACTCCAAGGTATGGTGAAGCACAATTACCTAAAACTGCATGCGATAAACACTCCAAGATATGGTGAAGCACAATTACCTAAAACTACATGCGATAAACACTCCAAGATACGGTGAAGCACAATTACCTAAAACTACATGCGATAAACACTCCAAGATGCGGTGAAGCACTATTACCTAAAACTACATGCGATAAACACTCCAAGGTATGGTGAAGCACAATTATCTAAAACTACATGCGATAAACACTCCAAGGTATGGTGAAGCACAATTACCTAAAACTACATGCGATAAACACTCCAAGGTATGGTAAAGCACAATTACCTAAAACTGCATGCGATAAACACTCCAAGATATGGTGAAGCACAATTACCTAAAACTACATGCAATAAACACTCCAAGATACGGTGAAGCACAATTACCTAAAACTACATGCGATAAACACTCCAAGATATGGTGAAGCACAATTACCTAAAACTACATGCGATAAACACTCCAAGATACGGTGAAGCACAATTACCTAAAACTACATGCGATAAACACTCCAAGATATGGTGAAGCACAATTACCTAAAACTACATGCGATAAACACTCCAAGGTATGGTGAAGCACAATTACCTAAAACTACATGCGATAAACACTCCAAGGTATGGTAAAGCACAATTACCTAAAACTGCATGCGATAAACACTCCAAGATATGGTGAAGCACAATTACCTAAAACTACATGCGATAAACACTCCAAGATATGGTGAAGCACAATTACCTAAAACTACATGTGATAAACACTCCAAGATATGGTGAAGCACAATTACCTAAAACTACATGCGATAAACACTCCAAGATACGGTGAAGCACAATTACCTAAAACTACATGCGATAAACACTCCAAGATATGGTGAAGCACAATTACCTAAAACTACATGCGATAAACACTCCAAGATACAGTGAAGCACAATTACCTAAAACTACATGCGATAAACACTCCAAGATACGGTGAAGCACAATTATTTAAAACTACATGCGATAAACACTCCAAGATACGGTGAAGCACAATTACCTAAAACTGCATGCGATAAACACTCCAAATATGGTGAAGCACAATTACCTAAAACTACATGTGATAAACACTCCAAGATATGGTGAAGCACAATTACCTAAAACTACATGCGATAAACACTCCAAGATATGGTGAAGCACAATTACCTAAAACTACATGTGATAAACACTCCAAGGTACGGTGAAGCACAATTACCTAAAACTACATGCGATAAACACTCCAAGGTATGGTGAAGCACAATTATCTAAAACTACATGCGATAAACACTCCAAGGTATAGAGTATTATTTGCCTGCTCCCCACTAAAGTGAATGATTTGAGCCAGAGTTAAAGTCAGTCATGCCTGGGAAAATGACCACATATTGATATTAGAGGAACCCACTATATCCAGCAATGTTTTAATCAAGAATGATTGTTACCTACTGATCATTGATTAGCCAGAGACAATAGTTTATATCAGGAGGAAGTGAACTTAAGAGACTAGGCCAATAAACATCTATAACTTTCTTGTTGTGGTTGATCAGCAGTTTCACTAACGCATGTCATTGACAGGTGTGTTAGGAGAGAGAGCTTCCTTATCTCCTTGACTGCATGATCCTTGTGTATGTGACTGCATGATCCTTGTGTATGTGAGTGCATGATCCTTGTGTATGTGACTGCATGATCCTTGTGTATGTGAGTGCATGATCCTCGTGTATGTGAGTGCATGATCCTCGTGTATGTGAGTGCATGATCCTCGTGTATGTGAGTGCATGATCCTCATGTATGTGAGTGCATGATCCTTGTGTATGTGAGTGCATGATCCTCGTGTATGTGAGTGCATGATCCTTGTGTATGTGAGTGCATGATCCTCGTGTATGTGAGTGCATGATCCTCATGTATGTGAGTGCATGATCCTTGTGTATGTGAGTGCATGATCCTCATGTATGTGAGTGTATGATCCTTGTGTATGTGACTGCATGATCCTTGTGTATGTGAGTGCATGATCCTCGTGTATGTGAGTGCATGATCCTTGTGTATGTGACAGCACAATCCTTGTGTATGTGAGTGTTTGATCCTTGTGTATGTGAGTGTATGATCCTTGTGTATGTGACTGCACAATCCTTGTGTATGTGAGTGTATGACTCTTGTGTATGTGACAGCATGATCCTTGTGTATGTGAGTGTATGACTCTTGTGTATGTGACAGCATGATCCTTGTGTATGTGAGTGTGTGATCCTTGTGCATGTGAGTGTATGATCCTTGTGTATGTGAGTGTATGATCCTTGCGTATGTGAGTATGATCCTTGTGTATGTGAGTGTATGATCCTTGTGTATGTGAGTGTATGATCCTTATGTATGTGAGTGCATGATCCTTGTGTATGTGAGTGCACGATCCATGTGTATGTGACAGCACGATCCTTGTGTATGTGAGTGCATGATCCTTCTGTATGTGAGTGCATGATCCATGTGTATGTGAGTGTATGATCCATGTGTATGTGAGTGCATGATCCTTGTGTATGTGAGTGCATGATCCTTGTGTATGTGACAGCACGATCCTTGTGTATGTGAGTGCATGATCCTTCTGTATGTGAGTGCATGATCCATGTGTATGTGAGTGTATGATCCATGTGTATGTGAGTGCATGATCCTTGTGTATGTGAGTGCATGATCCTTGTGTATGTGAGTGCATGATCCATGTATATGTGAGTGTATGATCCATGTGTATGTGAGTGCATGATCCTTGTGTATGTGAGTGCATGATCCATGTATATGTGAGTGCACAATCCATGTGTATGTGAGTGCACGATCCATGTGTATGCCTCTAATTATTTTGACAGGACTACTTGCAACAAATATATTAAAATTGTATACAACATGATACATGTTGTGGGACTACTAGCAACGAATGTATCAAAATTAAAAGAAATTCTGTAAATTAAATTGAAGAAAAAAATGTACCGTAGAGCTTTTTGAGAAACATGGAAGAGCCACAGCATTTCACAACACCTCCAGCCATGATGGCAATCCTGTCACCCAGCAGATCTGCTTCATCCATGTAATGTGTGGACAGCACAAGAGTTCTGCCCTGGCGAGCTTCCTGGAGGACATTCCAAGTTTGCCGACGAGCTGCAGGATCCATCCCAGATGTTGGCTCATCCAAAATCACAACCTGTTGATATCATTGGAATCAGAATACAGATGAGATAATGATCAACATTTCTGGAACTGTTCAACAAGAACAATCAACACAGACAGGCTGTTTAATCCATAGAAGCATAACAATCTGATATATTCTCCATTATTTTCTTGAATGCCTATAACTGTGACCAAGAAGGCTTATCAAAGTCATTCAAAGTTGTTCTATCCATCAGAACCATCAGCAGTGTGCACCTACTTCATCA
Source organism: Megaustenia siamemsis (assembly GCA_032433765.1). NCBI lineage: Eukaryota > Metazoa > Mollusca > Gastropoda > Stylommatophora > Ariophantidae > Megaustenia > Megaustenia siamemsis. The sequence continues at coordinate 19,573,495 of JAVIAB010000091.1, read as the reverse complement.
TTTCATCATTGAACTGAGTGTGTGGGCAACTTGTGAGTTATTCTGAACCATCGGTGTGCACCTACTTCATCATTGAACTGAGTGTGTGGGCAACTTGTGAGTTATTCTGAACCATCGGTGTATACCTACTTCATCATTGAACTGAGTGTGTGGGCAACTTGTGAGTTATTCTGAACCATCGGTGTATACCTACTTCATCATCTGTTGAAAGTGACATTTAAAGGCTTTGCTTGGAGAGTTGTTATATTAACTCTACCACAGTGAACAAAATTTACTATTCATTTAAAGCTTCAGCTTCGTTTATACCAGCCAGACCTGGCAGTCTCAAAATGATCTCAAGGATAAGAACATAGATAGTTCACTGGTTGCATACACTCTTAACTCATTCTGTCAGTCATCATATATTATATATGTCAAACCTAATTTTCTGTTCTTAGAGTCTCAGAATTACTCTTTCTTTTTCATTGAAAATTCAATTTCACACGAAGTGAGACTTTAAATATTGAGTAGTGCACTTGTACTTGTAGCATAGGCCTACTCATCCATTCATCCGTCCGTCCGTCATGGCTCTGTTCTGGATGAGTTGCTTGATCTCGATGAGGTAGCTGATGCCTGCAGTTGTTGCCTCTCACCTTACACAGGACCTACATTGTGTTTTACCACATGGTTCTGTTCTGGATGAGTTTTTTTATCTTGATGAGGTAGCTGATGCCTGCAGTTGTTGCCTCTCACCTTACACAGGATCTACATTGTGTTTTACCACATGGTTCTGTTCTGGACAAGTTGCTTGATCTCGATGAGGTAGCTGATGCCTGCAGTTGTTGCCTCTCACCTTACACAGGACCTACATTGTGTTTTACCACATGGCTCTGTTCTGGATGAGTTGCTTGATCTCGATGAGGTAGCTGATGCCTGCAGTTGTTGCCTCTCACCTTACACAGGACCTACATTGTGTTTTGCCACATGGCTCTGTTCTGGATGAGTTGCTTGATCTCGATGAGGTAGCTGATGCCTGCAGTTGTTGCCTCTCACCTTACATAGGACCTACATTGTGTTTTACCACATGGCTTTGTTCTGGACCAGTTGCTTGATCTCGATGAGGTAGCTGATGCCTGCAGTTGTTGCCTCACACCTTACACAGGACCTACATTGTGTTTTACCACATGGCTCTGTTCTGGACAAGTTGCTTGATCTCGATGAGGTAGCTGATGCCTGCAGTTGTTGCCTCTCACCTTACACAGGACCTACATTGTGTTTTGCCACATGGCTATGTTCTGGATGAGTTGCTTGATCTCGATGAGGTAGCTGATGCCTGCAGTTGTTGCCTCTCACCTTACACAGGACCTACATTGTGTTTTACCACATGGTTCTGTTCTGGACAAGTTGCTTGATCTCGATGAGGTAGCTGATGCCTGCGGTTGTTGCCTCTCACCTTACACAGGACCTACATTGTGTTTTACCACATGGCTCTGTTCTGGATGAGTTGCTTGATCTCGATGAGGTAGCTGATGCCTGCAGTTGTTGCCTCTCACTTTAATGTATTTTTTAGTGTTTCTCTAGGTCGGCCTCCTTTAATTTACCTTCTGGTTCCCATTTGAGCACCTGCTTTGAGATTATTTTGTTCTCTCTTCTCATCACATGGCCAACATATGATCACCTTCTTCTCTTGATTGTCAATATTTTTGGAAACTTTGTAATTCCTCTTAATTCTGCTCTGGTCTTGAACCCATTACACGGTATATGAAGTATTTTCCTCAGGCATTTTTTTTCAAATGTATCCAATTTATTTTCTGTTTCTTTAGTTGTTTTCCACCTCTCGCATGTATAAATAAGGATGGAAAATACATTTGATTTGAAAATCATGAGCTTTGTTTTTCTGTTTAGTAATTTTTATTTCCATATGTTATCAGGTTTCTGAAAGACATTGCTACCTTCGCTATTCTGATTCTAATTTCTTTCTTATTGTCTCCTTCTTGAAGCTGCTAGGTATCATCAATAGATATCTTCTTTGCACAAGCTGTAGATTTATTGAAGATATCTCAAACATAATAATTAAAAATGAGCACAAAGTTTTGTCATAATAACTAGTTGTGCATGGCCTTTTTTGTAAGTATTTTTTAAAATGTGGAGTCTAGAAGAAAGATGTTTCACATTTTGACAGGTCGTTATTAAAATAGTGAAAGTGTCAATAGTTAAGAATACACTCTGTAACACATTTATTCCAGAATTGTAAAGGTTATTTTAAATAGTCCTATACAATGTAGAATAGATTCTGAAGCTATTTCTTTATAGCTTTAACAATTATTGAAATATCTATGCTTATTTAATTGTTCATTCATTTATTTGAGTGGCCAAGTAAACACAAACTAAGATCAAACTTACCTTTGATCCTCCTATCAAAGCAATCCCCACTGAAAGCTTCCTTTTCTGTCCTCCAGACAGGAATTGTGAACTGGTGTTTGTTTTACCACCCAATCCAACTTTTCTGATCATTTGGTGTACTTCTCCATCTATTTTAGAACTAGGACACTCTTTCAGCTGTAAAAATAGTTTCATCTTTTAATATTAAAATGACAACAAATACAATTGTAAATAAGTTTCAACAGAAAGGAATAATCTTTAGATAAAGAAATATTAAATTTAAGCAAATCTTACTCTCATTCAAGAAAAAGATCAATGAAGGCACCAACACTTCATTACTTAGTACAATGAAGGCATCAACACTTCATTACTTAGTAAACACTTCATTACTTAGTGCAATGAAGCACCATCACTTCATTACTTAGTAGAATGAAGGCATCAACACTTCATTACTTAGTACAATGAAGGCACCATCACTTCTTTACTTAGTACAATGAAGGCATCAACACTTCATTACTTAGTAAATACCTCATTACTTAGTACAATGAAGGCACTAACACTTCATTACTTAGTACAATGAAGGCACCATCACCTCATTACTAAATACAATGAAGGCACCAACACTTCATTACTTAGTACAATGAAGGCATGAACACTTCATTACTTAGTACAATGAAGGCATCAACAATTCATTACTTAGTACAACGAAGGCACCAACACTTCATTACTTAGTACAATGAAGGCACCAACACTTCTTTACTTAGTACAATGAATACACCAACACTTCATTACTTAGTACAATGAAGGCACCAACACTTCATTACTTAGTACAATGAAGGCATCAACACTTCATTACTTAGTACAATGAAGGCACCATCACTTCATTACTTAGTACAATGAAGGCATCAACACTTCATTACTTCATTACTTAGTACAATGAAGGCATCAACACTTCATTACTTAGTACAATGAAGGCATCAACACTTCATTACTTAGTACAACGAAGGCATCAACACTTCATTACTTTGTCAAACACCTCATTACTAAGTACAATGAAGGCACCAACACTTCATTACTTAGTACAATGAAGCATCAACACTTCATTACTTAGTACAATGAAGGCATCAACACTTCATTACTTAGTACAATGAAGTCACCATCACTTCATTACTAAGTACAATGAAGGCATCAACACTTCATTACTTAGTACAAATAAGACACCAACACTTCATTACTTAGTACAATGAAGGCATCAACACTTCATTACTTAGTACAATGAAGGCATCAACACTTCATTACTTAGTACAATGAAGGCATCAACACTTCATTACTTAGTACATGAAGGCATCAACACTTCATTACTTAGTAAACACCTCATTACTTAGTACAATGAAGGCACCATCACTTCATTACTTAGTAGAATGAAGGCATCAACACTTCATTACTTAGTACAATGAAGGCATCAACACTTCATTACTTAGTACATTGAAGGCATTAACACTTCATTACTTAGTAAACACCTCATTACTTAGTACAATGAAGGCACCATCACTTCATTACTTAGTAGAATGAAGGCATCAACACTTCATTACTTAATACAATGAAGGCACCAACACTTCATTACTTAGTACAATGAAGGCATCAACACTTCATTACTTAGTAAATACCTCATTACTAAGTACAATGAAGGCACTAACACTTCATTACTTAGTACAATGAAGGCACCAACACTTCATTACTTAGTACAATGAAGACACCAACACTTCATTACTTAGTACAATGAAGGCATCAACACTTCATTACTTAGTACAATGAAGGCATCAACACTTCATTTCTTAGTACAATGAAGGCACCAACACTTCATTACTTAGTACAATGAAGGCACAAACACTTCATTACTTAGTACAATGAAGGCATCAACACTTCATTACTTTGTAAACACCTCATTACTTAGTACAATGAAGGCATCAACACCTCATTACTTAGTACAATGAAGGCATCAACACTTCATTACTTAGTACAATGAAGGCACAATCACTTCATTACAAAGTACAATGAAGGCATCAACACTTCACAGTTACCTTTACACTTGACAAAAGTTATAATTTCACTCTGGAAATAAACACAGTAGAGCTTGGCTAAATATTCAGTTATTTTCTTAAGAAATCTTCATTCTGCACATACAAAAAAAAAATCAATGTTTCTAAACAACCAGTTTTGTCCATCATTTCAGTCTTGTAAAGGTTTGATGTCCTAAAAAAGACAACTACTTTTGTGCAAGAAGGTCAATGAAACCAAAAGCTAGGGAAACAGCCCCAAATAAATAGGTACTCTAGCAGAATGTACAAGACATAGTACAGTAAAAGAACTTATTTACTAAACAATGAAGAAGTTTCATCACAGAACTAATTGTATTTTTAATTTGCAAGAGTGCATTAAGTGTAAATGCAAAGTAACATGAGTTTGTGAAACCTCACATGAGATAGAAAGATCCTGAGAGATTATTATTTATTTTCCCACACTCTGGGAGCAGGTGAATGTGTGAACTAATTTGGAATATGTGGACATCATAGAACTAGCTAGGACCTAACGAGCACAGTTCAGCAATAAAGAAGGAATGTGAAGATTGTTATGACACCTTAACAAAAATAACTGATTGCTTACTTCAAAGAAACAATTTTACAGCACTCTGTTCATAGCCCTAGATCATCAAATCTTATTTAAAAAATAGATGAGACTTTGTTCTCGTGTTGATGGTTCCCTTAGTGGGCCGACATTGTATACAAGTCTGATTCAACCTGCCTCTCAGTTCCGTCTCCTCTCCATAAATAATAAAGTCCCTGTTTAATAAATGGTTACTGGGAGACTTCAATTTATCTCCCTTGTCAAGTCAATTTATTTTTGTTTGCTACATCTAACCTTGAATAGACCTTGGAAATCTAACCTGAATACAGATTCTGGAAATGAGGTGGTGTAGGAGCATATTTTATATATATATCTTGGGCATATCTTATATAAGGGAGCCGTGATAGCTCAGTGGTTTGTGAACTGGACCACAAAGGACAAGAGGTAGGGTTTGATCCCAACTGACAGCTTCCGGGTTCACCCAGCCTTTAATGGGTACCGGATTTTTTCTGGGAAAGTAAAGAGGCATGGGCGTAATACCGACCACATTACCCCAAAAATCATGTGCCGAAGGTCTGTAAAATTTATGGTCACTAACACCATATTCCCTATATGCCACTTGGCATGACGGGGGCACTTTACTTTTTTATATCTTATATATATATATATCTTAGGCATATCTTATATATATATATATATATATATATATATATATATATATATATATATATATATATATATCTTGGGCAATATCATCAATGAGAAAGTGGGAAACAAAATCAAACTCTCCACAAATGTTAAAAGGACAAAATTAAAATGGTACTGACATGGAACAAATCTATAGACCTTGCTGAGACCATGCTACAGGGAATAGTATCAAACAAAAGAAAACAATCAAAAAAAGGAACAAGTTGGAAGACAACATCAGAGAATAGACAGGATAAGCCTTATTTCATTACATCTCATAAAACAGCTCAAGAGTACTCCAACGACCACCAAGGTTATGGGACTAAAGATGAACTTTGAACCAACCCTGTTGTATCGCTGTTTTTTCCTAAGTGGCTAGGACTTCAGCATCACTTGTCTTCAAAGACCTCAGACTTTCAATCCATTCATGATCAAGCTATCTGGTAGCTGATATAATTAACTAATTGGGTAATACTGATATAATTAACTAATTGGGTAAAACTGATATAATTAATTAATTGGGTAATACTGATATAATTAACTAATTGGGTAATACTGATATAATTAACTAATTGGGTAAAACTGATATAATTAACTAAATGGGTAAAACTGATGTAATTAACTAATTGGGTAATACTGATATAATTAACTAAATGGGTAAAACTGATATAATTAACTAAATGGGTAAAACTGATGTAATTAACTAAATGGGTAAAACTGATATAATTAACTAATTGGGTAAAACTGATATAATTAACTAATTGGGTAAAACTTATATAATTAACTAAGTGGGTAAAACTGATATAATTAACTAAATGGGTAAAACTGATATAATTAACTAAGTGGGTAAAACTGATATAATTAACTAAATGGGTAAAACTGATGTAATTAACTAAATGGGTAAAACTGATATAATTAACAAAAAGGTAATGGTAAAACTGATATAATTAATAAAAAAGGTAATAGTAAAACTGATATAATTAACAAAAAAGGTAATTGTAAAACTGATATAATTAACAAAAAAGGTAATGGTAAAACTGATATAATTAACTAAATAGGTAAAACTGATATAATTAACTAAATGGGTAAAACTGATATAATTAACTAAATGGGTAAAACTGATATAATTAACAAAAAAGGTAATGGTAAAACTGATATAATTAACAAAAAGGGTAATGGTAAAACTGATATAATTAACAAAAAAGATAACTGTAAAACTGATAATTTTTAACGATAACTGACAAAAAGTTAAAAAAAAAGAAAACTCTCTTTACAGCATTATCCCATTACTAGTGTCTGCCTGGGGGAACATATAGGACTCGGAGAATAAAGGCCACAGTCAGCACAATGTGTTTGGGTTTGAGTTTTTATTTCATCCCTGACAACATATTAAATTGTGCATTAACTTTACCTTTGCAAAGAATTTGAGATGTTCATAAACTGTCATGGTGTCAAACAGAACATTGTGCTGAGGGCACAAGCCAAGGCTGTCCCGAACTTTAGCAATATTGTCTCTGATATCATAACCATTGACAAAGGCTGTGCCACTTGTTGGAGGAATGAAACCTGATGAGATAGATACAGTGCTCAGTGAACACAATTTACTTCTTGATCTTACACTTAGTGAGGTGACAGTTTTATACAGAATGGAGGCTGGCAGTGTTTACAATATTGATTAATCTCACTCTATTACACTTTGTGAGGTGATAGTTTTATACAGAATGGAGGCTGGCAGTGTTTACAATATTGATTAATCTCACTTTATTACACTTTGTGAGGTGCCAGTTTTATACAGAATGGAGGCTGGCAGTGTTTACAATATTGATTAATCTCACTTTATTACACTTTGTGAGGTGCCAGTTTTATACAGAATAGAGGCTGGCAGTGTTTACAATATTGATTAATCTCACTTTATTACACTTTGTGAGGTGCCAGTTTTATACAGAATGGAGGCTGGCAGTGTTTACAATATTGATTAATCTCACTTTATTACACTTTGTGAGGTGATAGTTTTATACAGAATGGAGGCTGGCAGTGTTTACAATATTGATTAATCTCACTTTATTACACTTTGTGAGGTGCCAGTTTTATACAGAATGGAGGCTGGCAGTGTTTACAATATTGATTAATCTCACTTTATTACACTTTGTGAGGTGCCAGTTTTATACACAATAGAGGCTGGCAGTGTTTACAATATTGCTTAATCTCACTTAATTACACTTTGTGAGGTGATAGTTTTATACAGAATGGAGGCTGGTAGTGTTTACAATATTGATTAATCTCACTTTATTACACTTTGTGAGGTGATAGTTTTAAACAGAATGGAGGCTGGCAGTGTTTACAATATTGATTAATCACACTTTATTACATTTTGTGAGGTGATAGTTTTATACAGAATGGAGGCTGGCAGTGTTTACAATATTGATTAATCTCACTTTATTACACTTTGTGAGGTGCCAGTTTTATACAGAATGGAGGCTGGCAGTGTTTACAATATTGATTAATCTCACTTTATTACACTTTGTGAGGTGCCAGTTTTATACACAATAGAGGCTGGCAGTGTTTACAATATTGATTAATCTCACTTTATTACACTTTGTGAGGTGCCAGTTTTATACAGAATGGAGGCTGGCAGTGTTTACAATATTGATTAATCTCACTTTATTACACTTTGTGAGGTGATAGTTTTATACAGAATGGAGGCTGGTAGTGTTTACAATATTGATTAATCTCACTTTATTACACTTTGTGAGGTGCCAGTTTTATACAGAATGGAGACTGGCAGTGTTTACAATATTGATTAATCTCACTTTATTACACTTTGTGAGGTGACAGTTTCATACAGAATGGAGGCTGGCAGTGTTTACAATATTGATTAATCTAACTTTACTACACTTTGTGAGGTGACAGTTTCATACAGAATAGAGGCTGGTAGTGTTTACAATATTGATTAATCTCACTTTATTACACTTTGTGAGGTGACAGTTTTATACAGAATGGAGGCTGGCAGTGTTTACAATATTGATTAATCTCACTTTATTACACATATAATATACATGAAGCCTTTGAAATGTGGATTTATAGAAGAATAGGTAGAATTGGATGGATGGAAAAGAAAACAAATGATGAAGTCTTAAAACAACAAAAAATGGAAAGAGAACTACTAAGCACAATTCAAACAAGACAAATGTGATTTTTGGGCCATGTTAAAAGATGCGACAGCCTACTAAAAGTAATCCTGGAGGGGAAAATACATGGTAAAAGAGGCAGAGGCAGACCAAGACTAACATGGACGAGTAACATCAAAAGATGGACAAATCAGCCTATGACAACCTGCACCATCAAAGCAAGAGACAGAGCAGAATGGCACTCCTTGGTAGCCAACCTTCGTTGCAGAGACGGCACTTGATGATGATGATGATAGTTTCATCTATCAAAATATCACAAAGAGCTCTAGAATGTGCTGGTGTTGTGAGACCAATGAGTGACAATGCTACAAGTCTGATTCACATTTGTCTAAGTGGAATTACTTGGAATTATAATTAAAATGTAAAGTCAAGAAATTGTGAGATTGCATATGCGATTGAATAATCAAGAAACAAAGACAGCAAGCAAAATTATGTACTCCCACCTGTTAGCATAGACATAGTTGTAGTCTTCCCAGCTCCGTTATGTCCCAACAGCACAGTTATCTGTCCTTCATACATGTTCAGTTTGGTCCCAGCAACAGCGACATTTCTCCCAAATTTCTAAATTATAAAAGCAACATTAGATGATCGTTGGTCACAAAAATGTTCAGTTTAGTCCCAGCAACAGCAACCTTTCTCCCAAATTTCTAAATTATAAATGCAACATTAGATGATCGTTGACCACAAAAATGTTCAGTTTAGTCCCAGCAACAGCAACCTTTCTCTCAAATTTCTAAATTATAAAAGCAACATTAGATGATCGTTGACCACAAAAATGTTCAGTTTAGTCCCAGCAACAGCAACCTTTCTCCCAAATTTCTAAATTATGAAAGCAACATTAGATGATCATTGACCACAAAAATGTTCAGTTTAGTCCCAGCAACAGCAACCTTTCTCCCAAATTTCTAAATTATAAAAGCAACATTAGATGATCGTTGGTCACAAAAATGTTCAGTTTAGTCCCAGCAACAGCAACCTTTCTCCCAAATTTCTAAATTATAAATGCAACATTAGATGATCGTTGACCACAAAAATGTTCAGTTTAGTCCCAGCAACAGCAACCTTTCTCTCAAATTTCTAAATTATAAAAGCAACATTAGATGATCGTTGACCACAAAAATGTTCAGTTTAGTCCCAGCAACAGCAACCTTTCTCCCAAATTTCTAAATTATGAAAGCAACATTAGATGATCATTGACCACAAAAATGTTCAGTTTAGTCCCAGCAACAGCAACCTTTCTCCCAAATTTCTAAATTATAAAAGCAACATTAGATGATCGTTGGCCACAAAAATGTTCAGTTTAGTTCCAGCAACAGCAACCTTTCTCCCAAATTTCTAAATTATAAAAACAACATTAGATGATCGTTGACCACAAAAATGTTCAGTTTAGTCCCAGCAACAGCGACCTTTCTCCCAAATTTCTAAATTATCAAAGCAACATTAGATGATCGTTGACCACAAAAATGTTCAGTTTAGTCCCAGCAACAGCAACCTTTCTCCCAAATGTCTAAATTATAAAAGCAACATTAGATGATCATTGACCACAAAAATGTTCAGTTTAGTCCCAGCAACAGCAACCTTTCTCCCAAATTTCTAAATTATAAAAGCAACATTAGATGATCATTGGCCACAAACATGCTCAAATTTAAATATTAAATTTTTTAAAACTAAATGACCAAAACGTTCAGATTTTTTCAAGGTCACAATATATAAAAGAAACCAAATCTTGACGTTCTGTTTTACTTGATTAATTGACATTTGGCTGTTTCAGCTGAAGTGGCAATTTGATCTGAGAGCTCCAGCACTTCTTTGTTCACATCTTGAATGACTAGTTAGCTCATTTCTCTACAGACTCCTGTCTCTTGAATACCACTTTCAAAATATTGGTTAGTATATGCAACTGTCTCCCAAGTTCAGGTCTGACAAGATTGCAGAGATCTGCTCAACACCAAAGACAGACCCACAGTTTGCTGATCAAACATTTCTTTTAATTTATTATCAATTGTATTTTGTATCTTAACTTTATTCAGTTAATAGTCACTACACATCAATTATTGGAACTGCGATAGCTCAGTGGTTAGTGAACTGGACTATAAAGGACAAGAGGTAGGGTTTGATCCCAACCGATGGCTTCCAGTTCATCCAGCCTTTAATGGGTACCAGATTTTTTTCTACACTAACATAGAATTATGGAAATGTACCAGTCAAATACCAGTAGATAAAGAGATACAGTGAAGATGATGGCACTGGATAGGACACACACTACGGAAGCCAACTGAGAGTATTACACAACAGGCCCTTTTTTGGAATCCACAGGGGAAAAGACAAAGAGGAAGACCAAGGAATTCTTGGAGAAGACAGATAGAAGCAGAGATGAAGATGATGGGGAAGACATGGAATGATCTTAAAAGAATGGCAAAAAACAGAATGACTTGGAAAGTGTTTGTTGAAGAACTATGCTCCACTGGGAGCTAAAAAGGTAGAAGAAAAATAAGAAGGACTCGGCGTGACGGGGGTACTTTACTTTTTTTACTTTTTTACTTTTTTTATACACATCAATTATGTTTCAGAAAAAAAATCATGATCTCTTTCTTCAATTAAATATATAAATAATGTGTTAAATAAAAAATAGGTTTCAGGAAAGTACAGTTTATACCATGGAATAAATTCATGATTAGACAAGAAGGTGGACATATGTTGTCCAAGTGACGAGGAGAGTTGTCATGAGAATAGAACAGCAAGAGCTCCCTTGGGAAACTGCAAGCAAAAGATTGAGGTTGACCAGGGGAATCATTAAGAAGAACACTGATAAGAGAAGCAGTGACAGGGACATCAGTTCCCTTGCTGAGATTGAGACCCAGGGGTTGTGGTGAGAGACATCATAGGTTCTGTGCCAAATGCTGGAAGGATAACAACAATAAATTGTCAGACATTATTTCTGCCCAGTGTGCTGGTCTCCAGACAGACATTATTTCTGCCCAGTGTGCTGTCTCCAGACAGACATTATTTCTGCCCAGTGTGCTGGTCTCCAGACAGACATTATTTCTGCCCAGTGTGCTTGTCTCCAGACAGACATTATTTCTGCTCAGTGTGCTGGTCTCCAGACAGACATTATTTCTGCCCAGTGTGCTGTCTCCAGACAGACATTATTTCTGCCCAGTGTGCTTGTCTCCAGACAGACATTATTTCTGCCCAGTGTGCTTGTCTCCAGACAGACATTATTTCTGCCCAGTGTGCTGTCTCCAGACAGACATTATTTCTGCCCAGTGTGCTGTCTCCAGACAGACATTATTTCTGCCCAGTGTGCTGTCTCCAGACAGACATTATTTCTGCCCAGTGTGCTTGTCTCCAGACAGACATTATTTCTGCCCAGTGTGCTTGTCTCCAGACAGACATTATTTCTGCCCAGTGTGCTTGTCTCCAGACAGACATTATTTCTGCCCAGTGTTTTCTGGTCTCCAGACAGACATTATTTCTGCCCAGTGTGCTTGTCTCCAGACAGACATTATTTCTGCCCAGTGTGCTTGTCTCCAGACAGACATTATTTCTGCCCAGTGTGCTGTCTCCAGACAGACATTATTTCTGCCCAGTGTGCTTGTCTCCAGACAGACATTATTTCTGCCCAGTGCGCTTGTCTCCAGACAGACATTATTTCTGCCCAGTGCGCTTGTCTCCAGACAGACATTATTTCTGCCCAGTGTGCTTGTCTCCAGACAGACATTATTTCTGCCCAGTGTGCTTGTCTCCAGACAGACATTATTTCTGCCCAGTGTTTTCTGGTCTCCAGACAGACATTATTTCTGCCCAGTGTGCTTGTCTCCAGACAGACATTATTTCTGCCCAGTGTGCTGGTCTCCAGACAGACATTATTTCTGCCCAGTGTGCTTGTCTCCAGACAGACATTATTTCTGCCCAGTGTGCTTGTCTCCAGACAGACATTATTTCTGCCCAGTGTGCTTGTCTCCAGACAGACATTATTTCTGCCCAGTGTGCTTGTCTCCAGACAGACATTATTTCTGCCCAGTGTTTTCTGGTCTCCAGACAGACATTATTTCTGCCCAGTGTGCTTGTCTCCAGACAGACATTATTTCTGCCCAGTGTGCTTGTCTCCAGACAGACATTATTTCTGCTCAGTGTGCTGGTCTCCAGACAGACATTATTTCTGCCCAGTGTGCTTGTCTCCAGACAGACATTATTTCTGCCCAGTGTGCTGGTCTCCAGACAGACATTATTTCTGCCCAGTGTGCTTGTCTCCAGACAGACATTATTTCTGCCCAGTGTGCTTGTCTCCAGACAGACATTATTTCTGCCCAGTGTGCTTGTCTCCAGACAGACATTATTTCTGCCCAGTGTGCTTGTCTCCAGACAGACATTATTTCTGCCCAGTGTTTTCTGGTCTCCAGACAGACATTATTTCTGCCCAGTGTGCTTGTCTCCAGACAGACATTATTTCTGCCCAGTGTGCTTGTCTCCAGACAGACATTATTTCTGCTCAGTGTGCTGGTCTCCAGACAGACATTATTTCTGCCCAGTGTGCTTGTCTCCAGACAGACATTATTTCTGCCCAGTGTGCTTGTCTCCAGACAGACATTATTTCTGCCCAGTGTGCTTGTCTCCAGACAGACATTATTTCTGCCCAGTGCGCTTGTCTCCAGACAGACATTATTTCTGCCCAGTGTGCTTGTCTCCAGACAGACATTATTTCTGCCCAGTGTGCTTGTCTCCAGACAGACATTATTTCTGCTCAGTGTGCTGGTCTCCAGACAGACATTATTTCTGCCCAGTGTGCTTGTCTCCAGACAGACATTATTTCTGCCCAGTGCGCTTGTCTCCAGACAGACATTATTTCTGCCCAGTGTGCTGGTCTCCAGACAGACATTATTTCTGCCCAGTGTGCTTGTCTCCAGACAGACATTATTTCTGCCCAGTGTGCTGGTCTCCAGACAGACATTATTTCTGCCCAGTGTGCTTGTCTCCAGACAGACATTATTTCTGCCCAGTGTGCTGGTCTCCAGACAGACATTATTTCTGCCCAGTGTGCTTGTCTCCAGACAGACATTATTTCTGCCCAGTGCGCTTGTCTCCAGACAGACATTATTTCTGCCCAGTGTTTTCTGGTCTCCAGACAGACATTATTTCTGCCCAGTGTGCTTGTCTCCAGACAGACATTATTTCTGCCCAGTGTGCTGGTCTCCAGACAGACATTATTTCTGCCCAGTGTGCTTGTCTCCAGACAGACATTATTTCTGCCCAGTGTGCTGGTCTCCAGACAGAACAAACACCCCAAAAATGGCTTCTTATTAACACAAAAAGTGTATGATCACAAATAGACAATTAGTCTTATCAAAAGCTTTCAAATACTTTCTGAATCTCTGTTGTAGAATGTTTTTGTTGAAGTTTAACATAAAGTGACATACCTTTCTCAAATTACAAATACGTATTCCTGCTACATTGATATTTGGTTCTCTTTCAAAATTCTTGTTTTGGGGTAGTTCATTATTATGATCAGTGTTCCTGTCAGCAGAACTCCCACACCAGTAGGATTTCTAGAATAAAACATACAACAGATGTGATATGTTAAACATTCGAATATCTCATTTCATAACTATTTTTGGCAAAGATACATAACAATAGATGTAGAAAGTAACAGTTACAAGAAATAGTTTTTAATAAACAGAAAGAAACTTGAGTTGTGTCAAACTAAACACAAGATTACCTGTTATGTAAAGAAAATATATTATCAATAAATGATCAACATAAACTTTAAAAAAAAACCACATAAAAGGTTAAGTTCAATTATGATTCTTTTGTTTCTTCCTTTTGTCCTCATTTGACATGACAGGCAGAGATAGTTTGTGATCTTTTGTTTTTTCATTAACATATTTGTTGTCTAAAGTGCCTTTAGAGATTTATCAACCTTTTACAAAGATGCCATCTCAGACTTTTGTTTTTGTTGTGTTTACTGGTAACTGTGTGGATTATGGTTAATTGTTCATTAAGGTAACATTTATCAACAACTGAAACAGATGACAGTTAATCTGTGAATAATAATAGAGGCCAATAACAGATAGATACAACAAATACAAATGTTTCTTTATAATAGGAAAATGATCATGTTATGTTTCTATGGAAAGTCACTTAAAAAGTCAGGATTTCCTTCACAGCTGGGCAGAAAGTGTTGGACAAGATGATTATCTTTGAATATTATCATTAAGGTAGTCTACTTTTGACCAGGAGTCAACACAATTTATCATGTCTTGCAGTGCGATAGTGTCAATGTTCATTGGTTTACACTTCTCATTTAAATTACTTTGGTTGCTAATGAACACTAATAAACCATTTCACAAATTCCTCAAACTGTTTTCATATTATATTTATGGTTTATATAATTAAGAAGAGCTTTGGCTTTTGCACTCCATTATAATTAATTCGAAAATTTATTTCTGACTAATTCCTAAAAAGATATATTTTTTCATAATTTCAAATTTATTGTTCTTTTATTATCAAATACCTTTTTGTAGAGCTAGCATGGCTATCAATTTAATAATGTAATCAACATACAAATAAAGTTGATACATTTATCTTTAATTTAATATATAATAGATTATACTCTGATGATGTAAAGATATTGTAAAGTAATTAATTCAATATTGTATGTACTTTTTTTTCTTAAACTAGCAGATAATTTTGCCAGCAAGCTATGTCATTTGTCAGGCTAGCACAAGTTAGATACTGGTCATGTTCAGCACCATCATCAAGTGTCATGCCTGCTGGTGCAAGTATTCTCGTCTCTTTATAACTTTGAAACTCTACAGCTGTTGATCAAACCTGTTGTAAACTTCCTACAAAATCATTCTTTTAAAATGTGTTGTATCATTTCTCTTCATTTACCTCTGCCTTTTTTTCCCTCAATTATCCTAGTTGTCACAGTATATCCAAGTTATCACAATATATTCTAGTTGTCATAATATATCCCAGTTGTCACAATATATTCTAATTGTCTCAATACATTGCAAATGTCTCCTTCTCATTACATAATGACTGTTTTTTTCTGATGTTGGAAATTAGCTTTCTTCTGTTTTGGCCTCATTTAGAACATCTTCGTTACTTTTTTCACTTGTCCATGTTATTCTAAAAAATCTTTTCTTTTCACTTGTCCATGTTATTCTCAACAATCTTCTGTGAAACCAAATTTCTGTGGTCTCCAACAATTTTTTTTCTGGCGTCCAATTGTCCAGGATTCAACATCCATACATCAAGGATGACTCCACATAAAAATAAAGAACGTTTATTTCATTGACTAAAATGAATTGCATTATCTTTTTTATTCTTTAGAATGTGTCCAAGGTAGCAATTGATTATATTATACTAATTATAGTAACAACAATTTTGTGTAGTGAATCAGTTACAAACAATATTAAATGCAAACTTGATAAATGCAATAAAAGTAATACAATACCTATGAACTATAAAGCAAGAATCAACAGTGAAAGTAGACATGTCCCTATTTGGCTTGCAGATGGGTTACATAAAAGATTTTTAAAAATGGCTCAACATAGCAATTACACACATTAGTATATTTTATAAACCAGAAGATAATAGCAATAATACTTCCAAATAATGGACCAATCGCTGAAGCTATAAACAATAATGCAAATAATGGACCTTTAGCTGAAGCAATTGACAATAATGAAAATAATGGATCAATAGTTGAAGCAATTGACAATAATGCAAATAATGAATCAATGGCTGTAGCAATTGACAATAATGAAAATAATGGATCAATAGCTAAAGCAATACACCAAAATGTAAAAAACAATGTTCTTTCTTTTAAACAAGAAAATGCAAATAGGAAGAGTGTTGAAGGGCACTACTGTCTGGAAATATCAATTGAAGAAAGACCATGAAAAGTTAGAGGAGAAAGGAACCTTGTAAGAAAGAAAATTGTTGGCAACTATTATAAATTTGGAGAATATTAAAGGTATTTGAGTCAAAACTACAATAAAACAGAAATAAATGTGTAACAACTTACAGTTAACAGGAAGAAATGTGTAACAACTTACATTTAACAAGGAGAAAAGTATAACAACTTACTGTTAACAGGAAGAAATGTATAACAACTTACAGTTAACAAGAAGAAATGTATAACAACTTACAGTTAACAGGAAGAAATGTATAACAACTTACAGTTAACAAGAAGAAATGTACAACATCTTACAGTTAACAAGAAGAAATGTACAACATCTTACAGTTAACAAGAAGAAATGTACAACAACTTACAGTTAACAAGAAGAAATGTACAACATCTTACAGTTAACAAGAAGAAATGTACAACAACTTACAGTTAACAAGAAGAAATGTACAACAACTTACAATTAACAAGAAGAAATGTACAACAACTTACAATTAACAAGAAGAAATGTATAACAACTTACAGTTAACAAGAAGAAATGTACAACATCTTACAGTTAACAAGAAGAAATGTACAACATCTTACAGTTAACAAGAAGAAATGTATAACAACTTACAGTTAACAAGAAGAAATGTATAACAACTTACAGTTAACAAGAAGAAATGTACAACAACTTACAGTTAACAAGAAGAAATGTACAACAACTTACAGTTAACAAGAAGAAATGTATAACAACTTACAGTTAACAAGAAGAAATGTACAACATCTTACAGTTAACAAGAAGAAATGTATAACAACTTACAGTTAACAAGAAGAAATGTATAACAACTTACAGTTAACAAGAAGAAATGTACAACAACTTACAGTTAACAAGAAGAAATGTACAACAACTTACAGTTAACAAGGAGAAATGTATAATAACTTACAGTTAACAAGAAGAAATGTATAACAACTTACAGTTAACAAGAAGAAATGTATAACAACTTACAGTTAACAAGAAGAAATGTATAACAACTTACAGTTAACAAGAAGAAATGTACAACAACTTACAGTTAACAAGAAGAAATGTACAACAACTTACAGTTAACAAGAAGAAATGTATAACAACTTACAGTTAACAAGAAGAAATGTACAACAACTTACAGTTAACAAGAAGAAATGTATAACAACTTACAGTTAACAAGAAGAAATGTATAACAACTTACAGTTAACAAGAAGAAATGTACAACAACTTACAGTTAACAAGAAGAAATGTACAACAACTTACAGTTAACAAGAAGAAATGTATAACAACTTACAGTTAACAAGAAGAAATGTATAACAACTTACAGTTAACAAGAAGAAATGTATAACAACTTACAGTTAACAAGAAGAAATGTATAACAACTTACAGTTAACAAGAAGAAATGTATAACAACTTACAGTTAACAAGAAGAAATGTACAACAACTTACAGTTAACAAGAAGAATTGTATAACAACTTACAGTTAACAAGAAGAAATGTATAACAACTTATAGTTAACAAGAAGAAATGTATAACAACTTACAGTTAACAAGAAGAAATGTACAACAACTTATAGTTAACAAGAAGAAATGTATAACAACTTACAGTTAACAAGAAGAAATGTATAACAACTTACAGTTAACAAGAAGAAATGTACAACAACTTACAGTTAACAAGAAGAATTGTATAACAATTTACAGTTAACAAGAAGAAATGTATAACAACTTACAGTTAACAAGAAGAAATGTATAACAACTTACAGTTAACAAGAAGAAATGTATAACAACTTACAGTTAACAAGAAGAAATGTATAACAACTTACAGTTAACAAGAAGAAATGTATAACAACTTACAGTTAACAAGGAGAAATGTATAACAACTTACAGTTAACAAGAAAAAATGTACAACAACTTACAGTTAACAAGAAAAAATGTACAACAACTTACAGTTAACAAGAAAAAATGTACAACAACTTACAGTTAACAAGAAGAATTGTACAACAACTTACAGTTAACAAGAAGAAATGTACAACAACTTACAGTTAACAAGAAGAAATGTACAACAACTTACAGTGAAGCAAAAATAAAATGGTTTAGGCACTCCAAACTCGCCAGGCATAATGTTATCCATGTACCAAGTTATCAAGCAATGGATAACAGAGTCAACCAACAACATTATCATGCAATCCAACAGGCTTAAGTTGTCATCTGTTGTTGCTGGTTTGTAGAAGTTGCTCCATCTTGCTCCCTCTCCTTTTGTGGCCAGGATATAACAAATAATGAATTAAACATTATCATAAGTACTGTGCTGGCATAGGTAGTCATGTCTGTCCACAACTCTCTATCTCTAAGTTGTTTTCTCACTTCTACTGTTGCTGTTCCCTCCAACTGAATGATATAATTTCTCTCTGTTTCCCATTATCTTTTTTCTTTTGGTTATTATAGTTATCCTTGTATGTTTCAGCTCTAGTTTCATGACAAGGACATTATCTGATAGAAGGACACACACACACAGTGGATTACAGATTATATGTTTGAACTCAGATAATACCAACTAATAACTACATCAAGCAGATGGTGCTCGTAAACCTGGGAGGGCTGACCATCTAAGGGCAGAATCCCCCTACAGAAAAGACAATCTGCTGCCTGGCAGGAAGATTGGGGACAATCAAAGGCTAAGGAAAGCAAACTTGAATAAAATGCTGGCTTAAATCGGATGCACTGGGCCACTGGCGCAGAACACAATGCAACATTTTAACAGGTATTAAATCGGAATGCGGGGCAATCGAATCACTTAAACAGACAGCTGACTTCATGAGAGTGTCTAGAATCCTACTCTGATTGAGTCTTGATCACAGAGAGAGAGAGAGAGAGAGAGAGAGAGAGAGAGACCTCAGATAATAGGTGTGAACTGATAACATTGAGAAGAGGATTGAAAACAAAGGTAGAACAAGTGATGTAGATAAAAGAGAATATAAGAACTTGTCAAGACAGACAAAAAATAATATTGAAAAAGACAAAATAAAATATTACAAGATTTTCTGCACCAAAATAGACAAGAGAATCTCAAAGCAAGACCTCAAATAGGAACCAGAGGGTGAAAGAAAAAGAGGCCAACTTACAGGAACACTAGAAATAACACAGAGATGAGAAGCAACAACAATAGTCATCAACTCCTTTGCCAAGGTTGAGAGGTTTGGCTTGCTCAGAAAAGGGTATATTGTCAAACATGGAATACCTTGGACAGTTAAAAACAAAAATGTCACTTTTGCAGGAATTTAAAATTCCAGAAAAGTGGTCAATAAAGAGCATAAAAATTATGAAATAAAATCTTTTGGTTGTGTAAAATGACATAATGGTCTATATATATATATATATCTATCTATCTATTGACCTTTCGAGCCGTAACCGGCCCATAGGGCGTAGACCAAGATACACCTTCTCCTATATGAATTTTTGTTCTAGCAGTTTTCTTTTAAAGATATTTTATTAAATCTCGCCATCTGTCTCTGTTCTGTGCAAGCAGTTCTATCTCATTGAGGGAGCCGATTCCTGCTGCTCTTGCCTCTCTCATCAATGTTCTTCTCAGTGTCTCCCTGGGTCTTCCTCTTTTTCTTTTACCTGTTGTTTCCCATATGAGGGCTTGCTTTGCTATTCGATTATTATCTCTTCTCATCACATGTCCAACGTATGACCATCGTCTTTTCTTTATTACTGAAGATATTAGTGGTTGATTGGCGATTTCTCTAATTTCCTCGTTTGTTTTGAATTCGTTCCATTCTATACCAAGTATTTTCCTTAGACATTTATTTTCGAATGCGTTCAACTTTGTTTCTATATCTCTTGTTGTTTTCCAGCTTTCACACGCATACGTAAGGGTTGATAGTACATTTGATTTGAATAGCCTAAGTTTTGTGTTTGTGCTAATGAGTTTTGATTTCCACAACTTTTCAAGGCTTCTGAAAGACATTGCTGCTTTAGCCAGTCTGATTCTAATTTCTTTGCTCGTATCCCCTTCTCGATCAATGTGACTTCCAAGATAGATAAAGTGATCGATCTCTTCTACTGGTTTGTTTTCCATGTATATTTTGTCACTTGTTGGAATTAAACTTTTCATGACTTTAGTCTTTTCATGATTGACCTCAAGCCCAATTTTGCTGGCTATTGATGATAGTTATATATATATATATATATATCTATATATTGTCCTTTCGAGCCGAAGACGGCACATAGGGCAGAACCACAATCTCAAAAACAGAAACCTTGCATGCCAAAGTGGCACATATTGCAGAGATCACTGCTCTAAAATATATGGCGCTGTTTCCATAACAATACTTTTTACAATAACAGCTTGTCAAGCTCAAGCATCGATCAATCTCCTTAGTCGCCTCTTACGACATGCCTGAAAGGTCACAAGGTCACTGTTCTTTACTTCCCTCATAATGAGGCCCTGGTAACACACAGGAATAATGGTCTAGAGGAGATAATTTTGGAGGGCATAGTTCCAGGTAAATGAGAGAGAGGAAGACCTTGAAGAAGGTTAGTGCAAAATATCGCAGACAAACTGGCATTAACTGCTGTAGATGATGGATATTTCAGGACAGAAAACTTCAGGGTGGCTGTTGTGAAAGCCTAGTTCCTTCCAGGACAAGATAGCTGATGACTTTAAAAAATGGTGATTGTTTCCTTTTGATGTTAGTAGTAAAATTTTATTTGACTCTGCCTCTTAAAACAAAATGTTCCTACTTTTATAGTCGTCCATGAAAAATTCTCAACATTTGTGTGAAAGGATACATTTTTAATTGTGCACTGAAGTAACATTTTAACTCACTTTTAAACTAATTTATTCTGCCTGCATTATACAAGTTACTGTAACATTAACATACATTTGTTAGAACAGTTTATTCAGCAAATATTGAAAATAATTTACTCAATCAAATTGTCAAGATAATTTTAAAAGCCATAATTTAATTTTTTTTAAATAATTAAAAAATGGGAAAAGTAAGGCTGACATAAAACAGGAACAACATTCAAAGTTTTGGAACAAAGGTCAATGTCACGCAAGAGCACTATCAAGAATAATATTGACAAAGAAAATCCAAATCTATAAAAAATAGAAAAACATAATGTTGTTTGAACTTGAAGGAACCAGTAAAAGAACATTCTTGCTTGGCTTCATTAACTCTTAACTGGACATAGGCCTTATATAAGATGAGAACAAGTTCAAAAGACTGCCTCCAACATGCAGGCTTGGAGAGAAGAATGTGGCTTTCATCTTTGATGAGAAACTGTATAGTGGGACATGAGACAACAGACTTCATCAGAGTCCAACAGTCTAAATATGAATGAGTGATGGACACAGAAGAAGAAGATATTCTATATGTTGTCTTACAGTTGGTAGCAGTATAGAAGATGTATGTTGTCTTACAGTTGGTAGCAGTATAGAAGATGTATGTTGTCTTACAGTTGATAACAGTATAGAAGATATATGTTGTTTTACTGTTGGTAGCAGTATAGAAGATGTGTGTTGTCTTACAGTTGGTAGCAGTATAGAAGATGTGTGTTGTCTTACAGTTGATAGCAGTATAGAAGATGTGTGTTGTCTTACAGTTGATAGCAGCATAGAAAATGTATGTTGTCTACAGTTTATAGCAGCATAGAAGATGTATGTTGTCTTACAGTTTATAGCAGCATAGAAGATGTATATTGGGTACAGTTTATATCAGAGCTTATAATAAAGATCAGGATAATTTACAGAATAATTTCCAAATTGTTGCTGCACAGTTGAATGAACCTACCTGTCCCCTCATAGATGCCAATACAATTTGCTCCCAGTGACAGCGCACAATTGAAGAGAAGGCTGCCTGCAATCTTGGGACCCAAACTCAAGCCCTCATAATTTGATTGGATAAAGAAGTACGGGACATAGCAGATTATGTAAGCAATTCCAGCAACGATCGCTCCAACATTTGCTGTCAACAGAAAGTGGTTTTTGTACATATTTGCCAGGTTACTATGGTGATCACATTACCTATAAATGTGTTATTGGTTATGGGAACTATTTTCTCTGACACTATATTCCCAGAACACTTATCAAGGCAAGAAAGGACTTTTTTACCAAAAATGCAGTTATGTGTAGAATTTAAAATACTAGAGATGAACTGTTAATGACTGTGAGAGAGATTTTTTTAATTTGTAAAATGTTGTTGGCAAAGATTTGTGAAAACTTCACACATAGAAAACATGGTAACTGCAATGAGCAGGCAATCGTTATCTCTCATCAACAGAGAAGCTTCCTTGTAGATGCCAGAAGTAAATTAAATGTGGGATTTTATTTTAGAAAAATAGTTTCTTCTTTTATCCTATTTGTGCCATGTGGTGTGGCAAAAAAGAATAATAGGTCCTATGTCTTTTCTGGCCTTCACCAGTAATGTTGCGTGAGTTTGTTATACCCAAATTTACATTTTACTATTTAATTTCACTCCAAATGTCCCTTTGATTTCATCTTTATTCATCTTTCTGATTATTTTTTTGCTGCAGGCTGTTTAGGTTTCCTTCTGGTCAGATGCTCAAACCATTTCATTCTTTGTTGTTCAATTTAGTCAATAGCTGATGCTATACCAACCATTTTTCTGAAGATTTCATTTCTAGTTTTTTTGTCCCTTTTAGTTTTATTTACAGCTTTTCTTATACATTTCACTTCACATGTAATTACTCTCTATATGTCTTTCAAGTATTGTCTATGTCTGATATTGTTAACAGAATGTGGGCTTAACAATATTTCTATAATATCTCTTTTTGTTTGCACTCAAACATTTCCAGTTAGTGCTATTCATAAATGTAATGATGTTGAAGTATGATAGTAATTTGTCTACATTTAATCTTTCAGAAACAAATTATTGTACAATGGTCATTGATGCATCAGCCTTCACCTATTATGGTAAATGTGCCTTATAAAGATGTGCTGTGTCACGTGTCACTTCACCTATTATGGTAAATGTGCCTTATAAAGATGTGCTGTGTCACGTGTCACTTCACCTATTATGGTAAATGTGCCATATAAAGATGTGCTGTGTCACTAGTAAACTGCAATATCTGGCATCTTTCAGTCTGACACATCCATATTTGACATGAAGATAGAATTTTTCTTTTATTGCTGAACAATTTTGCTGGAGCACAACCATTTTGGCCTGTTCTTATTGACTGCCAAGGGTTCTTGAATGTCTTGAGAGTGCATATGGAGTCTCCTGCTTTCACCATTAACCAAGAAGACTGGACATCGATATCCCAGTACCCTGAGGTCGGGGTAGCGTAAATATTTAAAAAAATGGCAGATTCTTCATCTTCTTTGCTATCTCATTTGCCTTTCAGCATTGAGGAAAGATATAATATGTGGTCTTTTGCTCTTCTATTGGCTCACCTACTGTTATATTTCTTAGTGTTTCTAATATTCCATCAATCCATCTTTTTCTTGGTTGGCTTTTGAATTTGGTGTTCTCGCAAAGTTTATTATAGCCTCGTTGTGTTGTGTTTTGATCTTTCTGTCTTATCACATGACCAAACCATTTTATCTGTTGTTTCTTTTATGGCTTGGGTTATTCCTAGCTTTTTTCTCAGTTCTTCATTTCTGATCTTATCTCTCAGACTGTTTCCTGTCATTCATCTAAAACATTTAATCTTGGTACAGGTTATTTTTCTTATTGTTCTTGCATCTTGAGTCCTGGACTGGCATTGGTAGCACAATGTTGGGATGAAGATTGTATTGTAGAGCTCCTGTTTTGCCTCTAGAGTTATTTCCTTGTTGGACAATAATCGTGACAGTTGTCTGATGATTTGACAAGCTTTGTTGCATCTTGAGTTTATTTCTTTTAGTTGTCTGCCATCTATAGTTATCTTGATGTTCTGTTTCTCTTTAACAATATTCATGACTTCTGTTTTGTTGATTTTCATGTTGTATTTTGTGCCTGTGCTGTTGAGTCTATTCAAGTGTTCTTGAAGGTTTTCTATATTTCCATGTACTAGTGCCTGATTATCTGCAAATAGAAACTTTATGAGCTTCTCTATCTCTGATGGGTTGGCTAACATACATATGTAGTCCATGTATGTAATAAACAATAGGAGCGATAATAGGTACTCCTGTCTTACTTCTGATCTAACTTCGAAGTGGTCTGTGTAGCCTGCAGCTGTTCTGACCCTGCAGCTGCTGTTGATGTAGAGACTTTTACTTAGGTTGGTTGATTTTGGCTTACTCCATATGTTGTTAATCACAGATTGAAAAACAAAAATGTGCACCACCTGTGGCAAGATCCACAAAGGAGATCAATGTCTAAACACAAGACAACCAGCCTTGTAACAGTCACTGACTGCATTAAACAAATTTTGTTTTCTCATTTTTAAAATAAACTTGTCAGTAAGTTTTCTCATTTGCTTGTCAAATTAAGATTCAAATTAAATTATAACTTAAAATTGCATATTTCTGTAGTTTTTTGTTTTTTAAAGTAAATGATTTCAACAGTGCGAAGCAACGTTCTTCATCTTTTTTTTTTCCTTGCTGCTTGTACCATGAAATATTGTGAGGTATTTGTGACTTTCTGGGGATTACTAGTGGCATAGCTGGAGTTGTTATCATATTAAATTTGTTGAGTGATTCTTTGTTTCCATCTGTACATCTTTTACTGGATTATCTTCTCTTTGCTTTATACTTGATGCTCATGCTGTGTATTGGTTAGATTTAACTCATATCAGATGATCAAAATTATTTAATTCTTTGATGTTATAGTCCATTACTTGCATTGTCCAATTGTAACTCTACCTCTCAAATTGTTTAGTTTGCAGTATTTTCAATGCATCTCCTTTTGCAAGATGTTATTTCAGCAATTGTCTGTATTCTACAACACTTTCTGTACCATGAGCTGCAAAATGCAACTCTAGTAACCAACACAAGAGACCCAGGAGCCAAGTCTTTATTGTTATTTCCACAATTATTTCCACTAAAACCTTGTAATTCTCTTAATTAAAAAATTAATTAAAATTTAACCTCCTCTCTACCATCTTCCTGGACAAATTGTCTGAACAAAATGTGTTTTTTGAATCAATTTTCTTGCTGCTATTTCACATTTTTGTTCATTTCTGAAAAATGACCACAGCATATTCAATCTTTTATAATTGAACGTTTACTGTTTCTGCTGTAGCTTATTAAAGTTCACACTAAATATTTGGATGAAAGTTGCAACAATAAGTTCATAGAATATTTATACAATTGGATGTGAAATGCAATATAAGCTTTCTTTCCTCTATTGTTGGTTGTTGGACACAGACTGGTGAAGTAATCAAGGGTTGACTAACATTTTAGTATTATGAAGAAAATACAAATCTTTATACATTGCTCAAATCATGTTTATTCTTTGTAAAGTAGTTATAATCTGGCTCATGCTATAAATCTGTCTCCATTACCCCACTTGTTTGTCTTAAGGTAGCTTATGTTAACTTTGAACAGATATTTGGAATATCATTATCAAACAAATGTTACCTCTTTGAACGAATGTGCTGATCATAAAGCAAAATGTCACCATAGCCAGGGCATAGCACAGCAGGTAAACAAAAAATAGACTGCCATCTGAGTGTACCAGAACTGGGCTTTCTGCGATTGAAGCGCTAAGGAGAATTGTGTAGACTAACATAACTGGAACAATATAAATAAGGTAAGTAATGAACCATGAGATCCAGTGTGCAGACGGTGTTAGACCCATTAGTTTCATCGACTCCTGTAGATGAGAGAAATGTTCATTTTGGAACAGAATTTGTCAAAGTATTTCAACCAGAAAGCAACAATCTGTTTACAGAAGGCATCTTTAAAAGTAATTTCCATGCTAAAAATATTATCTAAATAATGTAACTAGTTAAATAACTAATAATAATAACTGTAATTTATTATCTAAATAATGTAACTAGTTAAATAACTAATAATAATAACTGTAATTTATTATCTAAATAATGTAACTAGTTAAATAACTAATGATTAATAATAATAACTGTAATTTATTATCTAAATAATGTAACTAGTTAAATAACTAATAATTAACAATAATAACTGCAGTTTATTATCTAAATAATGTACCTATTTAAACAACTTAATTAATTAAACAATGTGATGAACTAAACATTATCACATTCTCTGACATATTTCACACACTTTAAAACAGATGTACAACAGAGGTGAGATTATAGATGTACAACAGAGGTGAGATGGTAGATGTACAACAGAGGTGAGATGGTAGATGTACAACAGAGGTGAGATGCAGAATGGCTCAGACAAAAGCAGCTTTCCAAAAAATGAGAAAGATACTATGCAGTCCATTTTTGACAATTGAAACAAGAAAAAGAGTTCTTAAATGTTATGTACAGCCAGTCTTAACATATGGATGTGAATCATGGACAGAAGGACAACAGACAAGAAAATCACTGGGGTCTGTAGAAATGTGGTTTTACAGAAGAATGTTGAGAATACCAGAAGAATGGACAGCTAACAAGAGTAATGAAAACGTTCTGAAAGAGGCAAAAGCAAAAAGAGAGCTAATTTCCAATATTAGGAAGAAACAATCATTTTTTGGCCATGTAGTGAGAAGAGAACAGCTGGAATATATTGTAACAACTGGGAAAATTGAGGGACAAAGAGGTAGAGGGAAGCAAAGAGAAAAGACACTAGACAGCTTAAGAGAATGTCTGGCAGAAGGTCAACAATAGAAATGATAAATAACTGTCAAGATCAAAAGTTGTAGAGAGACATGATCACCTATGCCAGCAGGCCCAGTACTTGATGATGATGATGAATGAACTAAACAATGAAACAAACTAACTAAATAATGTAACTTGCTATTTAAATAATCTATCTATCTATCTATCTATTGACCTTTCGAGCCGTAGCCGGCCCAGAGGGGGTAGACCAAGATACTCTTTCTCCTATCTGAATTTTTGTTCCAGCAGTTTTTAATTCTTTTAAAGATATTTTATCAAATCTCGCCATTTATCTCTGTTCTGTGCAAGCAGCTCTATCTCATTGAGGGAGCCGAATCCTGCTGCTCTTGCCTCTCTCATCAATGTTCTTCTCAGTGTCTCTCTGGGTCTTTCTCTTTTTCTCTTACCTGTTGTTTCCCATATGAGAGCTTGCTTTGCTATTCGGTTATTATCTCTTCTCATCACATGTCCAACATATGACCATCGTCTTATTTAAATAATACAACTATCTAATTAATATGTACACACACACACAAATAAATACAAGTTTCCTCACAACCTGTTAATGATATGGGAAGTATGGTGTTAGAAATCACATAGTTTTATTATCAATGGCACATTTATGGGTTGGGTGTGGTCCGTAACTGACCCTTACTTCCAAGAAAAATCTCTGGTTGACATTTTTAGAGATCAGGTGAACCCCAGAGTCTTTTCTGACTGACAAAATATGGCCATCTCTGTGGACTGGACATGGGATACTTCTACCCAGAAGTGAGTGGCACTAAGCACTCAGCTAATGAGTCTGACTCTACATAGAACAACTGACTGAGAGGGCTCATCAAAAAGCTAAGTAATAAAACAAGAACATCTGCTAGATTTGATAGGCATGGACAATTATAAATGGAGAGTCACAGTGAAAACATGATCAATGTCACTGTGAATACATGATCAATGTGAATGTGAATACATGATCAATGGCACTGTGAATGCATGATCAATGGCACTGTGAATGCATGATCAATGGCACTGTGAATGCATGATCAATGTCACTGTGAATACATGATCAATGCGAATGTGAATACATGATCAATGGCATTGTGAATACATGATCAATGTCACTGTGAATACATGATCAATGTCACTGTGAATACATGATCAATGTGAATGTGAATACATGATCAATGGCATTGTGAATACATGATCAATGTCACTGTGAATACATGATCAATGTGAATGTGAATACATGATCAATGGCATTATGAATACATGATCAATGTCACTGTGAATACATGATCAATGTGAATGTGAATACATGATCAATGCACTGTGAATGCATGATCAATGTCACTGTGAATACATGATCAATGTGAATGTGAAAACATGATCAATGTCACTGTGAATACATGATCAATGTGAATGTGAATACATGATCAATGGCACTATGAATACATGATCAATGTCACTGTGAATACATGATCAATGTCACTGTGAATACATGAGCAATGTCACTGTGAATACATGATCAATGTCACTGTGAATACATGATCAATGTGAATGTGAATACATAAGCAATGTGAATACATGATCAATGTCACTGTGAATACATGATCAATGTCACTGTGAATACATGATCAATATCACTGTGAATACATGATCAATGTCACTGTGAATACATGATCAACGTGAATGTGAATACATGAGCAATGTGAATGTGAATACATGAGCAATGTGAATGTGAATACATGATCGATGTCACTGTGAATACATGATCAATGTGAATGTGAATACATGATCAATGTGAATGTGAATACATAAGCAATGGCATTGTGAATACATGATCAATGTCACAGTGAATACATGATCAATGTGAATGTGAATACATGATCAATGTCACTGTGAATACATGATCAATGTGAATGTGAATACATGATCAATGTCACTGTGAATACATGAGCAATGTGAATGTGAATACATGAGCAATGTGAATGTGAAAACATGATCAATGTGAATGTGAATACATGATCAATTTCACTGTGAATACATGATCAATGTGAATGTGAATACATGATCAATTTCACTGTGAATACATGAGCAATGTGAATGTGAATACATGATCAATGTCACTGTGAATACATGATCAATGTGACTGTGAATACATCAAAGTACAAAGATCAAAGACATGAAAGCCCTACACTCTATAATGAAACAATCAATCATGCACCTCCAACTAACCTTCCTATCAAAAACACCAAAGCTCAAATTCTATAATGAAACAATCAATCATGCACCTCCAACTAACCTTCCTATCAAACACATCAATGCCCTACACTCTATAATGAAACAATCAATCATGCACCTCCAACTAACCTTCCTATCAAAAACACCAAAGCTCAAATTCTATAATGAAACAATCAATCATGCACCTCCAACTAACCTTCCTATCAAAAACACCAAAGCTCAAATTCTATAATGAAACAATCAATCATGCACCTCCAACTAACCTTCCTATCAAAAACACCAAAACTCAAATTCTATAATGAAACAATCAATCATGCACCTCCAACTAACCTTCCTATCAAAAACACCAAAGCTCAAATTCTATAATGAAACAATCAATCATGCACCTCCAACTAACCTTCCTATCAAAAACACCAAAGCTCAAATTCTATAATGAAACAATCAATCATGCACCTCCAACTAACCTTCCTATCAAAAACACCAAAGCTCAAATTCTATAATGAAACAATCAATCATGCACCTCCAACTAACCTTCCTATCAAAAACACCAAAACTCAAATTCTATAATGAAACAATCAATCATGCACCTCCAACTAACCTTCCTATCAAAAACACCAAAGCTCAAATTCTATAATGAAACAATCAATCATGCACCTCCAACTAACCTTCCTATCAAAGACATCAAAGCCCTACACTCTATAATGAAACAATCAATCATGCACCTCCAACTAACCTTCCTATCAAAAACACCAAAGCTCAAATTCTATAATGAAACAATCAATCATGCACCTCCAACTAACCTATCAAAAACACCAAAGCTCAAATTCTATAATGAAACAATCAATCATGCACCTCCAACTAACCTTCCTATCAAAAACACCAAAGCTCAAATTCTATAATGAAACAATCAATCATGCACCTCCAACTAACCTTCCTATCAAAAACATCAAAGCTCAAACTCTATAATGAAACAACAAATCATGTTCAAATAAAGATAGAATGACTCCACAATATTTCTGGTCAAATAGGTCTTCAGATACTCAAATGTTAAGGCGGTCCTATTATATGGCTGTGAAACATGGAGAACAACAAAATTGACAATCACGAAGATACAGACTTTAATTAATGGATGCTTACGCAGGATAAAAGGATGGAAATGGCAGGACAAAATCACTAACATAGAATTGGTTCTTTGGTTCTTTGGTTATGGAAGGCCCCGGTATCATTGCAAACGAATTAAAATCCATAATTGCTCAACCGCCCGTGCCAGCGTAATCATCCAAATTAATATCTCATTGAGTTATTTGCGGGTTATCATCATTGCACTCCGAACATGTCCATAGGTGCTCAGATCCCCTCCTCAGCAATTCCCTCAGTGTCCAGCGACTGACGACTCCAGTTCTATGTTGGTTAATAAGTCTTTTTACACGGCCACTAAGTTTCTCATTTCTGGCTGTGCCCACCTTAACTCCCATTTCCATCATCCGAAGAAGTGACGTGGATCTGTGTTTGTCGAAGTCATGTGCTCTTCCCACATCTCGGAGGGCATTGATGATGTCCGCCCGATCCATTGGTTGCCTGTCCTCAACGACAGCGCAGCTAGCCAACCTGTCCGCTTTTTTATTTCCCCGTACTCCCGCATGTCCAGGGACATAGGCAAAGGTGACCTTACGTATTTTGAATTTCTGCAATGACTCTACCCATTGCATACGTACAGAGCCCGCCTCCACTTTTTTCTTATCATGCTCATCGAATCACTCAGTATACATGCGTAGGTGTAGTCTTGTGACTCTAACCATTTGAATGCCTTGGTCACTGCCATCACCTCCGTTGTCATGCTACTCGTGGTCACGACGCATGCACCACTGTCTTCGTAGACTATTCTGCCTGCCGAGCGTGCTGTAAATGCTCATGCACTTCTTTGGTGTCGTCTTACAGATCCGTCTGTATAGATGACTGCATCTTTCTCATCAGTGTTATCGCAGATGAGACCGTTCACCTCAGCATTAACCACGACCGGGTTCTGTTCCCTACTTTTCCTGTCGAGTGTGACAAAACACGAGAAAGTCCCCTTGAAACAAAGAAAGGTAACTGTAGTCCCCATCGTACATAGAATTATGGAAATGTACCAGTCTAACACCAGTGGATATAGAGATACAGCGAAGGCGATGGCGCTGGATAGGACACACACTACGGAAGCCAGCAGAGTATTACACAACAGGCCCTTTTTTGGAATCCCCAGGGGAAAAGACAAAGAAGAAGACCGAGGAATTCTTGGAGAAGACAGATAGAAGCAGAGATGAAGATCATGGGGAAGACATGGAATGATCTTAAAAGAATGGCAAAAAACAGAACGACTTGGTAAGTGTTTGTTGAAGACCTATGCTCCACTGGGAGCTAAAAAGGTAGAAGAAGGCCTCCAGATCAACACGACCAAAATACAAGTCCTGGACATTTCCAACGAAGCCTGTGCTATAAGTGACGATGATATTTTACAAAAAATTACAAATTGTACCTACCTAGGCAGCAAAATGTCCAGAGATGGAGACATAACATCAGAAATTATGACACGCATTGATCTGGCATCAAATGCGTTCAATAAACTGACAAACATCTGGACAGGTTGGCTAGCAGTGCTGTCGTTGAGGACAGTCAACGAATGGATCGGGCGGACATCATCATTGCCCTCCGAGATGTGGGAAGAGCACAGGACAACAAACACAAATCCGCGTCACTTCTTCGGATGATAGAGATGGGAGTTAAGATGGGCACAGCCAGAAATTGGAAACTTAGTGGGCGTGTAAGAAGATTTACCAACCAACACAGAAGTGAAGTCGTCAGTTGGGGTCTGAGCACCTATCGACATAGTTCGTGCAATGATGATGACCCGCAAATAACTCAAACATCTGGAGATCTCAAGTTCTCAATAAACGAACTAAACTTAAATTGTTCAACTTCTGTGTGATATCACTGGTAACATGTGGATACCTTCATTAAATGCCTTTGAAAACAGATGTCTTTGTAGGATGTCAAACATAAGCTGGAAAAAATACATTTCAAATGAATAAATAAGAGACGAATCAAAGCAAGAACTTGTGTCGAATTTATAAGAAGAAGGCGTTGGAAATACATCTGTCATGTGCTGATAATGAATGAAGAAATACATCGGTCAAGTGCTGATAATGAATGAAGAAATACATCTGTCATGTGCTGATAATGAATGAAGAAATACATCGGTCAAGTGCTGATAATGAATGAAGAAATACATCGGTCAAGTGCTGATAATGAATGAAGAAATACATCGGTCAAGTGCTGATAATGAATGAAGAAATACATCGGTCAAGTGCTGATAATGAATGAAAAAATACATCGGTCAAGTGCTGATAATGAATGAAAAAATACATAGGTCAAGTGCTGATAATGAATGAAGAAATACATCGGTCAAGTGCTGATAATGAATGAAGAAATACATCGGTCAAGTGCTGATAATGAATGAAGAAATACATCGGTCAAGTGCTGATAATGAATGAAGAGATACATCGGTCAAGTGCTGATAATGAATGAAGAAATACATCGGTCAAGTGCTGATAATGAATGAAGAAATACATCGGTCAAGTGCTGATAATGAATGAAGAAATACATCGGTCAAGTGCTGATAATGAATGAAGAAATACATCGGTCAAGTGCTGATAATGAATGAAGAAATACATCGGTCAAGTGCTGATAATGAATGAAGAAATACATCGGTCAAGTGCTGATAATGAATGAAGAAATACATCGGTCAAGTGCTGATAATGAATGAAGAGATACATCGGTCAAGTGCTGATAATGAATGAAGAAATACATCGGTCAAGTGCTGATAATGAATGAAGAAATACATCGGTCAAGTGCTGATAATGAATGAAGAAATATATCTGTCAAGTGCTGATAATGAATGAAGGAATACATCGGTCAAGTGCTGATAATGAATGAAAAAATACATCGGTCAAATGCTGATAATGAATGAAGAAATACATCGGTCAAGCGCTGATAATGAATGAAGAAATACATCGGTCAAGTGCTGATAATGAATGAAGAAATACATCGGTCAAGTGCTGATAATGAATGAAGAAATACATCGGTCAAGTGCTGATAATGAATGAAGAAATACATCGGTCAAGTGCTGATAATGAATGAAGAAATACATCGGTCAAGTGCTGATAATGAATGAAAAATACATCGGTCAAATGCTGATAATGAATGAAGAAATACATCGGTCAAGTGCTGATAATGAATGAAGAAATACATCGGTCAAGTGCTGATAATGAATGAAGAAATACATCGGTCACGTGCTGATAATGAATGAAGAAATACATCGGTCAAGTGCTGATAATGAATGAAGAAATACATCGGTCAAGTGCTGATAATGGATGAAGAAATACATCGGTCAAGTGCTGATAATGAATGAAGAAAGACTTCCCCGTCAGGCATTCATGAGGACACCAACTGGTTACAGAAAACAAGGTAGACTAAGAGAGTCGCTACACAGAACAATTACTAGGGAAGACTCAACCATGAGACTGAGGCAACTAAGAACTACAAGAACTAGCAGCAGATCTTCAATCTTGGAGAACTATAACATCCACTCTCTGTGCTGTCTTTGGCCTGAGAGAAAAATGAACTCACCTTGAGTTTTCTTTCCTTCTCGTAGACCAAGTTCTTGGTGTTGATGACCACGCTGATAATAAAGCTGAGAATGAGGAAAAAAGGCAGTCCTCCCTGTATCATTAGTATCAGAGGATCATTGTAATAAGGTGGATCTGCCAAACGGTTCGTGTACACTCCAAAGTATGTGTCGTTTTGACTGGGAAGCCAATATCGTGCAAATGCTTCAGCAACTAGACTTTGCATGTAGAGGACGCCTCGATCTTTATACACTGTCAACGACATATTTATTACATTACAATTGGAATGTATACTTCAAAATACAGTTACTGACATACCTAACAAGATCTGACATAATACAATTATTGACATAACTAACAAGATCTGAAATAATACAATTACTGACATAACTAACAAGATCTGACATAATACAATTATTGACATAACTAACAAGATCTGACATAATACAATTACTGACATAACTAACAAGATCTGACATAATACAATTATTGACATAACTAGCAAGATCTGACATAATACAATTACTGACATAACTAACAAGATCTGACATAATACAATTACTGACATAACTAACAAGATCTGACATAATACAATTATTGACATAACTAACAAGATCTGACATAATACAACTATTGACATAACTAACAAGATCTGACATAATACAATTACTGACATAACTAACAAGATCTGACATAATACAATTATTGACATAACTAACAAGATCTGACATAATACAACTATTGACATACCTAACAAGATCTGACATAATACAATTACTGACATAACTAACAAGATCTGACATAATACAATTACTGACATAACTAACAAGATCTGACATAATACAACTATTGACATAACTAACAAGATCTGACATAATACAATTACTGACATAACTAACAAGATCTGACATAATACAACTATTGACATAACTAACAAGATCTGACATAATACAATTACTGACATAACTAACAAGATCTGACATAATACAATTATTGACATAACTAACAAGATCTGACATAATACAACTATTGACATACCTAACAAGATCTGACATAATACAATTATTGACATAACTAACAAGATCTGACATAATACAATTATTGACATGACTAACAAGATCTGACATAATACAATTATTGACATAACTAGCAAGATCTGACATAATACAATTATTGACATAACTAACAAGATCTGACATAATACAATTATTGACATACCTAACAAGATCTGGCATAATACAATTATTGACATAGCTAACAAGATCTGACATAATACAATTATTGACATAACTAACAAGATCTAAAGAAATACAATTATTGACATAACTAACAAGATCTGACATAATACAATTATTGACATAACTAGCAAGATCTGACATAATACAATTATTGGCATAACTAACAAGATCTGACATAATACAATTATTGACATAACTAGCAAGATCTGACATAATACAATTATTGACATAACTAACAAGATCTGACATAATACAATTATTGACATAACTAGCAAGATCTGACATAATACAATTATTGACATAACTAACAAGATCTGACATAATACAATTATTGACATAACTAGCAAGATCTGACATAATACAATTATTGACATAACTAACAAGATCTAACATAATACAATTATTGACATAACTAGCAAGATCTGACATAATACAATTATTGACATAACTAACAAGATCTGACATAATACAATTATTGACATAACTAACAAGATCTAACATAATACAATTATTGACATAACTAGCAAGATCTAACATAATACAATTATTGACATAACTAGCAAGATCTGACATAATACAATTATTGACATAACTAGCAAGATCTGACATAAAACAATTATTGACATAACTAACAAGATCTAAAGAAATACAATTATTGACATAACTAACAAGATCTGACAAAATACAATTATTGACATGACTAGCAAGATCTGACATAATACAATTATTGACATAACTAACAAGATCTAACATAATACAATTATTGACATAACTAGCAAGATCTGACATAATACAATTATTGACATAACTAACAAGATCTGACATAATACAATTATTGACATAACTAGCAAGATCTGACATAATACAATTATTGACATAACTAACAAGATCTAACATAATACAATTATTGACATAACTAGCAAGATCTGACATAATACAATTATTGACATAACTAACAAGATCTGACATAATACAATTATTGACATAACTAACAAGATCTAAAGAAATACAATTATTGACATACCTAGCAAGATCTGACATAATACAATTATTGGCATAACTAGCAAGATCTGACATTATACAATTATTGACATAACTAACAAGATCTAAAGAAATACAATTATTGACATAACTAACAAGATCTGACATAATACAATTATTGACATAACTAGCAAGATCTGACATAATACAATTATTGACATAACTAGCAAGATCTGACATAATACAATTATTGACATAACTAGCAAGATCTGACATAATACAATTATTGACATAACTAACAAGATCTGACATAATACAATTATTGACATAACTAACAAGATCTGACATAATACAATTATTGACATAACTAGCAAGATCTGACATAATACAATTATTGACATAACTAACAAGATCTAACATAATACAATTATTGACATAACTAGCAAGATCTGACATAATACAATTATTGACATAACTAACAAGATCTAACATAATACAATTATTGACATAACTAGCAAGATCTGACATAATACAATTATTGACATAACTAACAAGATCTAACATAATACAATTATTGACAAAACTAGCAAGATCTGACATAATACAATTATTGACATAACTAACAAGATCTGACATAATACAATTATTGACATAACTAACAAGATCTAACATAATACAATTATTGACATAACTAGCAAGATCTGACATAATACAATTATTGACATAACTAACAAGATCTGACATAATACAATTATTGACATAACTAACAAGATCTAACATAATACAATTATTCACATAACTAGCAAGATCTAACATAATACAATTATTGACATAACTAGCAAGATCTGACATAATACAATTATTGACATAACTAGCAAGATCTGACATAATACAATTATTGACATAACTAACAAGATCTGACATAATACAATTATTGACATAACTAACAAGATCTAAAGAAATACACTTATAGACATAACTAGCAAAATCTGACATAATACAATTATTGACATAACTAACAAGATCTGACATAATACAATTATTGACATACCTAGCAAGATCTGACATAATACAATTATTGACATACCTAGCAAGATCTGACATAATACAATTATTGACATACCTAGCAAGATCTGACATAATACAATTATTGACATAACTAACAAGATCTAAAGAAATACAATTATTGACATAACTAACAAGATCTGACATAATACAATTATTGACATAACTAGCAAGATCTGACATAATACAATTATTGACATAACTAGCAAGATCTGACATAATACAATTATTGACATAACTAACAAGATCTGACATAATACAATTATTGACATAACTAACAAGATCTAAAGAAATACAATTATTGACATAACTAACAAGATCTGACATAATACAATTATTGACATAACTAGCAAGATCTGACATAATACAATTATTGA
Organism: Megaustenia siamemsis; assembly: GCA_032433765.1. Classification (NCBI taxonomy): domain Eukaryota; kingdom Metazoa; phylum Mollusca; class Gastropoda; order Stylommatophora; family Ariophantidae; genus Megaustenia; species Megaustenia siamemsis. The sequence continues at coordinate 19,535,423 of JAVIAB010000091.1, read as the reverse complement.
CATAACTAACAAGATCTGACATAATACAATTATTGACATAACTAGCAAGATCTGACTTAATACAATTATTGACATAACTAACAAGATCTAACATAATACAATTATTGACATAACTAGCAAGATCTGACATAATACAATTATTGACATAACTAACAAGATCTAACATAATACAATTATTGACATAACTAGCAAGATCTGACATAATACAATTATTGGCATAACTAGCAAGATCTGACATTATACAATTATTGACATAACTAACAAGATCTAAAGAAATACAATTATTGACATAACTAACAAGATCTGACATAATACAATTATTGACATAACTAGCAAGATCTGACATAATACAATTATTGACATAACTAGCAAGATCTGACATAATACAATTATTGACATAACTAGCAAGATCTGACATAATACAATTATTGACATAACTAACAAGATCTGACATAATACAATTATTGACATAACTAACAAGATCTGACATAATACAATTATTGACATAACTAGCAAGATCTGACATAATACAATTATTGACATAACTAACAAGATCTAACATAATACAATTATTGACATAACTAGCAAGATCTGACATAATACAATTATTGACATAACTAACAAGATCTAACATAATACAATTATTGACATAACTAGCAAGATCTGACATAATACAATTATTGACATAACTAACAAGATCTAACATAATACAATTATTGACAAAACTAGCAAGATCTGACATAATACAATTATTGACATAACTAACAAGATCTGACATAATACAATTATTGACATAACTAACAAGATCTAACATAATACAATTATTGACATAACTAGCAAGATCTAACATAATACAATTATTGACATAACTAGCAAGATCTGACATAATACAATTATAGACATAACTAGCAAAATCTGACATAATACAATTATTCACATAACTAGCAAGATCTGACATAATACAATTATAGACATAACTAGCAAAATCTGACATAATACAATTATTGACATAACTAACAAGATCTGACATAATACAATTATTGACATACCTAGCAAGAACTGACATTATACAATTATTGACATAACTAACAAGATCTAAAGAAATACAATTATTGACATAACTAACAAGATCTGACATAATACAATTATTGACATAACTAGCAAGATCTGACATAATACAATTATTGACATAACTAACAAGATCTGACATAATACAATTATTGACATAACTAACAAGATCTGACATAATACAATTATTGACATAACTAACAAGATCTGACATAATACAATTATTGACATAACTAACAAGATCTGACATAATACAATTATTGACATAACTAGCAAGATCTGACATAATACAATTATTGACATAACTAACAAGATCTAACATAATACAATTATTGACATTACTAGCAAGATCTGACATAATACAATTATTGACATAACTAACAAGATCTAACATAATACAATTATTGACATAACTAGCAAGATCTGACATAATACAATTATTGACATAACTAACAAGATCTAACATAATACAATTATTGACATAACTAGCAAGATCTGACATAATACAATTATTGACATAACTAACAAGATCTGACATAATACAATTATTGACATAACTAACAAGATCTAACATAATACAATTATTGACATAACTAGCAAGATCTAACATAATACAATTATTGACATAACTAGCAAGATCTGACATAATACAATTATTGACATAACTAGCAAGATCTGACATAATACAATTATTGACATAACTAACAAGATCTGACATAATACAATTATTGACATAACTAACAAGATCTAAAGAAATACACTTATAGACATAACTAGCAAAATCTGACATAATACAATTATTGACATAACTAACAAGATCTGACATAATACAATTATTGACATACCTAGCAAGATCTGACATAATACAATTATTGACATACCTAGCAAGATCTGACATAATACAATTATTGACATACCTAGCAAGATCTGACATAATACAATTATTGACATAACTAACAAGATCTAAAGAAATACAATTATTGACATAACTAACAAGATCTGACATAATACAATTATTGACATAACTAGCAAGATCTGACATAATACAATTATTGACATAACTAGCAAGATCTGACATAATACAATTATTGACATAACTAACAAGATCTGACATAATACAATTATTGACATAACTAACAAGATCTAAAGAAATACAATTATTGACATAACTAACAAGATCTGACATAATACAATTATTGACATAACTAGCAAGATCTGACATAATACAATTATTGACATAACTAACAAGATCTGACATAATACAATTATTGACATAACTAGCAAGATCTGACTTAATACAATTATTGACATAACTAACAAGATCTAACATAATACAATTATTGACATAACTAGCAAGATCTGACATAATACAATTATTGACATAACTAACAAGATCTAACATAATACAATTATTGACATAACTAGCAAGATCTGACATAATACAATTATTGACATAACTAGCAAGATCTGACATAATACAATTATTGACATAACTAACAAGATCTGACATAATACAATTATTGACATAACTAACAAGATCTAAAGAAATACAATTATTGACATACCTAGCAAGATCTGACATAATACAATTATTGACATAACTAACAAGATCTGACATAATACAATTATTGACATAACTAGCAAGATCTGACATAATACAATTATTGACATAACTAACAAGATCTAAAGAAATACAATTATTGACATAACTAACAAGATCTAACATAATACAATTATTGACATAACTAGCAAGATCTGACATAATACAATTATTGACATAACTAACAAGATCTGACATAATACAATTATTGACATAACTAACAAGATCTAACATAATACAATTATTGACATAACTAGCAAGATCTAACATAATACAATTATTGACATAACTAGCAAGATCTGACATAATACAATTATTGACATAACTAGCAAGATCTGACATAATACAATTATTGACATAACTAACAAGATCTGACATAATACAATTATTGACATAACTAACAAGATCTAAAGAAATACACTTATAGACATAACTAGCAAAATCTGACATAATACAATTATTGACATAACTAACAAGATCTGACATAATACAATTATTGACATACCTAGCAAGATCTGACATAATACAATTATTGACATACCTAGCAAGATCTGACATAATACAATTATTGACATACCTAGCAAGATCTGACATAATACAATTATTGACATAACTAACAAGATCTAAAGAAATACAATTATTGACATAACTAACAAGATCTGACATAATACAATTATTGACATAACTAGCAAGATCTGACATAATACAATTATTGACATAACTAGCAAGATCTGACATAATACAATTATTGACATAACTAACAAGATCTGACATAATACAATTATTGACATAACTAACAAGATCTAAAGAAATACAATTATTGACATAACTAACAAGATCTGACATAATACAATTATTGACATAACTAGCAAGATCTGACATAATACAATTATTGACATAACTAACAAGATCTGACATAATACAATTATTGACATAACTAGCAAGATCTGACTTAATACAATTATTGACATAACTAACAAGATCTAACATAATACAATTATTGACATAACTAGCAAGATCTGACATAATACAATTATTGACATAACTAACAAGATCTAAAGAAATACAATTATTGACATACCTAGCAAGATCTGACATAATACAATTATTGGCATAACTAGCAAGATCTGACATTATACAATTATTGACATAACTAACAAGATCTAAAGAAATACAATTATTGACATAACTAACAAGATCTGACATAATACAATTATTGACATAACTAGCAAGATCTGACATAATACAATTATTGACATAACTAGCAAGATCTGACATAATACAATTATTGACATAACTAGCAAGATCTGACATAATACAATTATTGACATAATTAACAAGATCTGACATAATACAATTATTGACATAACTAACAAGATCTGACATAATACAATTATTGACATAACTAGCAAGATCTGACATAATACAATTATTGACATAACTAACAAGATCTAACATAATACAATTATTGACATAACTAGCAAGATCTGACATAATACAATTATTGACATAACTAACAAGATCTAACATAATACAATTATTGACATAACTAGCAAGATCTGACATAATACAATTATTGACATAACTAACAAGATCTAACATAATACAATTATTGACAAAACTAGCAAGATCTGACATAATACAATTATTGACATAACTAACAAGATCTGACATAATACAATTATTGACATAACTAACAAGATCTAACATAATACAATTATTGACATAACTAGCAAGATCTAACATAATACAATTATTGACATAACTAGCAAGATCTGACATAATACAATTATAGACATAACTAGCAAAATCTGACATAATACAATTATTCACATAACTAGCAAGATCTGACATAATACAATTATAGACATAACTAGCAAAATCTGACATAATACAATTATTGACATAACTAACAAGATCTGACATAATACAATTATTGACATACCTAGCAAGAACTGACATTATACAATTATTGACATAACTAACAAGATCTAAAGAAATACAATTATTGACATAACTAACAAGATCTGACATAATACAATTATTGACATAACTAGCAAGATCTGACATAATACAATTATTGACATAACTAACAAGATCTGACATAATACAATTATTGACATAACTAACAAGATCTGACATAATACAATTATTGACATAACTAACAAGATCTGACATAATACAATTATTGACATAACTAACAAGATCTGACATAATACAATTATTGACATAACTAGCAAGATCTGACATAATACAATTATTGACATAACTAACAAGATCTAACATAATACAATTATTGACATTACTAGCAAGATCTGACATAATACAATTATTGACATAACTAACAAGATCTAACATAATACAATTATTGACATAACTAGCAAGATCTGACATAATACAATTATTGACATAACTAACAAGATCTAACATAATACAATTATTGACATAACTAGCAAGATCTGACATAATACAATTATTGACATAACTAACAAGATCTAACATAATACAATTATTGACATAACTAGCAAGATCTGACATAATACAATTATTGACATAACTAACAAGATCTGACATAATACAATTATTGACATAACTAACAAGATCTAAAGAAATACAATTATTGACATACCTAGCAAGATCTGACATAATACAATTATTGACATAACTAGCAAGATCTGACATTATACAATTATTGACATAACTAACAAGATCTAAAGAAATACAATTATTGACATAACTAACAAGATCTGACATAATACAATTATTGACATAACTAGCAAGATCTGACATAATACAATTATTGACATAACTAGCAAGATCTGACATAATACAATTATTGACATAACTAGCAAGATCTGACATAATACAATTATTGACATAACTAACAAGATCTGACATAATACAATTATTGACATAACTAACAAGATCTGACATAATACAATTATTGACATAACTAGCAAGATCTGACATAATACAATTATTGACATAACTAACAAGATCTAACATAATACAATTATTGACATAACTAGCAAGATCTGACATAATACAATTATTGACATAACTAACAAGATCTAACATAATACAATTATTGACATAACTAGCAAGATCTGACATAATACAATTATTGACATAACTAACAAGATCTAACATAATACAATTATTGACAAAACTAGCAAGATCTGACATAATACAATTATTGACATAACTAACAAGATCTGACATAATACAATTATTGACATAACTAACAAGATCTAACATAATACAATTATTGACATAACTAGCAAGATCTGACATAATACAATTATTGACATAACTAACAAGATCTGACATAATACAATTATTGACATAACTAACAAGATCTAACATAATACAATTATTGACATAACTAGCAAGATCTAACATAATACAATTATTGACATAACTAGCAAGATCTGACATAATACAATTATTGACATAACTAGCAAGATCTGACATAATACAATTATTGACATAACTAACAAGATCTGACATAATACAATTATTGACATAACTAACAAGATCTAAAGAAATACACTTATAGACATAACTAGCAAAATCTGACATAATACAATTATTGACATAACTAGCAAGATCTGACATAATACAATTATTGACATACCTAGCAAGATCTGACATAATACAATTATTGACATAACTAGCAAGATCTGACATAATACAATTATTGACATAACTAACAAGATCTAACATAATACAATTATTGACATAACTAGCAAGATCTGACATAATACAATTATTGACATAACTAGCAAGATCTGACATAATACAATTATTGACATAACTAACAAGATCTAAAGAAATACAATTATTGACATAACTAACAAGATCTGACATAATACAATTATTGACATAACTAGCAAGATCTGACATAATACAATTATTGACATAACTAGCAAGATCTGACATAATACAATTATTGACATAACTAGCAAGATCTGACATAATACAATTATTGACATAACTAACAAGATCTGACATAATACAATTATTGACATAACTAACAAGATCTGACATAATACAATTATTGACATAACTAGCAAGATCTGACATAATACAATTATTGACATAACTAACAAGATCTAACATAATACAATTATTGACATAACTAGCAAGATCTGACATAATACAATTATTGACATAACTAACAAGATCTAACATAATACAATTATTGACATAACTAGCAAGATCTGACATAATACAATTATTGACATAACTAACAAGATCTAACATAATACAATTATTGACAAAACTAGCAAGATCTGACATAATACAATTATTGACATAACTAACAAGATCTGACATAATACAATTATTGACATAACTAACAAGATCTAACATAATACAATTATTGACATAACTAGCAAGATCTGACATAATACAATTATTGACATAACTAGCAAGATCTGACATAATACAATTATTGACATAACTAACAAGATCTGACATAATACAATTATTGACATAACTAGCAAGATCTAACATAATACAATTATTGACATAACTAGCAAGATCTGACATAATACAATTATTGACATAACTAGCAAGATCTGACATAATACAATTATTGACATAACTAACAAGATCTGACATAATACAATTATTGACATAACTAACAAGATCTAAAGAAATACAATTATTGACATAACTAGCAAGATCTGACATAATACAATTATTGACATAACTAGCAAGATCTGACATAATACAATTATTGACATAACTAGCAAGATCTGACATAATACAATTATTGACATAACTAGCAAGATCTGACATAATACAATTATTGACATAACTAACAAGATCTAAATAATACAATTATTGACATAACTAACAAGATCTGACATAATACAATTATTGACATAACTAGCAAGATCTGACATAATACAATTATTGACATAACTAGCAAGATCTGACATAATACAATTATTGACATAACTAACAAGATCTGACATAATACAATTATTGACATAACTAACAAGATCTACATAATACAATTATTGACATAACTAACAAGATCTGACATAATACAATTATTGACATAACTAGCAAGATCTGACATAATACAATTATTGACATAACTAACAAGATCTGACATAATACAATTATTGACATAACTAACAAGATCTGACATAATACAATTATTGACATAACTAACAAGATCTAACATAATACAATTATTGACATAACTAACAAGATCTGACATAATACAATTATTGACATAACTAACAAGATCTGACATAATACAATTATTGACATAACTAGCAAGATCTGACATAATACAATTATTGACATAACTAGCAAGATCTGACATTATACAATTATTGACATAACTAACAAGATCTAAAGAAATACAATTATTGACATAACTAACAAGATCTGACATAATACAATTATTGACATAACTAGCAAGATCTGACATAATACAATTATTGACATAACTAGCAAGATCTGACATAATACAATTATTGACATAACTAGCAAGATCTGACATAATACAATTATTGACATAACTAACAAGATCTGACATAATACAATTATTGACATAACTAACAAGATCTGACATAATACAATTATTGACATAACTAGCAAGATCTGACATAATACAATTATTGACATAACTAACAAGATCTAACATAATACAATTATTGACATAACTAGCAAGATCTGACATAATACAATTATTGACATAACTAACAAGATCTAACATAATACAATTATTGACATAACTAGCAAGATCTGACATAATACAATTATTGACATAACTAACAAGATCTAACATAATACAATTATTGACAAAACTAGCAAGATCTGACATAATACAATTATTGACATAACTAACAAGATCTGACATAATACAATTATTGACATAACTAACAAGATCTAACATAATACAATTATTGACATAACTAGCAAGATCTGACATAATACAATTATTGACATAACTAGCAAGATCTGACATAATACAATTATTGACATAACTAGCAAGATCTGACATAATACAATTATTCACATAACTAGCAAGATCTGACATAATACAATTATTGACATAACTAGCAAGATCTGACATAATACAATTATTGACATAACTAACAAGATCTGACATAATACAATTATTGACATAACTAGCAAGATCTGACATAATACAATTATTGACATAACTAACAAGATCTAAAGAAATACAATTATTGACATAACTAACAAGATCTGACATAATACAATTATTGACATAACTAGCAAGATCTGACATAATACAATTATTGACATAACTAACAAGATCTGACATAATACAATTATTGACATAACTAACAAGATCTGACATAATACAATTATTGACATAACTAACAAGATCTGACATAATACAATTATTGACATAACTAACAAGATCTGACATAATACAATTATTGACATAACTAGCAAGATCTGACATAATACAATTATTGACATAACTAACAAGATCTAACATAATACAATTATTGACATAACTAGCAAGATCTGACATAATACAATTATTGACATAACTAACAAGATCTGACATAATACAATTATTGACATAACTAGCAAGATCTGACATAATACAATTATTGACATAACTAACAAGATCTAACATAATACAATTATTGACATAACTAGCAAGATCTGACATAATACAATTATTGACATAACTAACAAGATCTGACATAATACAATTATTGACATAACTAACAAGATCTGACATAATACAATTATTGACATAACTAGCAAGATCTAACATAATACAATTATTGACATAACTAGCAAGATCTGACATAATACAATTATTGACATAACTAGCAAGATCTGACATAATACAATTATTGACATAACTAACAAGATCTGACATAATACAATTATTGACATAACTAACAAGATCTAAAGAAATACAATTATTGACATAACTAGCAAGATCTGACATAATACAATTATTGACATAACTAACAAGATCTGACATAATACAATTATTGACATAACTAGCAAGATCTGACATAATACAATTATTGACATAACTAGCAAGATCTGACATAATACAATTATTGACATAACTAGCAAGATCTGACATAATACAATTATTGACATAACTAACAAGATCTACATAATACAATTATTGACATAACTAACAAGATCTGACATAATACAATTATTGACATAACTAGCAAGATCTGACATAATACAATTATTGACATAACTAGCAAGATCTGACATAATACAATTATTGACATAACTAACAAGATCTGACATAATACAATTATTGACATAACTAACAAGATCTAAAGAAATACAATTATTGACATAACTAACAAGATCTGACATAATACAATTATTGACATAACTAGCAAGATCTGACATAATACAATTATTGACATAACTAACAAGATCTGACATAATACAATTATTGACATAACTAGCAAGATCTGACATAATACAATTATTGACATAACTAACAAGATCTAACATAATACAATTATTGACATAACTAGCAAGATCTGACATAATACAATTATTGACATAACTAACAAGATCTGACATAATACAATTATTGACATAACTAGCAAGATCTGACATAATACAATTATTGACATAACTAGCAAGATCTGACATAATACAATTATTGACATAACTAACAAGATCTGACATAATACAATTATTGACATAACTAACAAGATCTAAAGAAATACAATTATTGACATAACTAGCAAGATCTGACATAATACAATTATTGACATAACTAGCAAGATCTGACATAATACAATTATTGACATAACTAGCAAGATCTGACATAATACAATTATTGACATAACTAACAAGATCTAAAGAAATACAATTATTGACATAACTAACAAGATCTGACATAATACAATTATTGACATAACTAGCAAGATCTGACATAATACAATTATTGACATAACTAACAAGATCTGACATAATACAATTATTGACATAACTAACAAGATCTAACATAATACAATTATTGACATAACTAGCAAGATCTAACATAATACAATTATTGACATAACTAGCAAGATCTGACATAATACAATTATTGACATAACTAGCAAGATCTGACATAATACAATTATTGACATAACTAACAAGATCTGACATAATACAATTATTGACATAACTAACAAGATCTGAAATAATACAATTATTGACATAACTAACAAGATCTGACATAATACAATTATTGACATAACTAACAAGATCTGACATAATACAATTATTGACATAACTAGCAAGATCTGACATAATACAATTATTGACATAACTAGCAAGATCTGACATAATACAATTATTGACATAACTAGCAAGATCTGACATAATACAATTATTGACATAACTAACAAGATCTAAATAATACAATTATTGACATAACTAACAAGATCTGACATAATACAATTATTGACATAACTAGCAAGATCTGACATAATACAATTATTGACATAACTAGCAAGATCTGACATAATACAATTATTGACATAACTAACAAGATCTGACATAATACAATTATTGACATAACTAACAAGATCTGACATAATACAATTATTGACATAACTAACAAGATCTGACATAATACAATTATTGACATAACTAGCAAGATCTGACATAATACAATTATTGACATAACTAACAAGATCTGACATAATACAATTATTGACATAACTAGCAAGATCTGACATAATACAATTATTGACATAACTAACAAGATCTGACATAATACAATTATTGACATAACTAGCAAGATCTGACATAATACAATTATTGACATAACTAACAAGATCTAAAGAAATACAATTATTGACATAACTAGCAAGATCTGACATAATACAATTATTGACATAACTAGCAAGATCTGACATAATACAATTATTGACATAACTAACAAGATCTAAATAATACAATTATTGACATAACTAACAAGATCTGACATAATACAATTATTGACATAACTAGCAAGATCTGACATAATACAATTATTGACATAACTAGCAAGATCTGACATAATACAATTATTGACATAACTAGCAAGATCTGACATAATACAATTATTGACATAACTAACAAGATCTGACATAATACAATTATTGACATAACTAACAAGATCTGACATAATACAATTATTGACATAACTAGCAAGATCTGACATAATACAATTATTGACATAACTAACAAGATCTAACATAATACAATTATTGACATAACTAGCAAGATCTGACATAATACAATTATTGACATAACTAACAAGATCTGACATAATACAATTATTGACATAACTAGCAAGATCTGACATAATACAATTATTGACATAACTAACAAGATCTAACATAATACAATTATTGACATAACTAACAAGATCTGACATAATACAATTATTGACATAACTAACAAGATCTGACATAATACAATTATTGACATAACTAACAAGATCTAACATAATACAATTATTGACATAACTAGCAAGATCTAACATAATACAATTATTGACATAACTAGCAAGATCTGACATAATACAATTATTGACATAACTAGCAAGATCTGACATAATACAATTATTGACATAACTAGCAAGATCTGACATAATACAATTATTGACATAACTAGCAAGATCTGACATAATACAATTATTGACATAACTAACAAGATCTGACATAATACAATTATTGACATAACTAGCAAGAACTGACATAATACAATTATTGACATAACTAACAAGATCTGACATAATACAATTATTGACATAACTAACAAGATCTGACATAATACAATTATTGACATAACTAGCAAGATCTGACATAATACAATTATTGACATAACTAACAAGATCTGACATAATACAATTATTGACATAACTAACAAGATCTGACATAATACAATTATTGACATAACTAACAAGATCTGACATAATACAATTATTGACATAACTAACAAGATCTGACATAATACAATTATTGACATAACTAGCAAGATCTGACATAATACAATTATTGACATAACTAACAAGATCTGACATAATACAATTATTGACATAACTAGCAAGATCTGACATAATACAATTATTGACATAACTAACAAGATCTAACATAATACAATTATTGACATAACTAGCAAGATCTGACATAATACAATTATTGACATAACTAACAAGATCTAACATAATACAATTATTGACATAACTAGCAAGATCTGACATAATACAATTATTGACATAACTAACAAGATCTGACATAATACAATTATTGACATAACTAACAAGATCTAACATAATACAATTATTGACATAACTAGCAAGATCTAACATAATACAATTATTGACATAACTAGCAAGATCTGACATAATACAATTATTGACATAACTAGCAAGATCTGACATAATACAATTATTGACATAACTAACAAGATCTGACATAATACAATTATTGACATAACTAACAAGATCTAAAGAAATACACTTATTGACATAACTAGCAAGATCTGACATAATACAATTATTGACATAACTAACAAGATCTGACATAATACAATTATTGACATAACTAGCAAGATCTGACATAATACAATTATTGACATACTAGCAAGATCTGACATAATACAATTATTGACATAACTAGCAAGATCTGACATAATACAATTATTGACATAACTAACAAGATCTAAAGAAATACAATTATTGACATAACTAACAAGATCTGACATAATACAATTATTGACATAACTAGCAAGATCTGACATAATACAATTATTGACATAACTAACAAGATCTGACATAATACAATTATTGACATAACTAACAAGATCTGACATAATACAATTATTGACATAACTAACAAGATCTAAAGAAATACAATTATTGACATAACTAACAAGATCTGACATAATACAATTATTGACATAACTAGCAAGATCTGACATAATACAATTATTGACATAACTAACAAGATCTGACATAATACAATTATTGACATAACTAGCAAGATCTGACATAATACAATTATTGACATAACTAACAAGATCTAACATAATACAATTATTGACATAACTAGCAAGATCTGACATAATACAATTATTGACATAACTAACAAGATCTAACATAATACAATTATTGACATAACTAGCAAGATCTGACATAATACAATTATTGACATAACTAGCAAGATCTGACATAATACAATTATTGACATAACTAACAAGATCTGACATAATACAATTATTGACATAACTAACAAGATCTAAAGAAATACAATTATTGACATACCTAGCAAGATCTGACATAATACAATTATTGACATAACTAACAAGATCTGACATAATACAATTATTGACATAACTAGCAAGATCTGACATAATACAATTATTGACATAACTAACAAGATCTAAAGAAATACAATTATTGACATACCTATCAAGATCTGACATAATACAATTATTGACATAACTAGCAAGATCTGACATAAAACAATTATTGACATAACTAACAAGATCTACAGAAATACAATTATTGACATAACTAACAAGATCTGACAAAATACAATTATTGACATGACTAGCAAGATCTGACATAATACAATTATTGACATAACTAACAAGATCTAACATAATACAATTATTGACATAACTAGCAAGATCTGACATAATACAATTATTGACATAACTAACAAGATCTGACAAAATACAATTATTGACATGACTAGCAAGATCTGACATAATACAATTATTGACATAACTAACAAGATCTAACATAATACAATTATTGACATAACTAGCAAGATCTGACATAATACAATTATTGACATAACTAACAAGATCTGACATAATACAATTATTGACATAACTAACAAGATCTGACATAATACAATTATTGACATAACTAGCAAGATCTGACATAATACAATTATTGACATAACTAGCAAGATCTAAAGAATACAATTATTGACATAACTAGCAAGATCTGACATAATACAATTATTCACATAGCTAACAAGATCTGACATAATACAATTATTGACATAACTAACAAGATCTGACATAATACAATTATTGACATACCTAGCAAGATCTGACATAATACAATTATTGACATACCTAGCAAGATCTGACATAATACAATTATTGACATACCTAGCAAGATCTGACATAATACAATTATTGACATAACTAACAAGATCTAAAGAAATACAATTATTGACATAACTAACAAGATCTGACATAATACAATTATTGACATAACTAGCAAGATCTGACATAATACAATTATTGACATAACTAGCAAGATCTGACATAATACAATTATTGACATAACTAACAAGATCTGACATAATACAATTATTGACATAACTAACAAGATCTAAAGAAATACAATTATTGACATAACTAACAAGATCTGACATAATACAATTATTGACATAACTAGCAAGATCTGACATAATACAATTATTGACATAACTAACAAGATCTGACATAATACAATTACTGACATAACTAGCAAGATCTGACTTAATACAATTATTGACATAACTAACAAGATCTAACATAATACAATTATTGACATAACTAGCAAGATCTGACATAATACAATTATTGACATAACTAACAAGATCTAACATAATACAATTATTGACATAACTAGCAAGATCTGACATAATACAATTATTGACATAACTAGCAAGATCTGACATAATACAATTATTGACATAACTAACAAGATCTGACATAATACAATTATTGACATAACTAACAAGATCTAAAGAAATACAATTATTGACATACCTAGCAAGATCTGACATAATACAATTATTGACATAACTAACAAGATCTGACATAATACAATTATTGACATAACTAGCAAGATCTGACATAATACAATTATTGACATAACTAACAAGATCTAAAGAAATACAATTATTGACATACCTATCAAGATCTGACATAATACAATTATTGACATAACTAGCAAGATCTGACATAAAACAATTATTGACATAACTAACAAGATCTAAAGAAATACAATTATTGACATAACTAACAAGATCTGACAAAATACAATTATTGACATGACTAGCAAGATCTGACATAATACAATTATTGACATAACTAACAAGATCTAACATAATACAATTATTGACATAACTAGCAAGATCTGACATAATACAATTATTGACATAACTAACAAGATCTGACAAAATACAATTATTGACATGACTAGCAAGATCTGACATAATACAATTATTGACATAACTAACAAGATCTAACATAATACAATTATTGACATAACTAGCAAGATCTGACATAATACAATTATTGACATAACTAACAAGATCTGACATAATACAATTATTGACATAACTAACAAGATCTGACATAATACAATTATTGACATAACTAGCAAGATCTGACATAATACAATTATTGACATAACTAGCAAGATCTAAAGAAATACAATTATTGACATAACTAGCAAGATCTGACATAATACAATTATTCACATAGCTAACAAGATCTGACATAATACAATTATTGACAAAACTAACAAGATCTGACATAATACAATTATTGACATAACTAACAAGATCTAACATAATACAATTATTGACATAACTAGCAAGATCTGACATAATACAATTATTGACATAACTAGCAAGATCTGACATAATACAATTATTGACATAACTAGCAAGATCTGACATAATACAATTATTGACATAACTAGCAAGATCTGACATAATACAATTATTGACATAACTAACAAGATCTAACATAATACAATTATTGACATAACTAGCAAGATCTGACATAATACAATTATTGACATAACTAACAAGATCTGACATAATACAATTATTGACATAACTAACAAGATCTAACATAATACAATTATTGACATAACTAGCAAGATCTAACATAATACAATTATTGACATAACTAGCAAGATCTGACATAATACAATTATTGACATAACTAGCAAGATCTGACATAATACAATTATTGACATAACTAACAAGATCTAAAGAAATACAATTATTGACATAACTAACAAGATCTGACAAAATACAATTATTGACATGACTAGCAAGATCTGACATAATACAATTATTCACATAACTAACAAGATCTAACATAATACAATTATTGACATAACTAGCAAGATCTGACATAATACAATTATTGACATAACTAACAAGATCTGACATAATACAATTATTGACATGGGGTGGTCTCATTTGCATTTCTGCCATCACTGTTTCCCGTCAAAATTGATATTTTTTGTTTATCTTTCACTTTCTTCAGGAGTCCGCTGAAAGCAGGACAGTTTTATTTACAGTTCTATTATATCTTTTGTCAACATGGTGTATCCACTTTAAAGTATCCATATGTAATCACTATATGCATTTTACCATATCTGTATGTGCATTTGTATTTTTTACAGCATTCCTTTCTATAAAGCATAACATCACGGAATTATAGAAGTGGTAGCCTGGAAAGATATAGCTACAGACCGCAATCTTTGGAAACACACTCTAAAGATCGGCATCAAGCAAGAAGCTGACAGATTCATAGAAAACAAGAATACACGGTGAAAGAAAGGGGGGAAAACGCATTTCTAGGGGCGCTGCAAAATGCATATTCCATGGCTGACGGAGGCTACTTACTACTACATGTACTACTATCATCATCATCATCAAGTACCGGGCCTGCTAGCATAGGTGATCATGTCTCTCCACAACTTTCGATCACGATAGTTATTTATCACTTCTGTTGTTGACCTTCTGCCAAGCCATTCTCTTAAGTTGTCTGGTATATTTTCTCTTTGCTTCCCTCTATCTCTTCGTCCCTCAATTTTTCCAGTTGTTACAATATATTCCAGCTGTTCTCTTCTCATTACATGGCCAAAAAAATGATGATTGATTCTTCCTAATATTGAAAATTAGCTCTCTTTTTGCTTTTGCCTCTTTCAGAACGTTTTCATTACTCTTCCTAGCTGTCCATGGTATTCTCAACATTCTTCTGTAAAACCACATTTCTACAGACTCCAGTGATTTTTTTGTCTGTTGTCCTATTGTACATGATTCACATCCATATGTTAAGACTGGCTCTACATAACATTTAAGAACTCTTTTTCTTGTTTCAATTGTCAAAAATAGATTGCATAGTATCTTCCTCATTTTTTTGGGAAAGCTGCTTTTGCCTGAGCCATTCTGCATCTCACCTCTTTTTTACATCTTCCGTCTGAGGTTAACAAAGTTCCTAAATATTTAAATTCTGTTACCTATTTTAATATTGTTCCACTTGTCTCTATTGTGCATTGCAGTGATATATTTTTCTTTGTTGTAACCATTACTTCTGTTTTTATTTTTATTTTTTATTTTTTTTTTTTTTTGCTATTAAGGCTAAGTCTTTTATTTTTGCTTTCTTTCACTATAATGTCCAACATTTCTTGTAACTCATTTTCACTCTTAGCGATTAAAACTGTATCATCAGCATACCTTTGATTATTTATACTATGACCTTCAATTGTTATTCCTGGCATGCCCCTTATGGATCTTAAAATAATCTCACTATAAATATTAAACAAATTGGTTTTAATAGTTGTTTTATTTGTTTTAATAGTTGTTTTATTTGTTTTAATAGTTGTTTTATTTCTTACTAGTTGTTTCATTTGTATTAATAGCAATGTATGTCTAAAAGGAGTAAAAAAAATATGTTGATTCATTTGAGTCTCAGGTTTGTCTATTATTATCTTGCCCCCTCTCCCCTCAACAACAGCACACACAAAATCCCATTTGACAAACATGTTATTAATGTTTGCATTCCCTTGCTTGTCTCCATGGCAATATGATAGCATTGGTTTGTAGGTAGATGTGTCTGTGTTCTAGGTCCTGCTACTTAAAGAGTCACCGTTACCTGGTATACTCACCATCAGCTCTCCTCGGTTAGAACACAAAATAGCTGATTGTTAATGCCGCAGTTGTTCAATGAAGCAATTCAGTGATTGCGAATATTTGTCACGTGTGTGTGCGCGCGCGCGTGTTTCATAATGGTATTATACCGCAGTGGCGTGTTGTCTATTATACCGCAGTGGCGTGTTGTCTATTATACCGCAGTGGCGTGTTGTCTATTATACCGCAGTGGCGTGTTGTCTATTATACCGCAGTGGCGTGTTGTCTATTATACCGCAGTGGCGTGTTGTCTATTATACCGCAGTGGCGTGTTGTCTATTATACCGCAGTGGCGTGTTGTCCATTATACCGCAGTGGCGTGTTGTCTATTATACCGCAGTGGCGTGTTGTCTATTATACCGCAGTGGCGTGTTGTCTATTATACCGCAGTGGCGTGTTGTCCATTATACCGCAGTGGCGTGTTGTCTATTATACCGCAGTGGCGTATTGTCTATTATACCGCAGTGGCGTATTGTCTATTATACCGCAGTGGCGTGTTGTCTATTATACCGCAGTGGCGTATTGTCTATTATACCGCAGTGGCGTATTGTCTATTATACCGCAGTGGCGTATTGTCTATTATACCGCAGTGGCGTATTGTCTATTATACCGCAGTGGCGTGTTGTCTATTATACCGCAGTGGCGTGTTGTCTATTATACCGCAGCTACCGCCGGTAGCCTCAACATAGTAGCAAAATACAAAAGGAATGATAATTTATTATATTTTTTCATAATTCATCATCATCGAGTGCCTTCTCTGCAACAAAGGTTGGCTACCATGGATCGCCATTCTACTCTGTTTCTTGCTTTGATGGTGCAGGCTGTCATAGATTGACTTGTCCATCTTTTGATGTTACTCGTCCATGTTAGTCTTGGTCTGCCTCTGCCTCTTTTACCTTGTATTTTTCCTTCCAATATTACTTTTAGTAGGCTGTTGTGTCTTTTAACATGCCCCAAAGATTTTATTTGTCTT
Organism: Megaustenia siamemsis; assembly: GCA_032433765.1. Classification (NCBI taxonomy): domain Eukaryota; kingdom Metazoa; phylum Mollusca; class Gastropoda; order Stylommatophora; family Ariophantidae; genus Megaustenia; species Megaustenia siamemsis. The sequence goes on along the minus strand of JAVIAB010000091.1, from coordinate 19,515,805 downwards.
GTCTTAATTGTATTTAGTAGTTCTCTTTGTATTTTCAGTTGTTTTAAAACTTCATCGTTTGTTATCTTTTGTTTCCATCCAATTCTACCTATTCTTCTATAAATCCACATTTCAAAGGCTTCAATTTTCTGTTCTGTTTTCTTGTCTAATGTCCATGTTTCTGCACCATACAGGAATATTGAGAAGATGTAACATTTTGCCATTCTTAGTTTCAGCCCTGTTGATATTTGTTTTGTTGTTAGTATATTTTTCATGGCATTAAAATTACTTTTTGCCATACCTATTCTTTTGTTTATTTCAATTTTACATTTTCCATCATTGGTTATAGTATGTCCCAGGTAGTTGTAGCTCTGGACTGTCTCCAGATGTATTCCCTCAACTGTGATATTTAATTGTAGGTCTTGAGAATTTTCTTTGTTTATGATCATAGTTTTAGTCTTTTTGATATTCATTTCTAGTCCATATTTTTTGCTCGTTATGTTTATCACATTAAGCAATTGTTGTAGATCTTTAGGATTTTCTGCTAGTAGAACAGTATCATCAGCATGTCTTAGGTTATTGATTATCTTTCCATTAATGTTTAGGCCTGGTATCTCTGAGATGTTTTTAAAGATTTGCTCAGTGTATAGATTGAACAAGCTTGGTGATAGGATGCATCCTTGTCTTACTCCTCTTTTTATGTCCATGGGTGTAGAGTTCTCCTTGTTATATCTTATTATTGCTGTTTGCTCCCAGTACAAATTACATATTAGTCGTATGTCTGTGTCGTCTAGATTTATATCCTTTAAGCAGTCTATGAGTTGGTTATGGTGTGTTCTATCGAAAGCTTTGGTGTAGTCTATAAAGCAGGCATATATTGGTGTGTTTACTTCTGTGTTTTCATAATTATATTACAAATTTTTGAATATTCTATTACACATTTCGTAGGCCAATATGATTTATTTGCTTTGATTTGCATTTATTAAAGCAAGGTTTTCCTATGGCCACTATAACGTTTGTAAATGAAACCGAAACTAAGATAGTACACGAAACCGCTAATAAGGAGCGGTACATTTCTCTTCTCTCCGACTTAGAATTAATGACCTTGACATTCAAAAATTCCCGTCAAAATTATACGGCGAGAGCTACCTATTACAAAATGCGGTTTCATTGGTTATTTTTAGTTTTAGCCAATCAGAATCGTCACAAAGTGAAAGTGAAAGTATGTCTGATTACCAGAACTTCCTATCCTATTTATAACTACGTTATGCGCAACAGCATCTGTAGAAAGAACTTTTTCTGCTCTCAAGAGAATCAAATCTTATTGTCGCTCAACTCATACACAAGAACGCTTATCTGGTTTGGCAATAATGTCCATTGAGAAATCATCCCTTCAGAAACTTAGAAACCAACTCAACAGTACTTTCAATGACAAAGTCATCGAGACATTTTCGTCCCAAACAAGACGGATAGAGTTTACATATAAATAAGTAAGTAATTTAAAATGTAGTGATGTCATTAGCAAATATTAATTCATGTTAGCCTACTGTATATAATGTAAGTCTTTATTTATTATGTCAGTGGTAGCCCAGACCCCAAAACCAGTATACGCCACTGTATTATGGTTGTGAGAGTGAAGTGGTTTTGTGGATGTGTTTGTGTTTGTAGGTGATAGTGTGCTTGTAAATGAATGTTTATAACAGCACCTGTATGCAAGTAAACATTCGTAAGTTAGTTGCAGTTGTAGTAGTTGTAGTTAGTCGAAGGCCCCGGTATCACTGAAAACGAATTAAAATCCATAATTGCTCAACCCCCCGTGCCAATGTAATCATCCGAAATAACATTTCATCGCATTGAAGGATTCAAGCAAAGAAAGGCAGTTGCAGTCCCCATCATAGCAGTTACAGCACACGCCAAAAGACATGAGGCGTAACCGTACCAAATGTGAACGCAGCCAAACTGTTCTTCGCCATACGATATCATCATTCAACGTAAACAATCGAAATATTGAAACACGATCCGGATGAAATTCACAGCTCACGGTGCGCACATAGCACTAAACCCATTAGCTCCAGCAGCAAGCTGGACTTAGAATATGAGGAAAATTCAACACTTTTCAAACAGAGCCTCAACGATTCTTGCCGCCTATACGCCATACTGACCGGAAGTCCTCATAAGCTAGTATTTGTGAGTATTTGCTGGTGAATTTATGAGAGTGTATTTAAGTAAATGTATGTGAGTGTTCACACAGTGAGCATTTGTACGTAAGTTTTTGTATTGGTAAATGTGTAAGTATGCTTTTGTAAGTGAGTGTGCATTTTTATGTGTGCCTGTTTGTATGTACGTATTTGCTTTGCAAATCAAATGTCATGTGTGTTAGCAAACGATGCGTACTTGTGTGTGTGTGGGTGTGTGTGTGTGTGTGTGTGTGAGAGAGAGAGAGAGAGAGAGAGAGAGTGAGTCAGTGGGAGAAGTGGATAATACTCACAAGTAGATTCAGTCCTAGGCTTGCCATTTTGAAAGAATTGGTAGGTCAGGTCAGTATTCCATTTGTCATCGTTGGTGTAAGGTCTGATAGTAAAGTCCAAGTCGCGTGGCAACTCTTTACTGGCATTGGACAAACCGTTAAACACTATTAAGTGACGCATTTCATCTGAATGCAACCTAATGTATTCAAGGGCGCTTTCTTCTGTAGCAAATGACTTCACACCAACTGTGGAAAGAATTAGCAGCAAGTTACAGACGAATTATCTTTATACGATGCATATGTGAACTATGTACTTAGTCCATGCAAGATAAAGAAGATTAAATGAAAACCATTAAGCATAAAATGTAACCAGTTAAGTTTAGTCAATAGATCATCCTCATTGCACACTGGTCAAGTCCTTAAGTGCTCAGATTTCCTCTGAAGTATATTCATCAACATGCAGCGATTAGCGACACCGACGTTGTGTTGGTTGACAAGCCTTCTTTAGCTTCCTGTTAACGCTCCCCGTTTGGCATCTTCCAACTGGACATGATATTTTCGTCTGTTTATGTTTGCGGACTCGGGTTTATTTGTTATTTTTTTTTTTTTTTTTTTTTTGGTGAGTCGTTTTTTTTCGTCCGGTGTCCCATAGGACATGTCCCCTTCAGCACCCACATCAGTGCTAATGGCACGCCTGTCGACACACTCATTACATTATTACGTCATTATGTCCCGCGTGCCTTGCCATGACAACGAGGCAGACTTTTGTTAGTCTAGACCAGGGATGGCCAATTTCTTTCAAATGGCGGGCCACTTTTTTATTATTATTTTTTTTTAGTGGGGGGGGGGGGCACACAAATAACAACATCAATACAAATAAACTTTGCATTTGTTTTAAGGTAATATTTTTTTTTTATTTATCGGCATTATTTGCTTACATAAATCATTTTATTGCAACAGAGTTAAAAAATGCCTAGTTGATTTATAAAAATGAATAAAATTTGCTATTTATATTGTTTAACAAACATGTTTTAGTTAGATCATTTTAAAGTTGACATGTAACAAACCTTAATGAGAACAATGTGGACGTTCATGTGCAGCAACAAGTTCATCAAAGTCAATGTGTAAAGATGATGATGATATTCGTAATAAATCCTGAAGGTGGCCATCAGTGAGTCGGTTTCTTTGTGACGATTTAATCTCCTTCATTGTTGAAAAAGCGCACTCACATATATATGTGCTTCCGAACATAGAAGTCATTTTCAAACTGAAACCACTCAATGCGGGATATTTCTCCTGTGGCACAAGTTTCCAAAAGTCAACTCCTATCTCCATCCTTGATTGGAAAAAGGGGTCACTTTGGAGGTTACTCCAACTGAAAAGTGTCATGTTGTTGGAAAATGTCACATGTCATAGGGTTGTTAAACAATGCCAGTTCTGGTCGTATACCACTGAAGTCAGAAAATCGTTCATTGAATTGCTCCAATAGTTTGTCTAACATTAATACAGAAAATTTGAAATCAGTGTCACTGCGCTCCTCAATCAATTCTTTGCACGAAGGAAAATGAATGAAGTTTTCTTTGGCCAGGGTAAATCTAAAAACTTTTAGTTGACTTATAAATCCATCTAGGTGTCCTACCAAATCTGAGACTGTTTGGGAACGTCCCTGTAGCTTCACGTTGAGTTCATTCAAGTGCTGGGTGATATCAGTTAAAAAGGCCAATACGCTGTTAAAATGTGGATCAGACATTTTTCTAATCAGTTCTTTGTTGGTATCATGTTTCTCTAAAAACTGCTTTATCTCATTTCTCAAAGCAAAAAACTGCCTCAAACAATTCCCTCTGCTTAGCCAGCATACTTGTGTGTAGAGCACCAAATTGTCATATTCCACCTCAACTTCTGATAGAAAATTTATAAACTGTCGGTGTGTCAAAGAACGATTCCTGCCTTTTGTTAAATTCACACACTTTATTACAGTTTTCATAACATCCTCCACGTCTAGAATCTTGCCACACAGCGCCTCCTGGTGTATAATGCAGTGTAATGCTGGGCAATGGATTCCAGCCTTCCTTAATAATCCAACTAAACCTGATTGAGTACAACACAATGACTTAGCGCCATCTGTCACTATTGCTGAAAGTCTGTTTATGTCACCGATACCGTTAACAACTTCCATAACTGAGTCATAAATGTCTTGACCTTTGGTCGTATTATGCAATGAATTTAAAGCTAGTAGCTCTTCATTGATAATAAAGTCTTTTAAAACAGTTCTTATGAAAATTAAAAGTTGTGCTGTGTCTGATATGTCAGTAGATTCATCCAAAGTCAGAGAAAAGTAAGCGGAATTTGTAACGACACTCTTTAATTTACTAGATTCATGAGAACTTATTTCGTCAACCCTTCTAGTGACTGTCTGTTTTGATAGTGGAACGCTCTCAAAATGACTGGCAATTTTTTCTTCCCCAAATGCACGCGCCATGTTAATAGAACAACGCTTTACGAAGTCACCGTCACATAATTATTTTTTTGATTTCGCTATCTCTGCGCTTACAACAAACGATGGCATTAAGGAACTTGTTTGTTTTTGTTGTTATTGTAGTAAAAACAGATTTCTGAGCACTAACCTTTTTCTTCAAATCGTACACAAGTGTAGAACGTATTGTACCAATGTAGTCCTTGTATTTAGGGGCGTGGTGCTGTGTGTAATGCGGTTTAAGATTATACTCTTTATTTACAGACAACACTAGCAAACACACAAGGCACTGCGGTTTGCTATCCTTATTGTTGATAAATAAAAAATCATGTTCCCATTTTTCATGAAAAAATCTGTTTTTTTTCATTTAATTGGCGTTTATTGTTCATATTATACCACGACCGAAGCAACAGACAATGAAAACACAGATTACAACAATAGCACTGTTTCCTGTTAAAATGGAACTGTTCACTGTAACTCTACAAAATCAGAATGATCAGATCGGATATATAAGTTTGACTAATGAAAAGAGGTTTGGAGAGAAAGAAACTGAAAGTAAAATAATTGTGAGGTGAATGTGTTGGGGTGGAGGAGATGGGTGACTGACAGTATTTCTTGGCGGAAACTGTTTGAACTCGCCGAACCGAGAGTCGGCTCTAGAACCATTCGTTGGCTTCTTCCTTTGTTTACGTCGGTCGCAGGATGATCAAAAGGAAAAAAGGATTGGCGGGAATGACGGTAAGCCGACGTTAAACTAGCTACTAGAGTGTTCCGAGTTATAAACATAGGTCTACTAGGGAATATTTGAGTTAGCTTTCTCCACGGGAGAAGTTAATGTAACACATTTTAAATCAATTTTACTCAGGACATTTTGCTCAATGCAACCTGATTTTATTTTTTATCCGCCGCGGGCCACAAAAAGGACGTCGCGGGCCACTTGTGGCCCGCGGGCACCTAATTGGCCATCCCTGGTCTAGACCTCCTCAGAAACTGTATCTACTGTCAACGAGCCCAGCCAGTAGCGAACTTTCTGAGCAAATTAAAAACCGATCTTTATGATTAAAAATGTAATAATATAACACAAACGGTAACAAAAATCAAATATATTAAACATGAGCATTTATGTAAGCAGTTGTCACAGAATCTAACCAGCTTGCACACTATGTAACCACCCAACATATGACAGATGAGGAAACTCAAATCTGAGTGAGTCGTAAGTATCAGGTGGTCATCAACTCAGAACCAAAAACAGAAATTACCTTCAACTTATCCCCTGTTGCAGATTGTAATAATGGTGGTAATGACGATAGTTGTGAAGTTAGGTCCAAACGCAATATTGCAATCAAAGAAAATCAAGTACTGAAACACGTACTGAAGGAGAAGCGACATGTTAACTTGTTCCAACTGAAGGAAAAGCGACAACTTGTTGCAAGTGAAGAAGAAGAGATATGTCAACATGTTGTAAGTGAGGAGAAGCGACAACTTGTTGTAAGTGAAGGAGAAGAGATATGTCAACTTGTTGGAAGTGAAAGAGAAGAGATACGTCAACGTGTTGTAAGTGAAGGAGAAGAGATATGTCAACCTGTTGTAAGTGAAGGAGAAGAGATATGTCAACTTGTTGTAAGTGAAGGAGAAGAGATATGTCAACTTGTTGTAAGTGAAGGAGAAGAGATATGTCAACTTGTTGGAAGTGAAGGAGAAGAGATATGTCAACTTGTTGGAAGTGAAGGAGAAGAGATATGTCAACATGTTGTAAGTGAAGGAGAAGAGATATGTGAACTTGTTGTAAGTGAAGGAGAAGAGATATGTCAACTTGTTGAAAGTGAATGAGAAGAGATATGTCAATTTGTTGGAAGTGAAGGAAATGCGACAACTTGTTGTAAGTGAATGAGAAGCGACAACTTGTTGTAAGTGAAGGAGAAGCGACAACTTGTTGTAAGTGAAGGAGAAGCGACAACGTGGTGTAAGTGAATAAGAAGCGACAACTTGTTGCAAGTGAAGCAAAATCGATATATCAACTTGTTGCAAGTGAAGGAGAAGAGATATGTAAATTTGTTGCAAGCGAAGGAGAAGAGATATGTCAACTTGTTGCGAGTGAAGGAGAAGAGATATATCAACTTGTTGTAAGTGAAGGAGAAGAGATATGTCAACTTATTGTAAGTGAAGGAGAAGTGACATGTCAACTTGTTGTAAGTGAAGAAGAAGCGACAACTTGTTGTAAGTGAAGGAGAAGAGATATATCAACTTGTTGTAAGTGAAGATGAAGCGACAACTTCTTGTAAGTGAAGGTGGAGAGATATGTCAATTTGTTGTAAGTGAAGAGAAGCGACAACTTGTTGTAAGTGAAGGAGAAGAGATATGTCAACTTGTTGTAAGTGAAGGAGAAGCGACAACTTCTAGTAAGTGAAGGAGAAGAGAATATCAACTTGTTGCAAGTAAAGGAGAAGAGATGTGTCAACTTGTTGCAAGTAAAGGAGAAGCGACAACTTGTTGTAAGTGAAGGAGAAGAGATATATCAACTTGTTGCAAGTAAAGGAGAAGAGATGTGTCAACTTGTTGTAAGTGAAGGAGAAGAGATATGTCAACTTGTTGCAAGTAAAGGAGAAGAGATGTGTCAACTTGTTGTAAGTGAAGGAGAAGAGATATGTCAACTTGTTGTAAGTGAAGGAGAAGAGATATGTCAACTTGTTGGAAGTGAAGGAGAAGAGATATGTCAACTTGTTGGAAGTGAAGGAGAAGAGATATGTCAACTTGTTGTAAGTGAAGCTGAAGCAACAACTTGTTGTAAGTGAAGGAGAAGCGATATGTCAACTTGTTGGAAGTGAAGGAGAAGAGATATGTTAACTTGTTGGAAGTGAAGCTGAAGCAACAACTTGTTGTAAGTGAAGGAGAAGCGATATGTCAACTTGTTGGAAGTGAAGGAGAAGAGATATGTTAACTTGTTGGAAGTGAAGGAGAAGCGATATGTCAACTTGTTGTAAGTGAAGGAGAAGAGATATGTCAACTTGTTGTAAGTGAAGGAGAAGAGATATGTCAACTTGTTGCAAGTAAAGGAGAAGACATATGTCAACTCGTTGTAAGTGAAGGAGAAGAGATATGTCAACAAGTTGTAAGTGAAGGAGAAGAGATATGTCAACTAGTTGTAAGTGAAGGAGAAGAGATATGTCAACTTATTGTAAGTGAAGGTGAAGAGATATATCAACTTGTTGTAAGTGAAGGAGAAGCGATATATCAACGTGTTGTAAGTGAAGATGAAGAGATATATCAACTTGTTGTAAGTGAAGATGAAGAGATATATCAACTTGTTGTAAGTGAAGGTGAAGAGATATTCCAACTTGTTGTAAGTGAAGTTGAAGCAAAAACTTGTTGTAAGTGAAGGTGAAGCGATAAGTCAACTTGTTGTAAGTGAAGGTGAAGCAACAACTTGTTGTAAGTGAAGGAGAAGCGACAACTTGTTGCATCTGAAGGAAAAGCGATATATCAACTTGTTGCAAGTGAAGGAGAAGAGATATGTCAACTTGGAAGTGAAGGAGAAGAGATATGTCAACTTGTTGTATGTGAAGGAGAAGAGATATGTCAACTTGTTGTATGTGAAGGAGAAGAGATATGTCAACTTGTTGTATGTGAAGGAGAAGAGATATGTCAACTTGTTGTATGTGAAGGAGAAGAGATATGTCAACTTGTTGTAAGCGAAGGTGAAGCGACAACTTGTTGCAACCGAAGGAAAAGCAATATGTCAACTTGTTGCAAGTGAAGGAGAATAGATATGTCAACTTGTTGCAAGTAAAGGAGAAGAGATATGTCAACTTGTTGCAAGTGAAGGAGAAGAGATATGTCAACTTGTTGCAAGTGAAGGAGAAGAGATATGTCAACTTGTTGCAAGTGAAGGAGAAGCGACAACTTGTTGTAAGTGAAGAAGAAGAGATATGTCAACTTGTTATAAGTGAAGGTGAAGCGGCAACTTGTTGTAAGTGAATGAGAAGAGATATGTCAACTTGTTTTAAGTGAAGGTGAAGCGACAACTTGTTCTAAGTGAAGGAGAAGAGATATGTCAACTTGTTGCAAGTGAAAGTGAAGCGACAACTTGTTGTTAAATAAGGAGAAGAGATATGTCAACTTGTTGTAAGTGAAGGAGAAGAGATATGTCAACTTGTTGTAACTGAAGGAGAAGAGATATGTCAACTTTTTGTAAGTGAAGGAGAAGAGATATGTCACTTGTTGTAAGTGAAGGTGAAGCGATAACTTGTTGTAAGTGAAGGAGAAGAAATATGTCAACTTGTAAGTGAAGGAGAAGCGACAACTTGTTGTAAGTGAAGGAGAAGAGATATGTCAACTTGTTGTAAGTGAAGGAGAAGAGATATGTCAAGTTGTTGTAAGTGAACCTGAAGAGATATGTCAACTTGTTGTAAGTGAAGGAGAAGAGATATGTCAACTTGTTGTAAGTGAAGGTGAAGCAACAACTTGTTGTAAGTGAAGGAGAAGCGATATGTCAACTGGTTGGAAGTGAAGGAAAAGAGATATGTCAACTTGTTGTAAGTGAAGGAGAAACGATATGTCAACTTGTTGTACACGAAGGTGAAGCGATATGTCATTTTGTTGTATGTGAAGGTGAAGCGATATGTTAACTTGTTGTAAGTGAAGGAGAAGCGACATGTCAACTTTTGTAAGTGAAGGAGAAGCAACATGTCACCTTGTTGTAAGTGAAGGAGAAGCGACATGTCAACTTGTTGTAATTGAAGGAGAAGCGACATGTCAACGTGTTGTAAGAGAAGGAGAAGCGACATGTCAACTTGTTGTAATTGAAGGAGAAGCAACATGTCAACGTGTTGTAAGAGAAGGAGAAGCAACATGTCAACTTGTTGTAAGTGAAGGAGAAGCAACATCAACAAAGTCAACTTTAGATATGCAACACTCATTTACTCAGGTATGCAACACTCATTTACTCAGATATACAACACTCATCATGTAACCCTAAACACAACACTCATTTACTCAGATACGAAACACTCATTTACTCAGATATGCAACACTCATTTACTCAGATATGAAACACTCATTTACTCATATATCCAACACTCATTTGCTCGGATATACAACACTCATTTACTCAGATATGAAACACTCATTTACTCAGATATACAACACTCATTTACTCAGATATGCAACACTCATTTACTCAGATATGCAACACTCATTTACTCAGATATGCAACACCCATTTACTCAAATATGAAACACTCATTTACTCAGATATGCAACACTCGTTTACTCAGATATGAAACACTCATTTACTCAGATATACAACATTTATTTACTCAGATATGAAACACTCATTTACTCAGATATGCAATACTCATTTACACATCTATACAACACTCATTTTCCTCAGATATGCAACACTCGTTTACTCAGATATGAAACACTCATTTACTCAGATATGAAACACTCATTTACTCAGATATACAACTCTCATTTACTTGGATATACAACACTTATTTACTCAGATATGAAACACTCATTTACTCAGATATGCAACACTCATTTACTCAGATATTAAACACTCACTTACTCAGATATGCAACACTCTGTTACTAAGATATGAAACACTCATTTACTCAGATATGAAAGACTCATTTACTCAGATATGCAACACTCATTTACTCAGATATGAAACACTCATTTACTCAGATATGCAACACTCATTTACTCAGATATGAAATACTCATTTGCTCAGATATGAAAGACTTATTTACTCAGATATGCAACTCATTTGCTCAGATATGCAACACTCATTTACTCAGATATGAAACACTCATTTACTCAGATATACAACACTCACTTACTCAGATATACAACACTCAATTACTCAGATATTCAACACTCATTTACTCAGATATGCAACACTCATTTACTCTGATATTAAACACTCATTTACTCAGATATGAAAGACTTATTTACTCAGATATGCAACACTCATTTACTCAGATATGAAACACTCATTTACTCAGATATACAACACTCATTTACTCAGATATGAAAGACTCATTTACACAGAAATGCAACATTCATTTACACAACTATACAACACTCATTTACTCAGCTATACAACACTCAATTACTCAGATATGCAACACTCATTTACTGAGATATGCAACACTAATTTACTCAGATATTAAACACTCATTTACTCAGATATGAAACACTCATTTACTCAGAAATGAAACACTCATTTACTCAGATATGAAACACTCATTTACTCAGATATACAACTCTCATTTACTTGGTTATACATCACTTATTTACTCAGATATGAAACACTCATTTACTCAGATATGCAACACTCATTTACATAGCTATACAACACTCATTTACTCAGATATGCAACACTCACTTGCTCAGATATGAAACACTCATTTACTCAGATATGAAACACTCATTTACTCAGATATCCAACACTCATTTACTCGGATATACAACACTCATTTACTCAGATATACAACACTCATTTACTCAAATATGAAACACTCATTTACTCAGATATATAACACTCATTTACTCAGATATGAAAGACTCATTTACTCAGATATGCAACACTCATTTACTCAGATATGAAAGACTCATTTACTCAGAAATGCAACACTCATTTACACAACTATACAACACTCATTTACTCAGCTATACAACACTCAATTACTCAGATATGCAACACTCATTTACTGAGATATGCAACACTAATTTACTCAGATATTAAACACTCATTTACTCAGATATGCAACACTCATTTACTCAGATATTAAACACTCATTTACTCAGATATGCAACACTCATTTACTCAGATATGCAACACTCATTTACATAGCTATACAACACTCATTTACTCAGATATGCAACACTCAGTTACTCAGATATGAAACACTCATTTACTCAGATATGAAACACTCATTTACTCAGATATGCAACACTCATTTACACAGCTATACAACCCTCATTTACTCAGATATGCAACACTCATTTACTCAAATATGAAACACTCATTTACTCAGATATATAACACTCATTTACTCAGATATGAAAGACTCATTTACTCAGATATGCAACACTCATTTACTCAGATATTAAACACTCATTTAATCAGATATGAAACACTCATTTACTCAGATATGAAACACTCATTTACTGAGATATGAAACACTCATTTACTCAGATATGCAACACTCGTTTACTCAGATATGAAACACTCATTTACACAGCTATGAAACACTCATTTACTCAGATATGCAACACTCATTTACACAGCTATACAACACTCATTTACTCAGATATGCAACACTCATTTACTCAGATATGAAACACTCATTTACTCAGATATGAAAGACTTATTTACTCAGATATGCAACTCATTTACTCAGATATGAAACACTCATTTGCTCAGATATGCAACACTCGTTTACTCAGATATGAAACACTCATTTACTCAGATATACAACACTCACTTACTCAGATATACAACACTCATTTACTCAGATATGCAACACTCATTTACTCAGATATTAAACACTCATTTACTCAGATATGAAACACTCATTTACTCAGCTATGAAACACTCATTAACTCAGATATGAAACACTCATTTACTCACATATGAAACACTCATTTACTCAGATATACAACACTCATCATGTAACCCTATATACAACACTCATTTACTCAGATATACAACACTCACTTACTCAGATATACAACATTCATGTACTCAGATATGCAACACTCACTTAATCAGGTATGCAGCACTCATTTACTCAGATATACAACACTCATCATGTAACCCTACACAACACTCATTTACTCAGATATACACCACTCATTTTTTCAGACATACAACACTCATCATGTAACCCTATATACAACACTCACTTACTCATATATGCAACACTCAGTTACACAGCTATACAACACTCATTTACTCAGATATGAAACACGCATTTGCACAGATATGCAACACTCATTTACTCAAATATGAAACACTCATTTACTCAGATATATAACACTCATTTACTCAGATATGAAACACTCATTTACTCAGATATGCAACACTCATTTACTCAGATATTAAACACTCATTTACTCAGATATGAAACACTCATTTACTCCGATATGAAACACACATTTACTGAGATATGAAACACTCATTTACTCAGATATGCAACACTCGTTTACTCAGATATGAAACACTCATTTACTCAGCTATGAAACACTCATTTACTCAGATATGCAACACTCATTTACTCAGATATGCAACAATCATTTACACAGCTATACAACACTCATTTACTCAGATATGCAACACTCATTTACTCAGATATGAAATACTCATTTGCTCAGATATGAAAGACTTATTTACTCAGATATGCAACTCATTTGCTCAGATATGCAACACTCATTTACTCAGATATGAAACACTCATTTACTCAGATATACAACACTCACTTACTCAGATATACAACACTCAATTACTCAGATATTCAACACTCATTTACTCAGATATGCAACACTCATTTACTCTGATATTAAACACTCATTTACTCAGATATGAAAGACTTATTTACTCAGATATGCAACACTCATTTACTCAGATATGAAACACTCATTTACTCAGATATACAACACTCATTTACTCAGATATGAAAGACTCATTTACACAGAAATGCAACATTCATTTACACAACTATACAACACTCATTTACTCAGCTATACAACACTCAATTACTCAAATATGCAACACTCATTTACTGAGATATGCAACACTAATTTACTCAGATATTAAACACTCATTTACTCAGATATGAAACACTCATTTACTCAGAAATGAAACACTCATTTACTCAGATATGAAACACTCATTTACTCAGATATACAACTCTCATTTACTTGGTTATACATCACTTATTTACTCAGATATGAAACACTCATTTACTCAGATATGCAACACTCATTTACATAGCTATACAACACTCATTTACTCAGATATGCAACACTCAGTTACTCAGATATGAAACACTCATTTACCTCAGATATGAAACACTCATTTACTCAGATATCCAACACTCATTTACTCGGATATACAACACTCATTTACTCAGATATACAACACTCATTTACTCAAATATGAAACACTCATTTACTCAGATATATAACACTCATTTACTCAGATATGAAAGACTCATTTACTCAGATATGCAACACTCATTTACTCAGATATTAAACACTCATTTACTCAGATATGAAACACTCATTTACTCAGATATGAAACACTCATTTACTGAGATATGAAACACTCATTTACTCAGATATGCAACACTCGTTTACTCAGATATGAAACACTCATTTACTCAGATATGAAACACTCATTTACTCAGATAGGCAACACTCATTTACACAGCTATACAACACTCGTTTACTCAGATATACAACACTCATCATGTAACCCTATATACAACACTCATTTACTCAGATATACAACACTCACTTACTCAGATATACAACACTCACTTACTCAGATATGCAACACTCATTTACTCAGATATGAAACACTCATTTACTCAGATATGAAAGACTTATTTACTCAGATATGCAACTCATTTACTCAGATATGAAACACTCATTTGCTCAGATATGCAACACTCATTTACTCAGATATGCAACACTCATTTACTCAGTATACAACACTCACTTACTCAGATATACAACACTAATTTACTCAGATATGCAACACTCATTTACTCAGATTTTAAACACTCATTTACTCAGATATGAAACACTCATTTACTCAGATATGAAACACTCATTTACTCAGATATGAAACACTTATTTACTCACATATGAAACACTCATTTACTCAGATATACAACACTCATCATGTAACCCTATATACAACACTCATTTACTCAGATATACAACATTCACTTACTCAGATATACAACACTCATGTACTCAGATATGCAACACTCACTTACTCAGATATGCAACACTCATTTACTCAGATATACAACACTCACCATGTAACCCTATATACAACACTCATTTACTCAGAAATACACCACTCATTTACTCAGATATACAACACTCATCATGTAACCCTATATACAACACTCACTTAAGCAGATATGCAACACTCAGTTACACAGCTATACAACACTCATTTACTCAGATATGAAAGACTTTTTACTCAGATATGCAATACTCATTTACTGAGATATGAAACACGCATTTGCACAGATATGCAAGACTCATTTACTCAAATATTAAACACTCATTTACTCAGATATATAACACTCATTTACTCAGATATGAAACACTCATTTACTCAGGTATGCAACACTCATTTGCTCAGACATTAAACACTCATTTACTCAGATATGAAACACTCATTTACTCAGATATGAAACACTCATTTACTGAGATATGAAACACTCATTTACTCAGATATGCAACACTCGTTTACTCAGATATGAAACACTCATTTACTCAGCTATGAAACACTCATTTACTCAGATATGCAACACTCATTTACACAACTATACAACACTCATTTACTCAGATATGCAACACTCATTTACTTAGATATGAAACACTCATTTACTCAGATATGAAAGACTTATTTACTCAGATATGCAACTTATTTACTCAGATATGAAACACTCATTTGCTCAGATATGCAACACTCATTTACTCAGATATGAAACACTCATTTACTCAGATATACAACACTCACTTACTCAGAAATACAACACTCATTTACTCAGATATGCAACACTCATTTACTCAGATTTTAAACACTCATTTACTCAGACATGAAACACTCATTTACTCAGATATACAACACTCATCATGTAACCCTATATACAACACTCATTTACTCAGATATACAACACTCACTTACTCAGATATACAACACTCACTTACTCAGATATGCAACACTCATTTACTCAGATATACAACACTCATCATGTAACCCTATATACAACACTCATTTACTCAGATATACAACACTCACTTACTCAGATATACAACACTCATCATGTAACCCTATATACAACACTCACTTACTCAGATATGCAACACGCATTTACTCAGATATGCAACACTCATTTACTCAGATATGCAACACGCATTTACTCAGATATGCAACACTCATTTACTCAGATATGCAACACTCATTTACTCAGATATACAATACTCATCATGTAACCCTATATACAACACTCATTTATTCAGATATACAACGATCAAAATGAATGCTCTTTTATTCTTGTACTTACATCCTCCTGCATTGTCAGTTTTATTTTTCAGCAGCTCTAGAAAGCTCTTCATCAACTTGGAGGTCCCCACCATGTTTGGGGTGTATCCGATGATGGCATTTTGATTGAAGAATGTGTGGTTCAAAATGACGCTCTCATTGTTGTAATATGTTGGGAACTTATAATTTTCCACTGAGACTTTCCCTCTTATTGCCAGGAAGATGAGGGCCAATAGAACTGGCAAGATGATCTCAAAAATAGAGACGCAAATTCGTCGCTTCTGAAGCAGCCAATTTTTCCACAGCAGTAGGAAAACCTGGCCCATGAGGCCCATGTTTGATACTCGGGTCTCCCGCTGGACAGTGTGATCTTATAGGGATCTTCTATCACAGGTTCATGTGTGTGTGTGTTGTGTTCTCGTAATAAAAGATGTGATTTCGTCGGAAATGAATGGGGCGTGATTCGGTACACTTGATAGTTCTCTCGTCTGTGCTGTCCAGTATCTGTGGAAGATAACAGTAGTGCGTGTACAGATAACAGTTAGCAACGATGTGTAGCCTGAATTTGCACGCTATGATAACAGAAAAAAATATGAAATTTAATGTAGGTCAGACACTCACATAGCAGGTGGGAATGCTCAGAAACCATGACAAGAACAGCGACTGCTAGGAGAAGTCACATGAATAAACACAACCTGACGAACACAGGGGGAGACAAAGCTACACATTGAGGCCTGCGATGGAGAGATTCTGTACTGCTGTCTCGTGTTTGTCCAAAAGACCGACAAGTGCTCACCCCTTGACCTGTCATGCACTGCACTGATTTGTACAGTTTGTAAGTCTGGCTGCAACGTCATATCATGGATATTGACGTCATATCATGCATATTGACTTCACATCATGGATATCGATGTCATATCATGGATATTGACGTCACATCATGGATATTGATGTCATATCATGGATATTGAGGTCACATCATGGATATTGATGTCATATCATGGATATTGATGTCATATCATGGATATTGACGTCACATCATGGATATTGACGTCACATTATGGATATTGATGTCATATCATGGATATTGATGTAATAGCATGGCTATTGACGTCACATTATGGATATTGACGTCATATCATGGATATTGATGTCACATCATAGATATTGACGTCACATCATGGATATTGACGTCACATCATGGATATTGACGTCACATCATGGATATTGATGTCACATCATGGATATTGACGTCATATCATGGATATTGACGTCACATCATGGATATTGACTTCATATCATGGATGTGCAATCAGTTCTATTTTTTTTTATACATTTGTTTGATCTTATATACACAATTACTCTTCTCCTAGCACTGAGGTAGTGTTCAAAAGTTCTTCAAATTAATTTCTGATTACATGAAACATTCAACACACAGAGCACGATCACGGTACCACAAATATTTCTCAGAAAAGTTGGTTTCAAATGTGGCAGAAATTTGCTGCTGGAAGTTGAGTTCCCTGATTGTGGTCTTTGAGATATTAGATTTTGTAGAAAGACGTTTTTGTGTGTTCTATTTGAACATGTTCCCTACCATTTGTCTTAGCTCTCTGACTGCGTTCACGACAATCCGTTTGAAAGAATCTCAGTCCCTATCGAGATCACCTACTTCTGCTGTCATGTTGAAAGTCTCTTCGATGCCCTGAAACCGCTTTCTTCTTTCTTCATGACAGTCATGATTTCTAGTCAATCCTCACCCAGTAGTTTGCCGTTGCTTTCCGATTGGTTCTGGCCACCTTAGGTCCCTGTTGTACTCTGATCTCTATAGCAGATTGTACCAGCTCATGCCTTTCAGACCGTTGTCGACTGGGTCATCCTCTACCATTTCTGTCAGCAGTTGTGTAATCTATAGAAGGGGCTCTAGCTTCATTAGCTTGTCCTGCCTAGTTTTGCCGGCCAGCCAACATCGCTGACCGGAAGGTGGCGCTGCTAGTTGTGGTCAGTGTTTTCACAAAAAATGTGACTGGAATTATATGATCCCATCACATAAAACGAGAAGACCTTGATATAGCAAACATCTGAAGCTGTCATGTACTTGCTGATGGTTACCAACAACCGTAACAGGACAGTTGACGGCAACTACAATAACCCGGACCCGTTAAAGTTGACCGTAGCGAGTTCCCGACTATTTCCGCTGAAGAAATGGATACCAGAAAAGCCATAATTAGAACTGTGTATTCTGCTGACGTGAACAAGAGAACACGAATTTAAGTTCAGGGCACAGATGAACATACAAGAAAATACTACACCTTTTATTTCTCTCTTGTAGCAAAGTGATGCTGCCGATGTTGATGTCAAGAGATTCTGTGGTCAGGATGACACGTTGTTTTATGACGTGTTTAAACCATTCACTCCACACTGCCAGAAATATGGCTCACAATCTGTCCTAACATACAATAAGCTGTTTGATGGTTTCGCGTGTAAATCAGGGACGATAAGCCAATACTTGAATTAGCATAGAATATAAAATACAGCAAAATTGTTTACGTTCTAATTTACAGAGCTTTCACGAAACTGTTAAACATGCACTACAAATGTATTTATAATTTGATGATATCTTGACAATAATCTTATCAGTTCTGACATAATCATTGCCAGAAACACAAAAACACACCGCGACAAATGAGAGGAAGCAATCCTTATCTAGCGCCCATTTATTACCTGCTGAATATTTGTTGATCTTTCGTGCAACCGTTGCTTACCAAGTCTCCATTATTCTTATGTCTGTGTTGTCATCTTTCAAGTTTTGGATTTTCCTTTTATTTCTTTTCGTAAGTCTGTAGTTTACATTACCAATTGTTTTCAACCGGAAAATTTAAAAAAAGGTTCTCAATTGTCCCTTTTATAAAAGAGAGATAATTGTGTCAGTTCATTCTTCTGTAGGCTAAATATAGAGTTATTTGATTGGAGATGTAGACAAGGAAGTGAGGGCACAACTTATGTTGTCGTTATTCACCAACATCGCGACTTGGCCTAAACTAGCGCCATACCATATCTGAACCCATTCTTCTACCTTTTTAGCTCCCAGTGGAGCATAGGTCTTCAACAAACACTTTCCAAGTCGTTCTGTTTTTTGCCATTCTTATAAGATCATTCCATGTCTTCCCCATCATCTTCATCTCTGCTTCTATCTGTCTTCTCCAAGAATTCCTTGGTCTTCCTCTTTGTCTTTTCCACTGGGGTTCCAAAAAAGGGCCTGTTGTGTAATACTCTCAGTTGGCTTCCGTAGTGTGTGTCCTATCCAGCGCTATCGTCTTCGCTGTATCTCTTTATCCACTGGTGTTTGACTGGTACATTTCCATAATTCTATATTAGTGATTTTGTCCTGCCATTTCCATCCTTTTATCCTGCGTAAGCATCCATTAATGAACGTCTGTTTCTTCGTGATTGTCAATTTTGTTGTTCTCCATGTTTCACAGCCATATAATAGGATCGTCTTAACTTTTGAGTTGAAAATTTTTATTTAGTATTTAACCTAATTTCTTTGGATTTCCATATGTTTCTCAGTGCAATGAAAGCTCCTCTTGCTTTTGATATCCTTATTTTGGTACATTTTCTGTTCCTCCCTCTTTATCTATATTACTACCCAGATATATGTACAATTGTACGTCTAGTAGAGGTGTTTCTCCTTGTTTTATTTGGTTATTGCCAGCTGCATTAATTCTCATAATGTTGGTCTTATCTCTATTAATCTTCAGTCCTAGCTGTTGTGATCTCTCATCAATTATAAGCTCATTTTATCCTGCATCTGTTAATGGCTGTGTGATAGGAGAGCTATGTCATCAGCAAAGTCTAAATCATCAAGTTGTTTGGTCAGTGACCACTGGATTCCATTTCTGTTGTTTTGAGTTATTTTCATAATCCAATCTATGGCCAGTAGAAAGAGAAATGGAGACAGAAGGCATCCCTGCCTTACTCCTGTTCTTATTTCAAATGCTTCTGTAAGCTGTCCTTCATGCACCACACTACATTTTGTTCCTTCATACATTGTTTTTATCAAGTTAATAAACTTTATGGGGATTCCGTAATGACTCAGCAACTTCCAAAGCATTCTTCTGTCTAAACTATCAAATGCCTTTTCGTAATCTATGAATCCAATATAAAGTGGGGATTTTAGTTCTAAACTTTGTTCAACTATTATACGTAGGGTAGTTATTTGATCAGCACATGATCTGTTCTTCCTAAAACCTGCTTGTTCATCTCTCAAATGTTTCTCTATGGCCTCTTTTAGTCTCTCCAGAATGATTCTGCTTAATATTTTTCCTGGCACTGATAGTAGCATAATTCCCCTATAATTTGTACACTCTTGTAAACTTCTTTTCTTTGGTAGTTTGATCATATATTCTTTCCAGTCTTTATGTATTTCTTCCCTCTCCCAAATTTATCTAATAGATTATGTAGCATCTTGGTAGAGGTATTAATATCTGCTTTGATGGCTTCCGAAGGAATTTCATCTGGTCCTGTGGCTTTACCATTTTTTAATAGCTTGATGGCTTTCAATATTTCTTCTTTGCTTAGTTTTCCGCAGTTAACGTGTAACTCTTCTTCTGCTGGTAGTATATCTGGAGGATTATTTGAGCCGGGTCTATTCAAAAGTTCTTCAAAGTGCTCTTTCCATCTCTCCATTTGTTCCCTTATACAGTATTACTAAGCAGATTTCCTTTCTTATGTTTAATAAATTCATTGATCTGTTTGTATTTTACACTTAATTTCATTGTGTTGTTGTACAGTTTCTTTCATATTCCTTTTATTTGCTGCTTCTTCTGCCTCTTTAGCTTTAGCTAGTTCATCTATATATTTCCTCTTATCCCTTTAATGCATCTTCTCACTTCTTTGTTCACCTCTGTGTAAGCTTCCTGTGTCTTGGTTTTATTACTTCTCGTTTTGCTTTTATTTATGTCTGCTTTCTTGTTCTTTCTTTCTTTAATTTTATCCAGGGTCTCTGCTGTCATCCATCCATGCCTTATTCTGGCGTTCACTTTTCCCTAGTGTTTCTTCGCATGTCTCTTTCCATATATCTTTTACCTGTTTCCAATTATCTTCTATATTTATTGTATTTTCTAGTTGTTGGAGGACTTGGTATTTGTTTGATATTGTGACTGCAAATTTATCTTTAATTCCTTGTTCTTTAAGAAACCCTACATTGAAATACTTTCTACCCTTATTCGTTGTAGTATACCTTTTCAGTTTAATTTTAAGTTTGGCTATCAGAAGATGATGATCAGAAGCTATACCTGCCCAACTATATACTTTTACATCCTGTAAGGATGACTTAAACTTATTATTAATACATGTGTGGTGAACTTGATTGTGGTTCTATGATCTGGTGACACCCATGTAGCTTTGTGTATTCTTTTGTATTGGAATATCGTCCCTCCTAGGCTCACTTGATTAAGGGCGCAGAAATTCACAAATATCTCTCCATTCTCGTTTATATCTCCATGTTTTCCCATAATCTCTTCGAAGCCTCTGTTGTCTGATCCTACTTTAGCATTTAGGTCTCCCATCAAGATTATAATATCCTTGGCTCGTCTTGCATCCATCTGACATTGTAGCTGTTTATAGAAATCATCTTTAACTAAATCATCTTTATCGTTGGTTGGTGCATAGCAATGAATAATGTGTAATTTTATTTTGTTTTTGGTTGTTTTAAATGTTGCTCTCATTATTCTCGGTCCTACTGCTTTCCATTCTATTAGTGTCTTCTGTGCATTCCTTGATAGCATTATAGCTACCCCTTCACTATGTTGTGCTCCAGGTTCCTGGAGTCCTGATGATAAAATCATCTCTCCTGTATTTAGTTTTATTTTACCCGTTCCTAGCCATCTTGTTTCACACATTCCCAGAATATCTATCTTGTAGTTTGTCATTTCTGCTGCTACCTGTGCAGCTTTTCCTTGTTCGTTTAGAGTACGAACATTCCAGGTGCCAATTCTGGAGGATTTCCTGGTAGACAAAGGGTGAGTCGGCAACCGGGACTCCTTACGGCTTTCTCCGGCTTGCGTCATATGTCTCTTAGACAGAGAGCCCTTCTCTTTCCTGGATGACGGATTACCTTTTTCTCTCTTTGACTTGTCCATGTTTGTGAAGTTTTTTCGGCTTATTTTTTTACAGTATGGGATAGCCAGTCCCATGCCCAACCCTCCTTTCTCGCCTCTTACGAACATGCCTGGTAGGGTACAGCGCCACTATTCTTTACTCCCCTTTCGGGCCCCGGCAGCGCACGCGCGATCTGAACCCATTGCCGCCCTACTAGGGGCGAACTATGAAGAGGAACAGTTGTAGGAGGAAAACAGTAGCAGATGACAAGACATTATTTGACAGATCATTTGACAAGACATTATTTGACAGATCATTTGACAAGACATTATTTGACAGACCATTTGACAAGGCATTATTTGACAGACCATTTGACACGACATTATTTGACAGATCATTTGACAAGGCATTATTTGACAGACCATTTGACAAGACATTATTTGACAGACCATTTGACAATACATTATTTGACAGACCATTTGACACGACATTATTTGACAGACCATTTGACAAAAATCATAAATATTATCAAAGACATGTATGATGGTTACACATGTGCAGTTCGAACAGAGGAAGGACTGAGCGAATGTTTCCCAATAGAAACTGGGGTTAAACAAGGATGTATTTTATCGCCCTTGTTATTTGGAATTGTTATGGACTTCATAATGAAGAAATGCTGCACTGGTAATAAAGGCATCGAATGGATACAAGGAGACCATTTGGAGGACCTGGACTTTGCTGATGACATAGTTCTCATCAGCAATCAGATAAAAACGATGCAGGAAAACACAAATGAACTATCATCAATAGCCAGCAAAATTGGGCTTGAGGTCAATCATGAAAAGACTAAAGTCATGAAAAGTTTAATTCCAACAAGTGACAAAATATACATGGAAAACAAACCAGTAGAAGAGATCGATCACTTCATCTATCTTGGAAGTCACATTGATCGAGAAGGGGATACGAGCAAAGAAATTAGAATCAGACTGGCTAAAGCAGCAATGTCTTTCAGAAGCCTTGAAAAGTTGTGGAAATCAAAACTCATTAGCACAAACACAAAACTTAGGCTATTCAAATCAAATGTACTATCAACCCTTACGTATGCGTGTGAAAGCTGGAAAACAACAAGAGATATAGAAACAAAGTTGAACGCATTCGAAAATAAATGTCTAAGGAAAATACTTGGTATAGAATGGAACGAATTCAAAACAAACGAGGAAATTAGAGAAATCGCCAATCAACCACTAATATCTTCAGTAATAAAGAAAAGACGATGGTCATACGTTGGACATGTGATGAGAAGAGATAATAATCGAATAGCAAAGCAAGCCCTCATATGGGAAACAACAGGTAAAAGAAAAAGAGGAAGACCCAGGGAGACACTGAGAAGAACATTGATGAGAGAGGCAAGAGCAGCAGGAATCGGCTCCCTCAATGAGATAGAACTGCTTGCACAGAACAGAGACAGATGGCGAGATTTGATAAAATATCTTTAAAAGAAAACTGCTAGAACAAAAATTCATATAGGAGAAGGTGTATCTTGGTCTACGCCCTATGGGCCGGTTACGGCTCGAAAGGTCAATAGATAGATTTGACAAGACATTATTTGACAGGCCATTTGACAAGACATTATTTGACAGACCATTTGACAAGACATTATTTGACAGACCATTTGACAAGACATTATTTGACAGACCATTTGACGCGACATTATTTGACAGACCATTTGACGCGACATTATTTGACAGACCATTTGACAAGACATTATTTTACAGACCATTTGACAAGGCATTATTTGACAGACCATTTGACAAGACATTATTTGACAGACCATTTGACAAGACATTATTTGACAGACCATTTGACAAGGCATTATATGACAGACCATTTGACAAGACATTATTTGACAGACCATTTGACAAGACATTATTTGACAGATCATTTGACAAGACATTATTTGACAGATCATTTGACGCGACATTATTTGACAGATCATTTGACACAATATTATTTTACAGATTTGACACGATATTATTTTACAGGAGATTTGACACGAGATTGCTTCACATGAGAATAGACACGACACTATTTTACAGAAGATTAAACACGAAATTGCTTACCGGGAGAATTGACACGACATTATTTTATGTGAGATTTGACACGACATGATTTTACAGGAGATTAGACACGAGATTGCTTTACAGGAGATTTGACACGACATTATTTTACAGGAGATTTGACACATTATTTTACAGGAGATTTGACACGACATTATTTTACAGGAGATTTGACACAACATTATTTTACAGGAGATTTGACACGACATATTTTACAGGAGATTTTACACGACATTATTTTACAGGAGATTTGACAGGACATTATTTTACAGAAGATTTGACACGACATTATTTTACAGGAGATTTGACACATTATTTTACAGGAAATTTGACACGATATTATTTTACAGGAGATTTGACACGACATTATTTTACAGGAGATTAAACACATTATTTTACAGGAGATTTGACACATTATTTTACAGAAATTTGACACGACATTATTTTACAGGAGATTTGACAGGACATTATTTTACAGAAGATTTGACACGGCATTATTTTACAGGAGATTTGACACAATATTTTACAGGAGATTTGACACGACATTATTTTACAGGAGATTTGACACATTATTTTACAGGAGATTTGACACGACATATTTTACAGGAGATTTGACACATTATTTTACAGGAGATTTGACACGACATTATTTTACAGGAGATTTGACACGACATATTTTACAGGAGATTTGACACGACATTATTTTACAGGAGATTTGACACGACATTATTTTACAGGAGATTTGACAGGACATTATTTTACAGGAGATTTGACACATTATTTTACAGGAGATTTGACACGACATTATTTTACAGGAGATTTGACACATTATTTTACAGGAGATTTGACACATTATTTTACAGGAGATTTGACACATTATTTTACAGGAGATTTGACACATTATTTTACAGGAGATTTGACACGACATTATTTTACATGAGATTTAACACGACATTATTTTACATGAGATTTAACACGACATTAGTTTTACCCTTAGTTTCTCAAGATACAGGTATGTGGGTACAAATATCTCTTATTTTAAATGTCGATACATAGACGACAAGACCTATTGAAATGTTGCTACACAGGCGTAATGGTTAAATCTCATGAAATATTGCTACACATGCATACAGGTTAAATCTCATGAAATATTGCTACACATGCATACAGGTTAAATCTCATGAAATATTGCTACACAGGCGTAGTGGTTAATCTCATGAAATATTGATACAGATGCATACAGGTTAAATCTCATGAAATATTGCTACACATGCGTACAGGTTAAATCTCATGAATATTGCTACACAGGCGTAGTGGTTAAATCTCATGAAATATTGCTACACATGCATACAGGTTAATCTCATGAAATGTTGCTACACAGGCGTAGTGGTTAAATCTCATGAAATGTTGCTACACAGGCGTACAGGTTAAATCTCATGAAATGTTGCTACACGGGCGTAATGGTTAAATCTCATGAATGTTGCTACACAGGCGTAGTGGTTAAATCTCATGAAATGTTGCTACACATGCGTACAGGTTAAATCTCATGAAATGTTGCTACACGGGCGTAATGGTTAAATCTCATGAAATGTTGCTACACGGGCGTAATGGTTAAATCTCATGAAATATTGCTACACGGACTTAATGGTTAAATCTCATGAAATATTGTTACACAGGCGTAATGGTTAAATCTCATGAAATGTTGCTACACGGGCGTAATGGTTAAATCTCATGAAATTTTGCTACACGGGCGTAATGGTTAAATCTCATGAAATATTGCTACACATGTGTAATGGTTAAATCTCATGAAATATTGCTACATAGGCGTAATGGTTAAATCTCATGAAATGTTGCTACACAGGCGTAATGGTTAAATCTCATGAAATGTTGCTACACAGGCGTAATGGTTAAATCTCATGAAATATTGCTACATGGGCGTAATGGTTAAATCTCATGAAATATTGCTACACAGGCGTAATGGTTAAATCTCATGAAATGTTGCTACACAGGCGTACAGGTTAAATCTCATGAAATGTTGCTACACATGTGTAATGGTTAAATCTCATGAAATATTGCTACACAGGCGTAATGGTTAAATCTCATGAAATGTTGCTACACAGGCGTAATGGTTAAATCTCATGAAATGTTGCTACACGGGCGTACAGGTTAAATCTCATGAAATGTTGCTACACATGCGTACAGGTTAAATCTCATGAAATGTTGCTACACAGGCGTACAGGTTAAATCTCATGAAATGTTGCTACACAGGCGTACAGGTTAAAGCAGATTAGAGATTTATAACATTAAGATGGTGTAATATTGTTGTGATGTAGCTCAAAGATAAGCAACATCTTTGATGGCATTCTTTTCTTCAATAAAAAAAAACTGATAAATCTTCACAAGGACTATAATTGAATGGAGACTGTGATGTTGTGCTGCTTGCTCCTATTGCACAAACTAAGACTATAGGTGTGTTCTTTTATTTCAATACTTTGATGACGGGTTGAACTCGAAAGTGAGAGGACAACAAATTATGACAGAGACCTTTACATTATTTTTTGTTTAACTACTGTAGAGATAACAAATTATGACAGAGACCTTTACATTATTTTTTGTTTAACTACTGTAGAGATAACAAATTATGACAGAGACCTTTACATTATTTTTTGTTTAACTACTGTAGAGATAACAAATTATGACAGAGACCTTTACATTATTTTTTGTTTAACTACTGTAGAGATAACAAATTATGACAGAGACCTTTACATTATTTTTTGTTTAACTACTGTAGAGATAACAAATTATGACAGAGACCTTTACATTATTTTTTGGTTTAACTACTGTAGAGATAACAAATTATGACAGAGACCTTTACATTTTTTTTGGTTTAACTGCTGTAGAGATAACAAATTATGACAGAGACCTTTACATTATTTTTTGGTTTAACTACTGTAGAGATAACAAATTATGACAGAGACCTTTACATTATTTTTTGGTTTAACTACTGTAGAGATAACAAATTATGACAGAGACCTTTACATTATTTTTTGTTATAACTACTGTAGAGATAACAAATTATGACAGAGACCTTTACATTATTTTTTGTTTAACTACTGTAGAGATAACAAATTATGACAGAGACCTTTACATTATTTTTTTGTTTAACTACTGTAGAGATAACAAATTATGACAGAGACCTTTACATTATTTTTTGTTTAACTACTGTAGAGATAACAAATTATGACAGAGACCTTTACATTATTTTTTGTTTAACTACTGTAGAGATAACAAATTATGACAGAGACCTTTACATTATTTTTTGTTTAACTACTGTAGAGATAACAAATTATGACAGAGACCTTTACATTATTTTTTGTTTAACTACTGTAGAGATAACAAATTATGACAGAGACCTTTACATTATTTTTTGTTTAACTACTGTAGAGATAACAAATTATGACAGAGACCTTTACATTATTTTTTGTTTAACTACTGTAGAGATAACAAATTATGACAGAGACCTTTACATTTTTTTTTGTTTAACTGCTGTAGAGATAACAAATTATGACAGAGACCTTTACATTATTTTTTGGTTTAACTACTGTAGAGATAACAAATTATGACAGAGACCTTTACATTATTTTTTGGTTTAACTACTGTAGAGATAACAAATTATGACAGAGACCTTTACATTATTTTTTGTTTAACTACTGTAGAGATAACAAATTATGACAGAGACCTTTACATTATTTTTTGTTTAACTACTGTAGAGATAACAAATTATGACAGAGACCTTTACATTATTTTTTGTTTAACTACTGTAGAGATAACAAATTATGACAGAGACCTTTACATTATTTTTTGGTTTAACTACTGTAGAGATAACAAATTATGACAGAGCCCTTTACATTATTTTTTGTTTAACTACTGTAGAGATAACAAATTATGACAGAGACCTTTACATTATTTTTTGTTTAACTACTGTAGAGATAACAAATTATGACAGAGACCTTTACATTATTTTTTGTTTAACTACTGTAGAGATAACAAATTATGACAGAGACCTTTACATTATTTTTTGTTTAACTACTGTAGAGATAACAAATTATGACAGAGACCTTTACATTATTGTTTGTTTAACTACTGTAGAGATAACAAATTATAACAGAGACCTTTACATTATTTTTTGTTCAACTACTGTAGAGATAACAAATTATGACAGAGACCTTTACATTATTTTTTGTTTAACTACTGTAGAGATAACAAATTATGACAGAGACCTTTACATTATTTTTTGTTTAACTACTGTAGAGATAACAAATTATGACAGAGACCTTTACATTATTTTTTGTTTAACTACTGTAGAGATAACAAATTATGACAGAGACCTTTACATTTTTTTTGGTTTAACTACTGTAGAGATAACAAATTATGACAGAGACCTTTACATTATTTTTTGGTTTAACTACTGTAGAGATAACAAATTATGACAGAGACCTTTACATTTTTTTTGGTTTAACTACTGTAGAGATAACAAATTATGACAGAGACCTTTACATTATTTTTTGTTTAACTACTGTAGAGATAACAAATTATGACAGAGACCTTTACATTATTTTTTGTTTAACTACTGTAGAGATAACAAATTATGACAGAGACCTTTACATTATTTTTTGTTTAACTACTGTAGAGATAACAAATTATGACAGAGACCTTTACATTATTTTTTGGTTTAACTACTGTAGAGATAACAAATTATGACAGAGCCCTTTACATTATTTTTTGTTTAACTACTGTAGAGATAACAAATTATGACAGAGACCTTTACATTATTTTTTGTTTAACTACTGTAGAGATAACAAATTATGACAGAGACCTTTACATTATTTTTTGTTTAACTACTGTAGAGATAACAAATTATGACAGAGACCTTTACATTATTTTTTGTTTAACTACTGTAGAGATAACAAATTATGACAGAGACCTTTACATTATTGTTTGTTTAACTACTGTAGAGATAACAAATTATAACAGAGACCTTTACATTATTTTTTGTTTAACTACTGTAGAGATAACAAATTATGACAGAGACCTTTACATTATTTTTTGTTTAACTACTGTAGAGATAACAAATTATGACAGAGACCTTTACATTATTTTTTGTTTAACTACTGTAGAGATAACAAATTATGACAGAGACCTTTACATTATTTTTTGGTTTAACTACTGTAGAGATAACAAATTATGACAGAGACCTTTACATTATTTTTTGGTTTAACTACTGTAGAGATAACAAATTATGACAGAGACCTTTACATTATTTTTTGGTTTAACTACTGTAGAGATAACAAATTATGACTATGACTTACATTAATTATTGGTTTAGCTACTTTAGATGGCAGTTTTGTAACACATTACGCACGCAGTTCATTCTTCCACAACATTTGCTGTGCATTCATCTTTTTTTAAAAATCAATGAATGGTGAATTATGAATGTTCGATAACAACGCCGTGAGCGGGCAATGTCTCCTGATCATGTTCCCGCTGCCTAGAGACGTGTCAGTAACCATTCTTGGTCCTACAAACAATATCAACCCTTATCAGATAACACAGCGTCATGTTCAAGTCGAAAATAACAACAAGGACAGCCTGTGATTAGATAACAACTATGTCCAGTGTGAGTGATACCACCTGATCAAGTCATGTTTTCTTTGCCCCAAGACTCGGAGCCTCTAATGTACAGTTTCATTGTTTCAATTCAAATCCAAGAATGAAAAGGTGCACTTATGAATTCAAGAGATAAGCAAAGTTGAGTATTTGAAATGAAGAGGAAACGAAAACAATTGATGAAAGTTTGTAGAGAATGAATTTGTGAAACCTGTAGTAGAGCTAGGATGAGGTCGTAAAATTAGTACTAAGATGATCAATTATTTATGCAATTAGTGGTATGTTGAGAATGTATTTATGCAATTAGTGATATGTTGAGAATGTATTTATGCAATTAGTCGTATGTTGAGAATGTATTGTATTTATGCAATTAGTGATATGTTGAGAATGTATTTATGCAATTAGTGATATGTTGAGAATGTATTTATGCAATTAGTGGTATGTTGAGAATGTATTTATGCAATTAGTGATATGTTGAGAATGTATTTATGCAATTTGTGGTATGTTGAGAATGTATTTATGCAATTAGTGATATGTTGAGAATGTATTTATGCAATTAGTGGTAAGTTGAGAATGTATTTATGCAATTAGTGGTATGTTGGGAATGTAATATGAGAATGTAAATTGAGAATGTAATATGAGCATGTAATATGGGATTGTAAATTGAGAATGTAATATGAGAATGCAATATAAGAATGTAATATGAGAATGTAATATGAGATTGTAAATTGAGAATGTAATATGAGAATGTAAAATGATGATTGTAATAAGAGAATGTAATATGAGAATGTATTATGAGAATGTAATATGAAATTATTAGAAAAGATATTTTGTCAGTTTGGTAATAGGAAACTGTATACACAATTTCGCAGCAGGAGTTAATCTGATCATCAGAAGTGAGACCCCGTCGAGCCAGTTTCGGCCCTACACACTCTGGGAAGTTGGGGGCGGGGAACAGCATTGGTCATAACTTCCAGGTGTCGACCTTCCACTGCATTGAATGTGAAGACTCACACGATATTCGGAACGTTATAAGTTAACGTTGTTCTGCGCAACGCTTGTGATCTAATCTAATTAAACAGGAATGAATATGGCGGAAATGTTTATTGAGCCGAGCCTAGACAAAACTTCGGGTTTCTTTTTAATGAAGGGCTAGGGAGATAGTGTTGTATTTGTGTAACCAAGGTAACGATGACGACATGTAAACAAGGGCAGACAACGATATGTGGACAGAACAAATGAGAAACCTTTGCCAGCCATGACATTAGACTCTCATACTGAATTAAGCCATAGAGCGTACCAGTGTTTACCCAAACAAAAACAAACAATCCTGGCTAATATTGTGATATCAGTCGTGCACGATTAGTACTGAGTACTTATTAGTGGCTGCCCCACAAAGATAACATTTGTACGTCATACCAATATACTTATATCAGAAATATGTTAATTTTTTTTTTTTGGGGGGGGGGGGGGGGGGGGTTTAGATCCTCCTCCTTTGTCTGATCGGGGAACCACAATCTCAACATTCAAATGATGAAGCACGCGCGATGACGTGTCACTCAGTCGAGACTTAACAGTGAAGATGATGTACGAGAGATGACGTGTCACTCAGTCGAAACTTAACAGTGAAGATGATGAACGAGAGATGACGTGTCACTCAGTCGAGACCTAACAGTCAAGATGAAGCACGCGCGATGACGTGTCACTCAGTCGAGACCTAACAGTCAAGATGAAGCACGCGAGATGACGTGTCACTCAGTCGAGACCTAACAGTCAAGATGAAGCACGCGAGATGACGTGTCACTCAGTCGAGACTTAACAGTCAAGATGATGTACGCGCGATGACGTGTCACTAAGTCGAGACTTAACAGTCAAGATGATGCACGAGAGATGACGTGTCACTAAGTCGAGACCTAACAGTCAAGATGATGCACGAGAGATGACGTGTCACTAAGTCGAGACCTAACAGTCAAGATGATGCAAGAGAGATGACGTGTCACTAAGTCGAGACTTAACAGTCAAGATGATGTACGAGAGATGACGTGTTACTCAGTCGAGACCTAACAGTCAAGATGATGCACGAGAGATGACGTGTCACTAAGTCGAGACCTAACAGTCAAGATGATGCACGAGAGATGACGTGTCACTAAGTCGAGACTTAACAGTCAAGATGATGCAAGAGAGATGACGTGTCACTAAGTCGAGACCTAACAGTCAAGATGATGTACGAGAGATGACGTGTCACTAAGTCGAGACCTAACAGTCAAGATGATGCAAGAGAGATGACGTGTCACTAAGTCGAGACCTAACAGTCAAGATGATGTACGAGAGATGACGTGTTACTCAGTCGAGACCTAACAGTCAAGATGATGCACGAGAGATGACGTGTCACTAAGTCGAGACCTAACAGTCAAGATGATGCACGAGAGATGACGTGTCACTAAGTCGAGACCTAACAGTCAAGATGATGTACGAGAGATGACGTGTTACTCAGTCGAGACCTAACAGTCAAGATGATGTACGAGAGATGACGTGCCACTCAGTCGAGACCTAACAGTCAAGATGATGCACGAGAGATGACGTGTCACTCAGTCGAGACCTAACAGTCAAGATTTTTCACAAAGAGATTTGAAAGAGCTTGTAGCATTGCCATTTGCCATTGAGATTTTTGATGGTGTGAACTATGTTGGCACCGACGTTGCACATCCTCATCGTCGCCCATATCATGCCAAACGCTTGTCAATGTTTTCTTTACGTCTATGAACACCTGATAAAGATCTTGCTAGAGTCAATGTCTTTACTTCTATGAACACCTGATAAAGATCTTGTTAGACTGAATGTCTTTACATCTATGAACACCTGATAAAGATCTTGTTAGAGTCAATGTCTTTACGTCTATGAACACCTGATAAAGATCTTGTTAGAGTCAATGTCTTTACGTCTATGAACACCTGATAATGATTGTGTTAGAGTCAATGTCTTTACATCTATGAACATCTGATAAAGATCTTGCTAGAGTCAATGTCTTTATATCTATGAACATCTGATAAAGATCTTGTTAGAGTCAATGTCTTTACGTCTATGAACACCTGATAAAGATCTTGTTAGAGTCAATGTCTTTACGTCTATGAACACCTGATAAAGATTGTGTTAGAGTCAATGTCTTTACATCTATGAACACCTGATAAAGATTGTGTTAGAGTCAATGTCTTTACATCTATGAACATCTGATAAAGATCTTGTTAGAGTCAATGTCTTTACCTGTATGAACATCGATAAAGATCTTGTTAGAGTCAATGTCTTTACGTCTATGAACACCTGATAAAGATTGTGTTAGAGTCAATGTCTTTACATCTATGAACATCTGATAAAGATCTTGTTAGAGTCAATGTCTTTACATCTATGAACATCTGATAAAGATCTTGTTAGAGTCAATGTCTTTACATCTATGAACATCTGATAAAGATCTTGTTAGAGTCAATGTCTTTACATCTATGAACATCTGATAAAGATCTTGCTAGAGCTCGGGTATTTCTCACACAGATCTCTAAGATTAAAGATCTGCTCTATTGTGACCTACGAAAGCCTGTTCCACCACAATGATCTGCACTGGTTGTGATTCTGTAGCTCGTTTCAAAACATATGCCCAACTTCAAAACGCTATTACTCTTTAACCATTTGTTAAATACTTTTGAAATTTTCCAAATGTTATTAGAATGCAAAAGACCCTTTAAATGTATATTTAACAAATATCTTGCAGCTGCAGTTTTCTTAAAGCGGCGATATTTCTTTGATGTTTGTCAAAATTGTAAATTGTGAAGCCCTAAATAATAGAAATTACCGTAGTTGCTGGTCTACGATTAATTTTCACTAGGTAAAGGCGTGGCGTAGTGGGGAAATAACTGGATAAAACAAAACACCAGGATAATTATTGTCTGCTCAGTTCGAGGACGGACGATAATATCAAGCTGTATGTCCAATTTTCATAGTTGTGTGGTCCTGAAAAGGACCGTTTGTTGAAATAATTTAAGGTAATATAGCGGCCAACATTGTGGGGGCTATATACTTTCATTCTGAATCAGACGAGTCTAAAAGATTAATAACTGTTTGGGGTTGAACATTCCACAAACCATCATTTTTCCAATATTCCACTTCCTGTTTTAAGACGTGGTCTTCACATTTAGCCCAATAATCTTTGTCTATATTTAATAAAGCGAGATTAGCAAGAGTCTTTACATCGCATATTTTGAATGTTGTATTTTCATCTGCCACTTGTCCTTTTAATTTTGCCCAGATTAGTTCTATTGGATTTAAATGAGCATGGTAAGGTGGCAGCCTCAAACTTATATGACCGTGCTCTTGGATAATCTTATCTATTTGAAAAATCTGTGTCCTTTGTTTTTGCTTTACTAGAGATAGTAATTCAGGTTTTAAGTACGTGTTATTAAATTGTATGTGCTCCTTTGTGAGCCATATCTTAATAGCATCTTTTGTACTGGATGACGTCGGGACTTTATCTTCAAGTGCAACAATGTTGTGGTACGCTGCATTGTCCATTATTAGGCAAGATGGTCGATCTAGTGATGGGAGAACAGAATTTTCAATCCAATGTCTAAATATGTGACCATTCATCTCAGAGTGATAATCCCGATTGTCTATGGATTTTGAAAGAAAAATGAGCTCTGCATTCTGTATTAGTCCATGTTGTCGACTACCTGCATGAGCAATTATCAAGCGCTGTCCTTTGCTGCTAGGTATTAATCTCTTAATCTTTCCATCTGATGACTGCCATTCCCTTTGGTTAGTGTGGTGAGCATTGATCCATGTTTCATCCAAGTACACAATATCATAACCTTGCTTGCGCACCTCTTTTACTTCACGTAAGTACTTGCTTCTCATGACTACTATATGTGGCTTCTCACAGATGATGTTTCGTCCATTGGAATACTTTCTGAATGTAAAGCCTGCAGCTCTCACATTCCTCCATAATGTAGACTTTGATATTTCAATACTGTTGTTCTTTTTCAGCGATACTTTTAATTTTCTTATTGTAACAGTTTCATTCATACCCAACATTTTGCGAATTTCACTTCTAATAAGTTCACTGTCGAAATTATCCAACATTTTTGCTCTTCCTTGTGATTTTGTATATTTGGAACATTGACGGTCACGTGCTTGAATCCAGCGATTAAATGACCGTTTAGATAAATCCAAAATGTGTCTTGTCCTATTCTCAGGGTTTTCTAAAGAATGAAATAATCTTCCTCGTTTAGCCTCTTTGCAAAAATAGTCATACATTTTTATTGCGATGTTTTGTAAACTGCAGAATTTCATTTTAAGACTCATGATAAATGTTAGCGTTCCACGTCTACACCTATGGATGAACGGAAATGGAACACACAATGCCTCGTGTTTTCTACAAGTGTCTAATTGTGTCAGACAGCTCACGTTTAAAGCGTGCAAAATCATAAATTTGACCGTGTATAGATTTGTAATCGCTATTTTTAACTTAAATACTGTAAACACTAAGTTTTGACTACATCAATGGGTCGTTATAAATTTATATAAATCAAATAAGCAATAATAATAACCAAATGTTTGTTTTTAATGAAATTAATTCCCTGTTGGGTTCTAATCATTATAACTTTACATGCAAATTTTGAAAAAATTACAAAAAGCGGTTTAAAAGATATTGATTTTAAAAGTTGGGCACGACTTATGAAACAAGCTATAATCGGTTGAGTGAGATTAGTATCAACATTACATTGCCAGGATGGCTGATAAGCCGATGTAGTAGTGACTTTAGCGCAGATTTTCATTCTGTGGGATAGTAATGATTAATGCATGGGTCTATTATGATTGCCACTGCCCTAATCTGCCAAATCTTGTTGCAGATAACAGTAGTGCATTTATCAGGGCTTATCCCCCCTGCCTGAACCAGCTCAGATATAATGGTATCCACACCAGATGTCCCTTGATTCAAGTCTTTTACGGCTGCTTCGACTTCATCACGAAGTAAAGGGTAGTCTACTTCGCTGGCAGGTTACGTGCACTCTAGTATAGCTAGATCTCATTACTGTCGGTGTTGTACAGTTGGGAATATTCTCTCCATCAAATGGGCATCTAATGCGCTTCAATTAGGCATTTTCCTGATTTATGAAATGTCTGATACCTGTTGTGTCGGTCTAGGAGCCGCCATAGCTCACTGGTTAGTGAACTGGACTACAAAGGACGAGAGGACGGGTTCGATCCTGATCAACGGCTTCCTGGTTCACCCAGCCTTAAATGGGTACGGGATTTTTTTTAGGAAAGTAAAACGGCACTGGCGTAATACCGACCACAGTACTCTAAAAATCATGTGCCGATGGTCTATACACATTATGGTCACTAACACCATATTCCCTATACGCCTCTTGGTGTGACGGGGGCTCTTGACGTTTTTTTCTTGTGTATGTCTTCAGTTAAGTATTTGACCACTTTGAATGTTTGTGTTAGTTGTAATGAAGTTAGCCTCTAGTTCTGCAAGCTTTTGTTCTATCCACTTCCCCTTTATTTGTGGTTATACTGTTTCCAGTTTTGTGGGTTGTTTCTCTATCTTCTCTCTGCCTTCTCTTGTGTGTGTGCGTGTGTGTGTGTGTGCGTGTGTGTGTGTGTGTGTGTGTGTGCGTGTGTGTGTGTGCGTGTGTGTGTGCGTGCGTGTGTGTGTGCGTGCGTGTGTGTATGCGTGTGTGTGTGTGCGTGCGTGTGTGTGCGTGTGTGTGTGCGTGTGTGTGTGTGTGCGCGCGCGTGCGTGTGTGTGTGTGTGTCTCTCTCTCACTCTTATTATTTATTTTTCTTCTTACATCCCAGATTTTGAAGACGTCCTGTGTGATCCGTGGTTTCTTTGTCCCTCGGTGTATACCTAGGCTTTCGTTGGCTGTGTGCTTTATAGCTAATTTGAATATCGCAGTCAATGATTTAACATCTATATTAGCATTTTCATATATATGATTTAACATCTATATTAACATTTTCATATATATGATTTAACATCTATATTCACATTTTCATATATATGATTTAACATCTATATTAACATTTTCATATATATTATTTATAAGGTGACCAGACGTCCCGATTTTTCCAGGACAGTCCCGATTTTTTACCAGTTTTTCTACCTTTGTCCCGGATTTGTTACTGTCCCGAATTTGTCCCGATTTTGGCCGATTTTTTAGCTTTTGTCCCGGATTTGTTAAAATACATTTGGGACACAAACGTTTACCAATTTTGCCAATATGGTAAACGTCTCTCGACTTAAAAATAGACATTATTCCGTTGTTGTTTAGAAAATGTTTATAAATTTGAACTGGCTGTTCATTTGACAAAACAGTAACAGTAAAATTGCGCTCCAAGTTTTAAATCTTGTATACTGAAACTGAAACACTGATCACAAAAGTACAGCACTTCTGCTTCACCTTCCATTTAAGATGAGTAACACTAATGTTTTTTTTAAATTTTTTTATCTCCTAATAACGTTTCATAAGTATGTTCGGAAATAGAGTCAAAAACGATGGCCTAACATCATCAAGCGCTATAAATTAAAAAAAAATATGACGATCATCATTTTCAGGAGGACGTGAACTTCCGGTCAAAATGGTGGATAGGCGGCAGGAACTATTGAAGGCTATGTATGAAAAGTGTTCCTTGTTGCAGTTTCCTCATATTCCAAGTCCGGCTTGTTGTAGGAGCTTCTGAGTTAAGTGCTCTGTGCACACCGTGAGCTGTGTGTCTCATCCGTTTTGATAATGTTTCGATATTCCAATTGTTTGCGATGAATGATGATATCGTATGACAGGGAACAGTTGGCTGTGTTCACTTTCTGCGCGTTTTCGCCTTATGTCTTTTGGCGTGTGCTGAGACTGCTACGATGGGGAATACAGATACCTTTCTTTGTTTGGGAGATGAGATATTAATTCGGATGATTCCACTGGGTGGGGCGGTTGAGCAATTATGGATTTTAATTTGTTTTCAGTGATACCTGGGCCTTCCATAACCAAAGAACCAAAGCCTATATTGTTAGGTGTTTTAATTAGTTTTAAAATATATGTATTATTCACTTGAAAAAGACGGAAGAAATTTCATTTTATTGATGGAAAATTCGACGTTAGACGAATGACAGGAAACAGTCTGAGAGACAAGATCAGAAATGAAGAACTGAGAAAACAGCTAGGAATAGCCCCCGCCATAGAATATATAAGGAAACAACAGATAAAATGGTTTGACCACGTGACAAGGCAGAAAGAACAAAACACAACACAACGAGCCTTCAACAAACGTTGTAAGAACACCAGACCCAAGGGTCGACCACGATAAAGATGGATCGATGGATAGAATATTAGAAGCACTAGGAAACATAACAGCAGCAGAGACGAACACAAGAGCAAAAGACCGCAAATTATATCTCCCCTCGATGCTGAAAGGCAAATGAGGAAGGAAAGCAGAAAAAGAAGAAGAATGATGGAAAATTTAAGTCAAATTAATCCGTCCCGGATTAGGGTTTCAAAAATAAGGTCACCGTAACATCTATGTACGAATTGTCATTTATATGATTCAACATTTATATTACAATGTTCAAATATGGAGAGAGGTGCGGACTGTCCTCCTGTCTTTGCTTGTAAGACACCTTTTACGTTAAGGCCCTTCAGTTTGTCCATGTCAAGCATTGGCCTGTCTATTTTGGTCTATTAACTTCCTTCCAACGGAGACAGAAGATAAACAGCTATGACCGCCATCAATATCTGCTCAAGGAAAACTTCTTGTTTTGGCAGGACTTCCCAGTTGAAGTATATCTGGCCAGGATGTAGTCACTCCGGTGGAGTTTCCCCATCTGGACTGTGCCAGGTTGT
Organism: Megaustenia siamemsis; assembly: GCA_032433765.1. Classification (NCBI taxonomy): domain Eukaryota; kingdom Metazoa; phylum Mollusca; class Gastropoda; order Stylommatophora; family Ariophantidae; genus Megaustenia; species Megaustenia siamemsis. The sequence continues at coordinate 19,476,823 of JAVIAB010000091.1, read as the reverse complement.
GTTGTCTAAGTGTTTTGGCCAGTATCAGGTCGCTATATCTGGCAAATTCCAAAAGCCTTTGCCCTCCTACACTCGTGTTATGGTTCATAGAAGCTGGGCCAATGTTTCTCTGTGTCTTGTCCAATTTTAGCTCCCCAATCTCCTTGTACAAAAAGTAGACCTCTTGCTGGTGTTACAGCAATGACTGCCTGTACTCATCATCATCGCGTGCCTACTCCGCAACGAAGGTTGGCTACCATGGATCGCCATTCTACTCTGTTTCTTGCTTGTACTACCAACTGCCTGCACTAGGTTATACAATTTTCTATGCGTGTCCACAATGGCAACAACAAACATGAACTGATGATAGAAACAGCTAAACGACGTCGTCAAAGTGTATTATTCAAAGATATTTCTCACGGAATCATCGGACACAGCGTTCAGACAAACATCATCATTTCATACCACTTCCCACCAGAATTCAGGGGCAGCTATGAACTATACAATGGGTTACCAAACGTCCCGGTTTAGCAACGTTGTCCCAGACTGGTTCAATTTCTGTCCAGGTTTCAATTTCTGTCCCGGTTTCAAATTCTGTCACGGTTTCAATTTCTGTCTCGGGTTCAAATTCTGTCTCGGTTTCAATTTCTGTCTCGGGTTCAAATTCTGTCCCGGTTTCAATTTCTGTCCAGGTTTCAATTTCTGTCCAGGTTTCAATTTCTGTCCAGGTTTCAATTTCTGTCTCGGGATCAATTTTTGTCACGGTTTCAATTTCTGTCCAGGTTTCAATTTCTGTCTCGGGTTCAATTTCTGTCTCGGTTTCAATTTCTGTCTCGGGTTCAATTTCTGTCTCGGGTTCAATTTCTGTCCCGGTTTCAACCGATTTAGAAGAAATGAATTTGTCCTGGATATGCACACTTTGAGTAGTATACCAGGAAGGATTTGGATATCATTTAGGCGTAAATTAACAAAGATATATAGCAGGCGCATTTCGCGCGAAATGTACACAAGAGACAAGGGGAGTTAACCATGACCGCTCGTGTCGGGATGTTGACCTCTAGTCCCGGTGACCCCGGAAGTGACCTGTTTATGTCTGGTATAGGCTGACGTTGGCGTTCTTCATGTACTTGCTCGATAGTGATAGGTTAGTAGATTATACAACATCAATGAAAAACGATCAATATAAAACAGAAGACAAAAGATATATTTTATTCTTTTATTATCTTAATAGGTGTATAACATACATTGATATTATATAACATTACAAAAATATTCAGTACATTGAGTAAATATATAGTACAAGTATAACATTTATTTATAGCTATGTAGTTGGGTGGCTGCTTAGCTCTATGTCATAAATGAATCGTAAGGGGTGAAACTGTTAGAGGTTGCTGGTCAGTCTAAGCTGGTAGTGTAAAGAATTAGATATCTAGAGGTGTAGTCGAGACGTTATCATCAGCTACCTTTCTTTTTATATAGAAATAGGAAAGAGCATTTCTTGTTTGACTGTAGGAAAATATGGAATTATTTAAGACTTTGAAACCTACATTTTTCCCACCCTTGGCCTTTTGCGTAGCGAGAACCTCTAAAAACATATCTTTATCTAATTTGTTGTGTTGCTTGCTTAGCCCTTTACAACTGATTTTATCGTAATCCCCACTGCAATGGTACGTTTTACTACATAAGCTAACAAGAGCCGTCCCTTCGTACTCTAGTTTAAAAAGCCCAGGTGTTCGTTTGGTGTACGCTTTAACACCCTTACAGTTTATACAGTCTGTCTTGCTAATATGCTCATCGCAAAACTCGATGGGAAACCAGTCTTTATATACGCTATTAAACTCAGACCGCAGCCCTGACTTAACTATATCCTTCAACTTAGGTGCACTTAAATCCAAGTATAAACTATCAGTATCTGTTTCACATAACTGAAAGTTGGACCTATCTACAAACTTATCTAAGAACTCGAAATAAAAATCTAACATACGAAGTTTTGCATATTGATAGACGAAGAAACCGATTTGTAGGGGTATTTACCTTACCGCCAGTGTAACACATTAATAACATTGAATATCAATTTCAAAAAGACTTGAAATATATACTTTTTAAAGAACCAATAAGATAAACATATGAAAAACGAAGGAATAATACACGCGACAAGGCTTAACATACGTACTTTATACACATCACCATTAATACAACTGAAATTCCTTTAATGATAACCTATCACATCGTTATGAGCTAAGAGAAAAACAGAAGAAAAAAAATTCAACTTACACCGTAAAATATTCCACTACAACACAGACCGCTAGACTGAACAGTACTATGAAAATAAACGTCCGTGAATCAAGCGCGCCTATAACACGAAGTCTCACATCCGACTAGTTTAAATATAATCTGGTAAATAAAAGTTGGACGACACTATTCCACCCTCGACTAACATCTAGGTTAACCAATCAGAGAAGAAGATTTCTATCGGACACCCATCAACGAAATGACTGACCTCGGGATTAACTAATCAGAAAAGAGGATTACTGTTATCGTGATAACTGACCTCATTTTCGTTTTGAAGTGCTGTCGAGTCTGATGCATGGGTTACTTTAAAGCGATTCGGCCCCGGATACAATCCACCTAGCGGGTCAATGGTGGGGGAAATAATACAAGTGGCGGGTTACTTGAACGCGTTTTGACCCCTGATGCAATACCAGGAGTTCCATGACAGTTATAAATAGTTGGATACAAAGAGCAGGAAGTTATATTCAAGGTCCAAAATGTTAGACCAAATCACTAAGATTTTACAACCAGAACACACAAATTTAGGCTCATATTAAAAAAGTCGACCTTAAAACCATACAAATCTACTCCCATGCTCATAAAAGTTAGACACATCAAACAGATAATTACTTCCAAACTCCAAAAAGTTAGAACAGATCACGCCTCGATCGTTCTTTAACATCACCTCCAGTGTTCTCTTCACAAGTTTCGGAAGGGAACCATTTGTCGTACTGGGAGAAAAACTCGTTTACCCTATCCATTTTAACGACCCCTTCTAATGATGACTCGCTGAGTGCCAAGTACAGACTATCTGTATCCATTTCACAGAGTTGAAAGTCGGACCTCTCTACGAATCTATCCAGGAAGTCATAGTAAAATTCCAACATTCGCAATTTGGCGTACTATCTATCTATCTATTGACCTTTCGAGCCGTAACCGGCCCATAGGGCGTAGACCAAGATACACCTTCTCCTATATGAATTTTTGTTCTAGCAGTTTTCTTTTAAAGATATTTTATCAAATCTCGCCATCTGTCTCTGTTCTGTGCAAGCAGTTCTATCTCATTTGGCGTACTGGTAGACGAAAAAACCAATCTGTGAAGGAAGATCCCACAGGATACTTCGTTTTCCAAGCGACACCTCCTACAGGTCTTCACCAATAGGCGTCATGGTTTTAAACAGGGGGTTATGGTTGTATTGGCCCCCTCTCTAACATAGGTCACGTTCACATGTTTCCCCAAATTCGTCAAGGTCTTCCATTAGGCCGAGAAATATATTACCACCAGATCACAAAAATGTAGGCAGAAACCTAGGAGGCAAGGTCAGAAACCTAGGAGACAAGGTCAGAAACCTAGGAGGCAAGGGCAGAAACCTAGAAGGCACGGGCAGAAACCTAAGAGGCAAGGGCAGAAACCTAAGAGGCACGGGCAGAAACCTAAGAGGCAAGGACAGAAACCTAAGAGGCAAGGGCAGAAACCTAAGAGGCAAGGGCAGAAACCTAGGAGGCAAGGTCAGAAACCTAGGAGGCAAGGGCAGAAACCTAAGAAGCAAGGGCAGAAACCTAAGAGGCAAAGACAGAAACCTAGGAGGCAAAGACAGAAACCTAGGAGGCAAGGTCAGAAACCTAGGAGGCAAGTGCAGAAACCTAGGAGGCAAGGACAGAAACCTAGGAGGCAAGGGCAGAAACCTAAGAGGCAAGGGCAGAAACCTAAGAGGCAAAGACAGAAACCTAGGAGGCAAGGGCAGAAACCTAGGAGGCAAGGACAGAAACCTAGGAGGCAAGGACAGAAACCTAGTAGGCTAAACAACCCACTTATCGAAAATACGAGTTTACCCCCTGATCATTTTTTTAGGGATACGCCCATAAAATCGGTAAAAATCGTAAATTTTCACTCTAGCCATACCCCAAACTTTATTTTAGACATCCCCATTGCAAAAATTTACATTAACACTACCCGAATATACTACTTCTCGTGCGGTTTTGGTGCCAAATCTATTGTATTTCGGTGCATGCACATGCACTTTTTGAGTGGGTTCACAGCCACCCATACTAATAGCTTTTTGTTGTTTTTTTTTGGAATTTGATATGTAGGGGTGTCAATATTATGTGGGAGGTATGACTTGAGGTTAAATTTCAATTTTTTATCGATTTCAGGGGCGTAACCCTCAAAAATGTTAAGGGGGTAACAATTTCAAAAGTAATTTTTAAGTTAATTTTTGGTGTGGGGATGTCTAAAATAAAGTTTTAGGTAAGCCTACGTGCTAAATTTACGATTTTTATCGATTCCATGGGCGTAACCCTAAAAAATGGTAAGGGGGTAACAATTTCAAAAGTAATTTTTAAGTAAATTTTTGGTGTGGGGATGTCTAAAATAAAGTTTTAGGTAAGCCTGCGTGCTAAATTAACGCTTTTTATCGATTCTATGGGCGTAACCCTAAAAAATGATAAGGGGGTAAAATCCTAAAAGTGGTTTTTAATGTAAATTTTTGCAATGGGGATGTCTAAAATAAAGTTTGGGGTATGGCTAGAGTGAAAATTTACGATTTTTACCGATTTTATGGGCGTATCCCTAAAAAAATGATCAGGGGGTAAACTCGTATTTTCGATAAGTGGGTTGTTTAGCCTACTAGGTTTCTATCCTTGCCTCCTAGGTTTCTGTCCTTGCCTCCTAGGTTTCTGCCCTTGCCTCCTAGGTTTCTGTCTTTGCCTCTTAGGTTTCTGCCCTTGCCTCTTAGGTTTCTGCCCTTGCCTCCTAGGTTTCTGTCCTTGCCTCCTAGGTTTCTGCCCTTGCCTCCTAGGTTTCTGACCTTGCCTCCTAGGTTTCTGCCCTTGCCTCCTAGGTTTCTGACCTTGCCTCCTAGGTTTCTGTCTTTGCCTCCTAGGTTTCTGTCTTTGCCTCTTAGGTTTCTGCCCTTGCTTCTTAGGTTTCTGCCCTTGCCTCCTAGGTTTCTGCCCTTGCCTCCTAGGTTTCTGACCTTGCCTCCTAGGTTTCTGTCCTTGCCTCTTAGGTTTCTGCCCTTGCCTCTTAGGTTTCTGCCCTTGCCTCTTAGGTTTCTGCCCGTGCCTCTTAGGTTTCTGCCCTTGCCTCTTAGGTTTCTGCCCGTGCCTTCTAGGTTTCTGCCCTTGCCTCTTTGGTTTCTGCCCTTGCCTCCTAGGTTTCTGACCTTGTCTCCTAGGTTTCTGACCTTGCCTCCTAGGTTTCTGCCTACATTTTTGTGATCTGGTGGTAATATATTTCTCGGCCTAATGGAAGACCTTGACGAATTTGGGGAAACATGTGAACGTGACCTATGTTAGAGAGGGGGCCAATACAACCATAACCCCCTGTTTAAAACCATGACGCCTATTGGTGAAGACCTGTAGGAGGTGTCGCTTGGAAAACGAAGTATCCTGTGGGATCTTCCTTCACAGATTGGTTTTTTCGTCTACCAGTACGCCAAATTGCGAATGTTGGAATTTTACTATGACTTCCTGGATAGATTCGTAGAGAGGTCCGACTTTCAACTCTGTGAAATGGATACAGATAGTCTGTACTTGGCACTCAGCGAGTCATCATTAGAAGGGGTCGTTAAAATGGATAGGGTAAACGAGTTTTTCTCCCAGTACGACAAATGGTTCCCTTCCGAAACTTGTGAAGAGAACACTGGAGGTGATGTTAAAGAACGATCGAGGCGTGATCTGTTCTAACTTTTTGGAGTTTGGAAGTAATTATCTGTTTGATGTGTCTAACTTTTATGAGTATGGGAGTAGATTTGTATGGTTTTAAGGTCGACTTTTTTAATATGAGCCTAAATTTGTGTGTTCTGGTTGTAAAATCTTAGTGATTTGGTCTAACATTTTGGACCTTGAATATAACTTCCTGCTCTTTGTATCCAACTATTTATAACTGTCATGGAACTCCTGGTATTGCATCAGGGGTCAAAACGCGTTCAAGTAACCCGCCACTTGTATTATTTCCCCCACCATTGACCCGCTAGGTGGATTGTATCCGGGGCCGAATCGCTTTAAAGTAACCCATGCATCAGACTCGACAGCACTTCAAAACGAAAATGAGGTCAGTTATCACGATAACAGTAATCCTCTTTTCTGATTAGTTAATCCCGAGGTCAGTCATTTCGTTGATGGGTGTCCGATAGAAATCTTCTTCTCTGATTGGTTAACCTAGATGTTAGTCGAGGGTGGAATAGTGTCGTCCAACTTTTATTTACCAGATTATATTTAAACTAGTCGGATGTGAGACTTCGTGTTATAGGCGCGCTTGATTCACGGACGTTTATTTTCATAGTACTGTTCAGTCTAGCGGTCTGTGTTGTAGTGGAATATTTTACGGTGTAAGTTGATTTTTTTTTTCTTCTGTTTTTCTCTTAGCTCATAACGATGTGATAGGTTATTATTAAAGGAATTTCAGTTGTATTAATGGTGATGTGTATAAAGTACGTATGTTAAGCCTTGTCGCGTGTATTATTCCTTCGTTTTTCATATGTTTATCTTATTGGTTCTTTAAAAAGTATATATTTCAAGTCTTTTTGAAATTGATATTCAATGTTATTAATGTGTTACACTGGCGGTAAGGTAAATACCCCTACAAATCGGTTTCTTCGTCTATCAATATGCAAAACTTCGTATGTTAGATTTTTATTCGAGTTCTTAGATAAGTTTGTAGATAGGTCCAACTTTCAGTTATGTGAAACAGATACTGATAGTTTATACTTGGATTTAAGTGCACCTAAGTTGAAGGATATAGTTAAGTCAGGGCTGCGGTCTGAGTTTAATAGCGTATATAAAGACTGGTTTCCCATCGAGTTTTGCGATGAGCATATTAGCAAGACAGACTGTATAAACTGTAAGGGTGTTAAAGCGTACACCAAACGAACACCTGGGCTTTTTAAACTAGAGTACGAAGGGACGGCTCTTGTTAGCTTATGTAGTAAAACGTACCATTGCAGTGGGGATTACGATAAAATCAGTTGTAAAGGGCTAAGCAAGCAACACAACAAATTAGATAAAGATATGTTTTTAGAGGTTCTCGCTACGCAAAAGGCCAAGGGTGGGAAAAATGTAGGTTTCAAAGTCTTAAATAATTCCATATTTTCCTACAGTCAAACAAGAAATGCTCTTTCCTATTTCTATATAAAAAGAAAGGTAGCTGATGATAACGTCTCGACTACACCTCTAGATATCTAATTCTTTACACTACCAGCTTAGACTGACCAGCAACCTCTAACAGTTTCACCCCTTACGATTCATTTATGACATAGAGCTAAGCAGCCACCCAACTACATAGCTATAAATAAATGTTATACTTGTACTATATATTTACTCAATGTACTGAATATTTTTGTAATGTTATATAATATCAATGTATGTTATACACCTATTAAGATAATAAAAGAATAAAATATATCTTTTGTCTTCTGTTTTATATTGATCGTTTTTCATTGATGTTGTATAATCTACTAACCTATCACTATCGAGCAAGTACATGAAGAACGCCAACGTCAGCCTATACCAGACATAAACAGGTCACTTCCGGGGTCACCGGGACTAGAGGTCAACATCCCGACACGAGCGGTCATGGTTAACTCCCCTTGTCTCTCGTGTACATTTCGCGCGAAATGCGCCTGCTATATATCTTTGTTAATTTACGCCTAAATGATATCCAAATCCTTCCTGGTATACTACTACTTTGCCATTTGGTATAGCGGAGATCTTGACCGGAGATCTTGTCCGGATATCTTGACCGGAGATCTTGACCAATGCCTTAGTCTCAGTTACAGACAAACGCGGACTGAAGAAAAAGTATTATGTGGGTACAACTGTAACACAATTCTGACGGTCTAACACACAAAGGTAAAACAACATCTTTAGTTATTTAAGACCAAGCCTGGAAGGAGCCTAGCTGCGGCGTACAATTGTCTCCCATACAGTTGTTGATGTATTACCACGTGATATGGAAGCACATGTTAGCACTTTAGTCAAATGGTCCAAAGCTACGGAGTTCGTGCACATGGGATGTGAGTCTCGGTGTTTCTCGATAATTAGAGGGGAGAATCCGATCGCCTAATCCTAACATAACGTAAGATAACATTACATAAAGTAACATGACATAACGTAACATAACACCGCTAAATGATTTTTGTGAGTTTGCCAAACTAGAACATACACATCTGCTAGAACATAGTGAATAGCAACATTAGAACTGTGTCGATGCTGCCAGCTGTTGACAGATTTCTGGACATCTTTCACGCACTGAGATCCTACTTTTATTTCCCAGAACAATGCCATGGACTGACACAATGACACTTTGGAAATATTTGTGGAGAAATGTGTTTCTGGTTTGTACGTAGGGAGGTCAAAAAGTAATGCACACCAATTTTTTTCTAAGCTAATAATAAAGATAGGAATATGAAATTTTGCACACTTGGAATATGACATGTTCCAATTATGTGCACCAAATTGCACAGCATTCTGAAAAATATTACGCAATCTATGAACCGTTAAGATGGAGCTTGTCAACAATGTCCGTTACAAACAGCGAATTGTCATAGAATTTCTGGTTGCGGAAAAAGAAACTGTGGCAAACATTCATAAACGACTGTGTGCAGTGTACAAATGTTCTGCAGTCGATAGGAGCACAGTTAGTCACTGGGTTCAGAGAATTAAAGCTGCAGAAAGTGTACGAGTGGAGCTGCATGATTTACCGCGTTCTGGACGTGTTGCCTCGGCTACCAGCACAGACATGTTAAACCGGGCTGATGCCATTATTCGTAAGGATAGGCGTATCACTAGTCAGCAATTGGCATTGCAGCTTACAGTCAGCAAGGGAAGTGCAATCGCAATTTTTAAAACTCTCGGATATTCAAAGATTTGCGCTCGATGGGTTCCTCGGTGCCTAACAAATGATCACAGAGTTCAAAGGAAAACATTCTGTTCTGAATTGTTGGAGCGTTTCGGTATTGAAGGAGAAATGTTTTTGTCAAAAATTGTTACCGGTGACGAAACGTGGGCACATTATTATGAGCCTTAAACAAAAATCCAGTCAATGGAATGGCATCCTCTGCAGTCACCAAAAAGAAAAAATTCAAAACATCTCCATCAGCCGGAAAGGTGATGATCACTGTCTTCTGGGACATTGATGGTGTGATTCTTGTTGATGTAATGACAAGAGGTGAGGCAATCAACTCGACAGCTTACATCAATACACTGACAAAACTCAAAAATCGGTTCCACAGAGTTCGGCCTAATAAGCCATCTGCAGATTTGTTGCTTCAACATGACAATGCACGCCCTCACACAAGTCTGGTAACACGGGAAGCAATGAACAAATTTGGTTGGACTGTACTGCCCCATCCTCCTTACAGCCCTGATCTGGCTCCCTCAGATTTCCATCTGTTTGGACCACTCAAAAAATTCCTGCGTGGGACACACTTTGACAATGATGAGGATGTGATCCGTGCAGTTAAAAAATGGCTACGCGAGCAGGACAAAACTTGGTACAAACGAGGCATTCATGACCTAGTTTCGCGTTGGCGTAAGGCAATACGCTTGGACGGAGATTATGTTGAAAAATAGGTAGTGTAAAGGGGATGTTCAGCTACAATCTGTGAAAATTTCACACATTTTGCCCGAATAGTTTCCGAGAAAAAAATTGGTGTGCATTACTTTTTGACCTCCCTTCAGTACATGGACAGAAGAGATGTGTTTCTGGTTTGTATACGGACAGAAGAGATGTGTTTCTGGTTTGTACACGGACAGAAGAGATGTGTTTCTGGTTTGTACATGGACAGAAGAGATGTGTTTCTGGTTTGTACAAGGACAAAAGAGATGTGTTTCTGGTTTGTAAATGGACAGGAGAAATGTGTTTCTGGTTTATACATGGACAGAAGAGATGTGTTTCTGGTTTGTACACGGACAGAAGAGATGTGTTTCTGGTTTGTACATGGACAGAAGAGATGTGTTTCTGGTTTGTACAAGGACAAAAGAGATGTGTTTCTGGTTTGTACATGGACAGGAGAAATGTGTTTCTGATTTGTACATGGACAGAAGAGATGTGTTTCTGGTTTGTACATGGACAGAAGAGATGTGTTTCTGGTTTTTATACGGACAGAAGAGATGTGTTTCTGGTTTGTACATGGACAGGAGAAATGTGTTTCTGGTTTGTACATGGACAGGAGAAATGTGTTTCTGGTTTGTACATGAACAGAAGAGATGTGTTTCTGGTTTGTACATGGGCAGGAGAAATGTGTTTCTTGTTTGTACATTGACTGCATAAATGGGTTTCTGGTTTGTACATGGACAGGAGGAATGTGTTTCTGGTTTGTACATGGACTGCAGAAATGTGTTTCTGGTTTGTACATGAACTGCAGAAATGTGTTTCTGGTTTGTACATGGACTGCAGAAATGTGTTTCTGGTTTGTACATGGACAGGAGGAATGTGTTTCTGGTTTGTACATGGACTGCAGAAATGTGTTTCTGGTTTGTACATGAACAGAAGAGATGTGTTTCTGGTTTGTACATGGGCAGGAGAAATGTGTTTCTTGTTTGTACATGGACTGCATAAATGAGTTTCTGGTTTGTACATGGACAGGAGGAATGTGTTTCTGGTTTGTACATGGACTGCAGAAATGTGTTTCTGGTTTGTACATGAACTGCAGAAATGTGTTTCTGGTTTGTACATGGACTGCATAAATGAGTTTCTGGTTTGTACATGGACAGGAGGAATGTGTTTCTGGTTTGTACATGGACTGCAGAAATGTGTTTCTGGTTTGTACATGAACTGCAGAAATGTGTTTCTGGTTTGTACATGGACTGCAGAAATGTGTTTCTGGTTTGTACATGGACTGCAGAAATGTGTTTCTGGTTTGTACATGGACTGCAGAAATGTGTTTCTGGTTTGTACACGGACAGGAGGAATGTGTTTCTGGTTTGTACATGGACAGGAGAAATGTGTTTCTGGTTTATACACGGATAGGAGAGATGTGTTTCTGGTTTGTGCATGGACAGGAGAAATGTGTTTCTGGTTTGTACATGGACAGGAGAAATGTATTTCTGGTTTGTACACGGACAAGAAAAATGTATTTCTGGTTTGTACACGGACATAAGAAATGTGTTTCTGGTTTGTACATGGACAGGAGAAATGTGTTTCTGGTTTCTACATGTACAGGAGAAATGTGTTTCTGGTTTGTACACGGACATGAGAAATGTGTTTCTGGTTTTTACATGGACTGCAGAAATGTGTTTCTGGTTTGTACATGGACATGAGAAATGTGTTTCTGGTTTGTGCATGGACAGGAGAAATGTGTTTCTGGTTTCTACATGTACAGGAGAAATGTGTTTCTGGTTTGTACACGGACAGGAGAAATGTGTTTCTGGTTTGTACATGGACTGCAGAAATGTGTTTCTGGTTTGTACATGGACTGGAGAAATGTGTTTCTGGTTTGTACACGGACAGGAGGAATGTGTTTCTGGTTTGTACATGGACAGGAGAAATGTGTTTCTGGTTTATACACGGATAGGAGAAATGTGTTTCTGGTGTGTACATGGACAGAAGAGATGTGTTTCTGGTTTGTGCATGGACAGGAGAAATGTGTTTCTGGTTTGTACATGGACAGGAGAAATGTATTTCTGGTTTGTACACGGACAAGAAAAATGTATTTCTGGTTTGTACACGGACAGGAGAAATGTGTTTCTGGTTTGTACACGGACATGAGAAATGTGTTTCTGGTTTGTACATGGACAGGAGAAATGTGTTTCTGGTTTCTACATGTACAGGAGAAATATGTTTCTGGTTTGTACACGGACAGGAGAAAAGTGTTTCTGGTTTGTACATGGACAGGAGAAGTGAAAAAAAAAAATATATATATATATAAAATGGTATGGTTTAAGCTTTACGTAAGTAATAGACGACACAAATTTGAACGAAGTTTCGGCTCAATAGGCCTTCAGCAGGAACAAACAAACAACACACACACAATTACGTAAAGCTTTAAACATACCATTTTTGAATATATTTTTTCCAATTTCCCTTTCACATCCAGCTTTACTGCAGCTTCGCATTTGTATGCATTTATTTGCATTTCTTTGTTTTGATCCCTAACTTGTACATGGACAGCTCCGCTGTTTCAACAAATGGTTTTGACCACGGAGAAGAACAATATAAGTGCTCCAGCTAGAAATGCAAATCCTGATCACAAATATTGAAGAAAGAAAACAACGATTTTCTACAAATGAGCAAAGGATTCTGTAAATGAGCAAAGAAAACTGAAAGAAAATGGTGAAATCATTGAACAAGTGAAGAGAGAATTGAAAGGTTTTTATGGAAGATGTCTTTCATATCTAAACCTCTGGAATGAGAGTTTTAGACAGATATAAGACTTTCTGTGGTTTGATTCTGCAGACACATCTACTTGGTCTAGTGTTGAGCTGTCTGACGTTACGGTCAAGCAAAGGATAGGTAAGCCTGTAGTAAAGTAATGATCAACTATTTGTCTGTTCTCTACTTCCTAGTAAACATTCATCAATTATTTGTCTGTTCTCTAATCCCTAGTAAACATTCATCAATTATTTGTCTGTTCTCTACTCCCTAGTAAACATTCATCAATTATTTGTCTGTTCTCTACTCCCTAGTAAACATTCATCAATTATTTGTCTGTTCTCTACTCCCTAGTAAACATTCATCAATTATTTGTCTGTTACCTACTCCCTAGTAAACATTCATCAATTATTTGTCTGTTGCCTACTCCCTAGTAAACATTGATCAATTATTTATCTGTTCTCTACTCCCCAGTAAACATTGATCAATTATTTGTCTGTTCTCTACTTCCCAGTAAACATTGATCAATTATTTGTCTGTTACCTACTCCCCAGTAAACATTGATCAATTATTTGTCTGTTCTCTACTTCCCAGTAAACATTGATCAATTATTTGTCTGTTACCTACTCCCCAGTAAACATTGATCAATTATTTGTCTGTTACCTACTCCGCAGTAAACATTGATCAATTATTTGTCTGTTCTCTACTCCCCAGTAAACATTGATCAATTATTTGTCTGTTACCTACTCCCCAGTAAACATTGATCAATTATTTGTCTGTTACCTACTCCCCGGTAAACATTGATCAATTATTTGTCTGTTACCTACTCCCCAGTAAACATTGATCAATTATTTGTCTGTTACCTACTCCCCAGTAAACATTGATCAATTATTTATCTGGTCTCTACTCCCCAGTAAACATTGATCAATTATTTGTCTGTTACCTACTCCCCAGTAAACATTGATCAATTATTTGTCTGTTATCTACTCCCCAGTAAACATTGATCAATTATTTGTCTGTTCTCTACTCCCCAGTAAACATTGATCAATTATTTGTCTGTTACCTACTCCCCAGTAAACATTGATCAATTATTTGTCTGTTCTCTACTTCCCAGTAAACATTGATCAATTATTTGTCTGTTCTCTACTCCCCAGTAAACATTGATTAATTATTTGTCTGTTACCTACTCCCCAGTACACATTGATCAATTATTTGTCTGTTCTCTACTCCCCAGTAAACATTGATCAATTATTTGCCTGTTACCTACTCCCCAGTAACATTGATCAATTATTTGTCTGTTCTCTACTTCCCAGTAAACATTGATCAATTATTTGTCTGTTACCTACTCCCCAGTAAACATTCATCAATTATTTGTCTGTTCTCAACTCCCCAGTAAACATTCATCAATTATTTGCATGTTACCTACTCCCCAGTAAACATAGATCAATTATTTGTCTGTTACCTACTCCCAGTAAACATTGATCAATTATTTGTCTGTTCTCAACTCCCCAGTAAACATTGATCAATTATTTGTCTGTTACCTACTCCCCAGTAAACATTGATCAATTATTTGTCTGTTACCTACTCCCCAGTAAACATCGATCAATTATTTGTCTGTTACCTACTCCCCAGTAAACATTGATCAATTATTTGTCTGTTATCTACTCCCAATAAACATTGATCAATTATTTGTCTGTTACCTACTCCCCAATAAACATTGATCAATTATTTGTCTGTTACCTACTCCCCAATAAACATTGATCAATTATTTGTCTGTTCTTTACTTCCCAGTAAACATTGATCAATTATTTGTCTGTTCTCTACTCCCCAATAAACATTGATCAATTATTTGTCTGTTACTTACTCCCCAGTAAACATTGATCAACTATTTGTCTGTTCTCTACTTCCCAGTAAACATTGATCAATTATTTGTCTGTTCTCTACTCCCTAGTAAACATTCATCAATTTTTTGTCTGTTCTCTACTCCCCAGTAAACATTGATCAATTATTTGTCTGTTACCTACTCCCCAATAAACATTGATCAATTATTTGTCTGTTACCTACTCCCCAATAAACATTGATCAATTATTTGTCTGTTACCTACTCCCCAGTAAACATTGATCAATTATTTGTCTGTTCTCAACTCCCCAGTAAACATTGATCAATTATTTGTCTGTTACCTACTCCCCAGTAAACATTGATCAATTATTTGTCTGTTACCTACTCCCCAGTAAACATTGATCAATTATTTGTCTGTTACCTACTCCCCAGTAAACATTGATCAATTATTTATCTGTTCTCTACTCCCCAGTAAACATTGATCAATTATTTGTCTGTTACCTACTCCCCAGTAAACATTGATCAATTATTTGTCTGTTCTCTACTCCCCAGTAAACATTGATCAATTATTTGTCTGTTCTCTACTCCCCAGTAAACATTGATCAATTATTTGTCTGTTACCTACTCCCCAGTAAACATTGATCAATTATTTGTCTGTTCTCTACTTCCCAGTAAACATTGATCAATTATTTGTCTGTTCTCTACTCCCCAGTAAACATTGATCAATTATTTGTCTGTTACCTACTCCCCAGTAAACATTGATCAATTATTTGTCTGTTCTCTACTCCCCAGTAAACATTGATCAATTATTTGCCTGTTACCTACTCCTCAGTAACATTGATCAATTATTTGTCTGTTCTCTACTTCCCAGTAAACATTGATCAATTATTTGTCTGTTACCTACTCCCCAGTAAACATTCATCAATTATTTGTCTGTTCTCAACTCCCCAGTAAACATTCATCAATTATTTGCATGTTACCTACTCCCCAGTAAACATAGATCAATTATTTGTCTGTTACCTACTCCCCAGTAAACATTGATCAATTATTTGTCTGTTCTCAACTCCCAGTAAACATTGATCAATTATTTGTCTGTTACCTACTCCCCAGTAAACATTGATCAATTATTTGTCTGTTACCTACTCCCCAGTAAACATTGATCAATTATTTGTCTGTTACCTACTCCCCAGTAAACATTGATCAATTATTTGTCTGTTACCTACTCCCCAATAAACATTGATCAATTATTTGTCTGTTACCTACTCCCCAATAAACATTGATCAATTATTTGTCTGTTACCTACTCCCCAATAAACATTGATCAATTATTTGTCTGTTCTCTACTTCCCAGTAAACATTGATCAATTATTTGTCTGTTCTCTACTCCCCAATAAACATTGATCAATTATTTGTCTGTTACTTACTCCTCAGTAAACATTGATCAACTATTTGTCTGTTCTCTACTTCCCAGTAAACATTGATCAATTATTTGTCTGTTCTCTACTCCCCAGTAAACATTGATCAATTTTTTGTCTGTTCTCTACTCCCCAGTAAACATTGATCAATTATTTGTCTGTTACCTACTCCCCAATAAACATTGATCAATTATTTGTCTGTTACCTACTCCCCAATAAACATTGATCAATTATTTGTCGGTTCTCTACTTCCCAGTAAACATTGATCAATTATTTGTCTGTTCTCTACTCCCCAATAAACATTGATCAATTATTTGTCTGTTACCTACTCCCCAATAAACATTGATCAATTATTTGTCTGTTACCTACTCCCCAATAAACATTGATCAATTATTTGTCTGTTACCTACTCCCCAATAAACATTGATCAATTATTTGTCTGTTACCTACTCCCCAATAAACATTGATCAATTATTTGTCTGTTACCTACTCCCCAATAAACATTGATCAATTATTTGTCTGTTACCTACTCCCCAATAAACATTGATCAATTATTTGTCTGTTACCTACTCCCCAATAAACATTGATCAATTATTTGTCTGTTGCCTACTCCCCAATAAACAGTGATCAATTATTTGCCTGTTATCTACTCCCTAGTAAACATTGATCAATTATTTGTCTGTTACCTACTCCCTAGTAAACATTGATCAATTATTTGTCTGTTACCTACTCCCTAGTAAACATTGATCAATTATTTTTCTGTTACCTACTCCCTAGTAAACATTGATCAATTATTTGTCTTTTCTCTACTCCCCAATAAACATTGATCAATTATTTGTCTGTTACCTACTCCCCAATAAACATTGATCAATTATTTGTCTGTTCTCTACTCCCCAATAAACAATGATCAATTATTTGCCTGTTACCTACTCCCTAGTAAACATTGATCAATTATTTGTCTGTTACCTGCTCCCTAGTAAACATTGATCAATTATTTGTCTGTTACCTACTCCCTAGTAAACATTGATCAATTATTTGTCTGTTACCTACTCCCTAGTAAACATTGATCAATTATTTGTCTGTTCTCTACTCCCCAATAAACATTGATCAATTATTTGTCTGTTACCTACTCCCTAGTAAACATTGATCAATTATTTGTCTGTTACCTACTCCCCAGTAAACATTGATCAATTATTTGTCTGTTACCTACTCCCTAGTAAACATTGATCAATTATTTGTCTGTTACCTACTCCCCAATAAACATTGATCAATTATTTGTCAGTTACCTACTCCCTAGTAAAATTGATCAATTATTTGTCTGTTACCTACTCCCCAGTAAACATTGATCAATTATTTGTCTGTTCTCTACTTCCCAGTAAACATTGATCAATTATTTGTCTGTTACCTACTCCCCAATAAACATTTATCAATTATTTGTCTGTTACCTACTCCCTAGTAAACATTGATCAATTATTTGTCTGTTACCTACTCCCCAGTAAACATTGATCAATTATTTGTCTGTTACCTACTCCCCAGTAAACATTGATCAATTATTTGTCTGTTACCTACTCCCCAGTAAACATTGATCAATTATTTGTCTGTTACCTACTCCCTAGTAAACATTGATCAATTATTTGTCTGTTCTCTACTCCCTAGTAAACATTGATCAATTATTGGTCTGTTCTCTACTCCCTAGTAAACATTGATCAATTATTTGTCTGTTCTCTACTCCCTAGTAAACATTGATCAATTATTGGTCTGTTCTCTACTCCCTAGTAAACATTGATCAATTATTTGTCTGTTACCTACTCCCTAGTAATCATTGATCAATTATTTGTCTGTTACCTACTCCCTAGTAAACATTGATCAATTATTTGTCTGTTCTCTACTTCCCAGTAAACATTGATCAATTATTTGTCTGTTACCTACTCCCCAATAAACATTGATCAATTATTTGTCTGTTACCTACTCCCTAGTAAACATTGATCAATTATTTGTCTGTTACCTACTCCCCAGTAAACATTGATCAATTATTTGTCTGTTACCTACTCCCCTGTAAACATTGATCAATTATTTGTCTGTTACCTACTCCCCAGTAAACATTGATCAATTATTTGTCTGTTACCTACTCCTTAGTAAACATCGATCAATTATTTGTCTGTTACCTACTCCCTAGTAAACATTGATCAATTATTTGTCTGTTCTCTACTCCCTAGTAAACATTGATCAATTATTGGTCTGTTACCTACTCCCCAGTAAACATTGATCAATTATTTGTCTGTTCTCTACTTCCCAGTAAACATTGATCAATTATTTGTCTGTTACCTACTCCCCAATAAACATTGATCAATTATTTGTCTGTTACCTACTCCCTAGTAAACATTGATCAATTATTTGTCTGTTACCTACTCCCCAGTAAACATTGATCAATTATTTGTCTGTTACCTACTCCCCAGTAAACATTGATCAATTATTTGTCTGTTACCTACTCCCCAGTAAACATTGATCAATTATTTGTCTGTTACCTACTCCCTAGTAAACATTGATCAATTATTTGTCTGTTCTCTACTCCCTAGTAAACATTGATCAATTATTGGTCTGTTCTCTACTCCCTAGTAAACATTGATCAATTATTTGCCTGTTCCTACTCCTCAGTAACATTGATCAATTATTTGTCTGTTCTCTACTTCCCAGTAAACATTGATCAATTATTTGTCTGTTACCTACTCCCTAGTAATCATTGATCAATTATTTGTCTGTTACCTACTCCCTAGTAAACATTGATCAATTATTTGTCTGTTCTCTACTTCCCAGTAAACATTGATCAATTATTTGTCTGTTACCTACTCCCCAATAAACATTGATCAATTATTTGTCTGTTACCTACTCCCTAGTAAACATTGATCAATTATTTGTCTGTTACCTACTCCCCAGTAAACATTGATCAATTATTTGTCTGTTACCTACTCCCCTGTAAACATTGATCAATTATTTGTCTGTTCTCTACTCCCCAATAAACATTGATCAATTATTTGTCTGTTACCTACTCCCCAATAAACATTGATCAATTATTTGTCTGTTACCTACTCCCCAATAAACATTGATCAATTATTTGTCTGTTACCTACTCCCAATAAACATTGATCAATTATTTGTCTGTTACCTACTCCCCAATAAACATTGATCAATTATTTGTCTGTTACCTACTCCCAATAAACATTGATCAATTATTTGTCTGTTACCTACTCCCCAATAAACATTGATCAATTATTTGTCTGTTACCTACTCCCCAATAAACATTGATCAATTATTTGTCTGTTGCCTACTCCCCAATAAACAGTGATCAATTATTTGCCTGTTATCTACTCCCTAGTAAACATTGATCAATTATTTGTCTGTTACCTACTCCCTAGTAAACATTGATCAATTATTTGTCTGTTACCTACTCCCTAGTAAACATTGATCAATTATTTTTCTGTTACCTACTCCCTAGTAAACATTGATCAATTATTTGTCTTTTCTCTACTCCCCAATAAACATTGATCAATTATTTGTCTGTTACCTACTCCCCAATAAACATTGATCAATTATTTGTCTGTTCTCTACTCCCCAATAAACAATGATCAATTATTGCCTGTTACCTACTCCCTAGTAAACATTGATCAATTATTTGTCTGTTACCTGCTCCCTAGTAAACATTGATCAATTATTTGTCTGTTACCTACTCCCTAGTAAACATTGATCAATTATTTGTCTGTTACCTACTCCCTAGTAAACATTGATCAATTATTTGTCTGTTCTCTACTCCCCAATAAACATTGATCAATTATTTGTCTGTTACCTACTCCCTAGTAAACATTGATCAATTATTTGTCTGTTACCTACTCCCAGTAAACATTGATCAATTATTTGTCTGTTACCTACTCCCTAGTAAACATTGATCAATTATTTGTCTGTTACCTACTCCCCAATAAACATTGATCAATTATTTGTCAGTTACCTACTCCCTAGTAAAATTGATCAATTATTTGTCTGTTACCTACTCCCCAGTAAACATTGATCAATTATTTGTCTGTTCTCTACTTCCCAGTAAACATTGATCAATTATTTGTCTGTTACCTACTCCCCAATAAACATTTATCAATTATTTGTCTGTTACCTACTCCCTAGTAAACATTGATCAATTATTTGTCTGTTACCTACTCCCCAGTAAACATTGATCAATTATTTGTCTGTTACCTACTCCCCAGTAAACATTGATCAATTATTTGTCTGTTACCTACTCCCCAGTAAACATTGATCAATTATTTGTCTGTTACCTACTCCCTAGTAAACATTGATCAATTATTTGTCTGTTCTCTACTCCCTAGTAAACATTGATCAATTATTGGTCTGTTCTCTACTCCCTAGTAAACATTGATCAATTATTTGTCTGTTCTCTACTCCCTAGTAAACATTGATCAATTATTGGTCTGTTCTCTACTCCCTAGTAAACATTGATCAATTATTTGTCTGTTACCTACTCCCTAGTAATCATTGATCAATTATTTGTCTGTTACCTACTCCCTAGTAAACATTGATCAATTATTTGTCTGTTCTCTACTTCCCAGTAAACATTGATCAATTATTTGTCTGTTACCTACTCCCAATAAACATTGATCAATTATTTGTCTGTTACCTACTCCCTAGTAAACATTGATCAATTATTTGTCTGTTACCTACTCCCCAGTAAACATTGATCAATTATTTGTCTGTTACCTACTCCCCTGTAAACATTGATCAATTATTTGTCTGTTACCTACTCCCCAGTAAACATTGATCAATTATTTGTCTGTTACCTACTCCTTAGTAAACATCGATCAATTATTTGTCTGTTACCTACTCCCTAGTAAACATTGATCAATTATTTGTCTGTTCTCTACTCCCTAGTAAACATTGATCAATTATTGGTCTGTTACCTACTCCCCAGTAAACATTGATCAATTATTTGTCTGTTCTCTACTTCCCAGTAAACATTGATCAATTATTTGTCTGTTACCTACTGCCCAATAAACATTGATCAATTATTTGTCTGTTACCTACTCCCTAGTAAACATGATCAATTATTTGTCTGTTACCTACTCCCCAGTAAACATTGATCAATTATTTGTCTGTTACCTACTCCCCAGTAAACATTGATCAATTATTTGTCTGTTACCTACTCCCCAGTAAACATTGATCAATTATTTGTCTGTTACCTACTCCCTAGTAAACATTGATCAATTATTTGTCTGTTCTCTACTCCCTAGTAAACATTGATCAATTATTGGTCTGTTCTCTACTCCCTAGTAAACATTGATCAATTATTTGTCTGTTCTCTACTCCCTAGTAAACATTGATCAATTATTGGTCTGTTCTCTACTCCCTAGTAAACATTGATCAATTATTTGTCTGTTACCTACTCCCTAGTAATCATTGATCAATTATTTGTCTGTTACCTACTCCCTAGTAAACATTGATCAATTATTTGTCTGTTCTCTACTTCCCAGTAAACATTGATCAATTTTTTGTCTGTTACCTACTCCCCAATAAACATTTATCAATTATTTGTCTGTTACCTACTCCCTAGTAAACATTGATCAATTATTTGTCTGTTACCTACTCCCCAGTAAACATTGATCAATTATTTGTCTGTTACCTACTCCCCTGTAAACATTGATCAATTATTTGTCTGTTACCTACTCCCCAGTAAACATTGATCAATTATTTGTCTGTTACCTACTCCTTAGTAAACATCGATCAATTATTTGTCTGTTACCTACTCCCTAGTAAACATTGATCAATTATTTGTCTGTTCTCTACTCCCTAGTAAACATTGATCAATTATTGGTCTGTTACCTACTCCCCAGTAAACATTGATCAATTATTTGTCTGTTACCTACTCCCAATAAACATTGATCAATTATTTGTCTGTTACCTACTCCCCAGTAAACATTGATCAATTATTTGTCTGTTACCTACTCCCCAGTAAACATTGATCAATTATTTGTCTGTTACCTACTCCCAGTAAACATTGATCAATTATTTGTCTGTTCTCAACTCCCCAGTAAACATTGATCAATTATTTGTCTGTTACCTACTCCACAGTAAACATTGATCAATTATTTGTCTGTTACCTACTCCCTAGTAAACATTGATCAATTATTTGTATGTTACCTACTCCCTAGTAAACATTGATCAATTATTTGTCTGTTACCTACTCCCCAGTAAACATTGATCAATTATTGGTCTGTTACCTACTCCCCAGTAAACATTGATCAATTATTTGTCTGTTACCTACTCCCCAGTAAACATTGATCAATTATTGGTCTGTTACCTACTCCCCAGTAAACATTGATCAATTATTTGTCTGTTACCTACTCCACAGTAAACATTGATCAGTTATTGGTCTCCAAGTTTCAACAAGAAAAGGCCTTACTTTAGTACAGGGACTGATGCCAGGAAATCAAAGCGCTTCCATAACGTGTCTCTACTGTGGTTCAATTTCTGTTTTTATTTTAAGAAAATGAAAGAAACTAGAAACTTGCCCTAACCTAAATATCCTTGAACAACTAAATGAAATACTCTCTTTTTAAAATCAGGAATAGTTAGATTTTTGCTTCATCTGTCATCCATTAACATCGAAAAGTCACCCTTTTCATGCAAGTTTTTTTAAAAAAAGATATGATTCTTCATTTGAAACATTTCATATTAACTTCATGATATGCCCACACGCGAGGTTATGACATATTACATACCCACACAAAAAGTCAATATTACAAGCTATTACATACATACCTGAAAGCTATAATGTCTCACTATCTACATACAAACAAAATTGTCACATTACCTAGCTACAAACAATGTCATCACGTTACCTACCTACAGGTAATACCATCACATTACCTACCTACAAATAATATACCATCACATTACCTACCTTGAAGTAATATATCATCACATTACCTACCTACAAGTAATATATCACCACATTACCTACCTACATATATATACCATCACATTACCTACCTCCAAGTAATATATCATCACATAACCTACCTACAAATATTATACCATCACATTACCTACCTTCAAGTAATATACCATCACATTACCTACCTACAAGATATATACCATTACATTACCTACCTTCAAGTAATATACCATCACATTACCTACCTACAAATAATATACCATCACATTACCTACCTACAAATAAATATATCGTGACATTACCTACCTACAAGTAATATATCATCACATTACCTACATACAAGTAATATATCATCACATTACCTACCTACAAATAATATACCATCACATTACCTACCTACAAGTAATATACCATCACATTACCTACCTTCAAGTAATATACCATCACATTACCTACCTACAAATAATATATAATCATATTTACCTACCTACAAGTAATATACCATCACATTACCTACCTACAAATAATATACCATAACATTACATACCTACAAGTAATATACCATCATAATACCTACCTACAAATAATATATCATCACGTTACCTACCTACAAATAATATACCATCACATTACCTACCTTCAAGTAATATACCATCACATTACCTACCTACCAATAACATACCATCACGTTACCTACCTACAAGTAATATACCATCACATTACCTACCTACAAATAATATACCATCACATTACATACCTACAAATAATATATCACCACATTACCTACCTACAAATAATATATCATCACATTACCTACCTACAGGTAATATACCATCCCATTACCTACCTACAAGTAATATACCATCACATTACCTACCTACAAATAATATACCATCACATTACCTACCTACAAATAATATACCATCACATTATCTACCTTCAAGTAATATACCATCACATTACCTACCTACAAATAACATACCATCACGTTACCTACCTACAAGTAATATACCATCACATTACCTACCTACAAATAATATACCATCACATTACATACCTACAAATAATATATCACCACATTACCTACCTACAAATAATTTATCATCACATTACCTACCTACAGGTAATATACCATCCCATTACCTACCTACAAGTAATATACCATCACATTACCTACCTACAAATAAAATACCATCACATTACCTACCTACAAGTAATATACCATCACATTACCTACCTACAGGTAATATACCATCATATTACCTACCTACAAGTAATATACCATCACATTACCTACCTACAAATAAAATACCATCACATTACCTACCTACAAGTAATATACCATCACATTACCTACCTACAGTAATATACCATCATATTACCTACCTACAAATAATATATCATCACATTACCTACCTACAAGTAATATACCATCACATTACCTACCTACAAATAATATACCATCACATTACCTACCTACAAATAATATACCATCACATTACCTACCTACAAAAATATACCATCACAATACCTACCTACAAATAATATACCATCACATTACCTACCTACAAGTAATATACCATCACATTACCTACCTACAAATAAAATACCATCACATTACCTACCTACAAGTAAATTACAATCCTTCAACAGGAAATTGAAACCCCATCATTCAGCTAAGTCTTCTGGTTTTATAGTCACAAGATTACGTCCTGTCATGTGACTCATTGTCACGTGATTCCATGTTTTAGTAAGAGAGCCTTGGTACTTCAGTGACGACATATTATTGAACAAAGTAAAGATAACGTCGTCAACAAACACTCCCTGTTGCGAAATTACCCAGAGTGCAATCTATGTGGGTCGTAAATCATTTCTCCTTTAGGTCTTTTTTTTTTAATAAACAAGAATTGATAAAAACCGGGATAAATCGACCCAAATCGTAGGACTACCCCATAAAGTGATTTATGACCCAGACTACCGTCCTTACGTTGAAGGGACCATGGAGAGATGAAGTACACCCATCACCAACATAACCACAGCCAGCTGTAGAGCTTTGCGGTAGGGGCGGTTGTAGGTAGGGTTCAGTCTACAGCTCGCAGAGTTGAAACTTGACAGGTGACGTCACGATAGTTGTGTTAAGATGAGGCCTTCTCTCAAAGAAAGAAAGAAAGAAAGAAAGAAAGAAAGAAAGAAAGAAAGAAAGAAAGAAAGAAAGAAAGAAAGAAAGAAAGAAAGAAAGAAAGAAAGAAAGAAAGAAAGAAAGAAAGAAAGAAAGAAAGAAAGAAAGAAAGAAAGAAAGAAAGAAAGAAAGAAAGAGGCCCGATGTACATCCAGTGTGGTACATAGAAACCATCGTGTTTAACTCTCTAACCAGTGTTTGTTCACTGCCTATATCATTTTTTTTTTCTTCACAAAACGGCATTGGTCCCAAGGCCGCCCTTGTCCTTAGTAAACTGATTCACTAACCACCGCGCTACGGCAGACCCATTCTTCAGTACATGATTACAAATAAGTTCTACTTCTTCTGAGTTACCATTGTTCATCATTCTACCTAGTGGGGTGAGCTGTTCCGTCAGTTGAAGGTCTTCACGGTGAGCTGTTCCGTCAGTTGAAGGTCTTCACAGTGAGCTGTTTGTCAGTTGAAGGTCTTCACAGTGAGCTGTTCCGTCAGTTGAAGGTCTTCACGGTGAGCTGTTCCATCAGTTGAAGGTCTTCACGCTGAGCTGTTCCGTCAGTTGAAGGTCTTCACGGTGAGTTGTTCTGTCAGTTGAAGGTCTTCACGGTGAGTTGTTCTGTCAGTTGAAGGTCTTCACGGTGAGTTGTTCTGTCAGTTGAAGGTCTTCACGGTGAGTTGTTCTGTCAGTTGAAGGTCTTCACGGTGAGCTGTTCCATCAGTTGAAGGTCTTCACGCTGAGCTGTTCCGTCAGTTGAAGGTCTTCACGGTGAGTTGTTCTGTCAGTTGAAGGTCTTCACGGTGAGTTGTTCTGTCAGTTGAAGGTCTTCACGGTGAGTTGTTCTGTCAGTTGAAGGTCTTCACGGTGAGTTGTTCTGTCAGTTGAAGGTCTTCACGGTGAGTTGTTCTGTCAGTTGAAGGTCTTCACGGTGAGTTGTTCTGTCAGTTGAAGGTCTTCACGGTGAGTTGTTCTGTCAGTTGAAGGTCTTCACGCTGAGCTGTTCCGTCAGTTGAAGGTCTTCACGGTGAGCTGTTCTGTCAGTTAAAGGTCTTCACGGTGAGCTGTTCTGTTAGTTGAAGGTCTTCACGGTGAGCTGTACCGTCATTTGAAGGTCTTCGCAGTGAGCTGTTCCGTCAGTTGAAGGTCTTCACAGTGAGCTGTTCCGTCAGTTGAAGGTCTTCACGCTGAGCTGTTCTGCCAGTTAAAGGTCTTCGCAATTAGCTGTCTGCCAGTTGAAGTTCTTCGCGGTGAGCTGTTCTGTCAGTTACAGGTCTTTACAGTGAGCTGTTCCGTCAGTTGAAGGTCTTCACGCCGAGCTGTTCTGCCAGTTAAAGGTCTTCGCAATTAGCTGTCTGCCAGTTGAAGGTCTTCACGGTGAGTTGTTCTGTCAGTTGAAGGTCTTCACGGTGAGTTGTTCTGTCAGTTGAAGGTCTTCACGGTGAGCTGTTCCATCAGTTGAAGGTCTTCACGCTGAGCTGTTCCGTCAGTTGAAGGTCTTCACGGTGAGTTGTTCTGTCAGTTGAAGGTCTTCACGGTGAGTTGTTCTGTCAGTTGAAGGTCTTCACGGTGAGTTGTTCTGTCAGTTGAAGGTCTTCACGGTGAGTTGTTCTGTCAGTTGAAGGTCTTCACGCTGAGCTGTTCCGTCAGTTGAAGGTCTTCACGGTGAGCTGTTCTGTTAGTTGAAGGTCTTCACGGTGAGCTGTACCGTCATTTGAAGGTCTTCGCAGTGAGCTGTTCCGTCAGTTGAAGGTCTTCACAGTGAGCTGTTCCGTCAGTTGAAGGTCTTCACGCTGAGCTGTTCTGCCAGTTAAAGGTCTTCGCAATTAGCTGTCTGCCAGTTGAAGTTCTTCGCGGTGAGCTGTTCTGTCAGTTACAGGTCTTTACAGTGAGCTGTTCCGTCAGTTGAAGGTCTTCACGCCGAGCTGTTCTGCCAGTTAAAGGTCTTCGCAATTAGCTGTCTGCCAGTTGAAGTTCTTCGCGGTGAGCTGTTCTGTCAGTTACAGGTCTTTACAGTGAGCTGTTCCGTCAGTTGCAGGTCTTCACAGTGAGCTGTTCTGTCAGTTGAAGGTCTTCGTTGTGAGTTGTTCCGTCAGTTGAAGGTCTTCACGGTGAGCTGTTCCGTCAGTTGAAGGTCTTCACTGTGAGCTGTTCTGTCAGTTGAAGGTCTTTGTTGTGAGCTGTTATCAGTTGAAGGTCTTCGTTGTGAGCTGTTCTGTCAGTTAAACGTCTTCACGGTGAGCTGTTCCGTCAGTTGAAGGTCTTCACGGTGAACTGTTCTGTCAGTTGAAGGTCTTTGCGGTGAGCTGTTCCGTCAGTTGAAGGTCTTCATTGTGAGCTGTTATCAGTTGAAGGTTTTCGTTGTGAGTTGTTCTGTCAGTTAAACGTCTTCACGGTGAGCTGTTCCGCCAGTTGAAGGTCTTCACGGTGAGCTGTTCCGCCAGTTGAAGGTCTTCACGGTCAGCTGTTCCGCCAGTTGAAGGTCTTCACGGTGAGCTGTTCCGCCAGTTGAAGGTCTTCACGGTGAGCTGTTCTGTCAGTTGAAGGTCTTCGCAGTAAATTTTTTTCCCCTGTTGAAGATCTTCACAGTAACTTTTCAACATAATCTTTATGTGTCATTCTTACGATGTCCATTGTTGTATATGTTCAACATAATCTTTATGTGTCATCCTTACGATGTCCATTGTTGTATATGTTCAACATAATCTTTATGTGTCACCCTTACTATGTCCATTGTTGTATATGTTCAACATAATCTTTATGTGTCATCCTTACTATGTCCATTGTTGTATATGTTCAACATAATCTTTATGTGTCATCCTTACTATGTCCATTGTAGTATATGTTCATCATAATCTTTATGTGTCATCCTTACTATGTCCATTGTTGTATATGTTCAACATAATCTTTATGTGTCATCCTTACGATGTCCATTGTTGTATATGTTCAACATAATCTTTATGTGTCATCCTTACGATGTCCATTGTTGTATATGTTCAACATAATCTTTATGTGTCATCCTTACGATGTCCATTGTTGTATATGTTCAACATAATCTTTATGTGTCATCCTTACGATGTCCATTGTTGTATATGTTCAACATTTCTCTGCCACAGCCCATCAGTCCGGCCTTCTCTTATTGCCCCTTCTCCTCCCCACTCTATAACAGTTAACGCTGTCACTGCCTTGTCTTGTATCACCAACAACTTGTAGTCTGATTACCTCTGTATGTAACCTCTCCATGACCTGTATCATCAACAACTTGTAGTCTGATTACCTCTGTATGTAACCTCTCCATGACCTGTATCACCAACAACTTGTAATCTGATTACCTCTGTATATAACCTCTCCATGACCTGTATCACCAACAACTTGTAGTCTGATTACCTCTGTATGTAACCTCTCCATGACCTGTATCACCAACAACTTGTAGTCTGATTACCTCTGTATGTAACCTCTCCATGACCTGTATCACCAACAAATTGATGGTTGATTACCTCTGTATGTAATCTCTCATTCTATAACACTGCATCAACGTTGACCTGTATCACCAATAAAAGCTTCACTTTGGTCGTGTCGTGCAGCTCTATCGTTTGTTTCGTTGTTGTCACCAACAAAAGCTTCACTTTGGTCGTGTCTTGTAGCTCTATCGTTTGTTTCGTTGTTGTCACCAACAAAAGCTTCACTTTGGTCGTGTCTTGTAGCTCTATCGTTTGTTTCGTTGTTGTCACCAACAAAAGCTTCACTTTGGTCGTGTCTTGTAGCTCTATCGTTTGTTTCGTTGTTGTCACCAACAAAAGCTTCACTTTGGTCGTGTCTTGTAGCTCTATCGTTTGTTTCGTTGTTGTCACCAACAAAAGCTTCACTTTGGTCGTGTCTTGTAGCTCTATCGTTTGTTTCGTTGTTGTCACCAACAAAAGCTTCACTTTGATCGTGTCTTGTAGCTCTATCGTTTGTTTCGTTGTTGTCACCAACAAAAGCTTCACTTTAATCATGTTTTGTAGCTCTATCGTTTGTTTCGTTGTTGTCACCAACAAAAGCTTCACTTTGATTGTGTCTTGTAGCTCTATCGTTTGTTTCGTTGTTGTCACCAACAAAAGCTTCACTTTGATCATGTTTTGTAGCTCTATCGTTTGTTTCGTTGTTGTCAGTCTTGTACAAAAGAAAGCGCCTCCACGTTTGTTTGGCCCTTCATTATCCCCGCTTTAGTGACACCAGGGAGGGATGTGAAATATGTTTTGATTAGATTGAAAGGAAATTGAAACGTTATTTGTGTGGAATGTAACGATACGCCCGTGTAGGAACTCATTTCATTTCAAGCAAATATTGAACTAATCAGCAAAAGATAGTGGCGTAGACAGAATATCTTTGTTATCCTGTTTCGTTCATGTCCAGCCATGACTCAGTGTTACTATAAATAAAGTTTGATTCACAAATGCCGATGACGTCACCGGTCCTTTACGGTGTTATATTGTTCTTTAAAAAGAAATAATATTGTAAAATGTGTCAATGTGTTTATACTCGTCATTTTGTGAAAGACCACGCGATCTGAAGCCCGCTGTAAGCGCACTTGTCTGAGACACACACACACACCAGAGTTCTCCTGCTCCGAGATTACAGGATGTCGTAATCAGACCTGTAGCGCCACCTGTACAACTGTTCTAATGCCTAGAAGGCGACCGTATTTTTGACTACACGACGTACTACCCGTTTTATTGCAATATCGGTACCCCTCCCATCACCCTTCTCGTTCTCTGTTTATGATGTTGCTACTTTCTGTGTGTGTGTTTCCATATTTCTCCATGTTTCACAACACCTTGTGGTAGTTTAAATATCACTCCATACAGCCCAATATCTGGTTCTCTCTGTATCGTTAATTAACACAGTAATCTAATTTTATAGTTGCCTCCGTGGTCTACCCAGCCGCTGGCAGAAAAGAGTACCACGGTTCATACTCAGGGAATGTGAGAAATGGCTCGCTCGTGGGTAATGATGCTTGAGGCGATACTAAACATGAAACTACAACCTATATGTCAACTCTCACTCCGCTATTGTTCTAAGTAAACTACAACCTAGATGTCAACTCTCACTCCGCTATTGTTCTAAGTAAACTACAACCTATATGTCAACTCTCGCTCCGCTATTGTTCTAAGTAAACTACAACCTATATGTCAACTTTCACTCCGCTTTTGTATTAAGTAAACTACAACCTAGATGTCAACTCTCACTCCGCTTTTGTTCTAAGTAAACTACAACCTATTTGTCAAATCACACTCCGCTATTGTTCTAAGTAAACTACAACCTAGATGTCAAATCTCACTCCGCTATTGTTCTAAGTAAACTACAACCTAGATGTCAAATCCCACTCCGCTATTGTTCTAAGTAAACTACAACCTAGATGTCAAATCTCACTCCGCTATTGTTCTAAGTAAACTACAACCTAGATGTCAAATCTCACTCCGCTATTGTTCTAAGTAAACTACAACCTAGATTTCAACTCTCACTCCGCTTTTTTCTAAGTAAACTACAACCTAGAGGTCAACTCTCACTCCGCTTTTGTTCTAAGTAAACTACAACCTAGATGTCAACTCTCACTCCGCTATTGTTCTAAGTAAACTACAACTAGATATCAAATCTCACTCCGCTATTGTTCTAAGTAAACTACAACCTAGAGGACAACTCTCACTCCGCTATTGTTCTAAGTAAACTACAACTTGGATGTCAACTCACACTCCGCTATTGTTCTAGTAAACTACAACTTGGATGTCAACTCACACTCCGCTATTGTTCTAAGTAAACTACAACCTAGATGTCAACTCACACTCCGCTATTGTTCTAAGTAAACTGCAACCTAGAGGTCAAATCTCACTCCGCTATTGTTCTAAGTAAACTACAACCTAGATGTCAAATCTCACTCCGCTATTGTTCTAAGCAAACTACAACCTAGATGTCAACTCACACTCTGCTATTGTTCTAAGTAAACTACAACCTAGATGTCAACTCACACTCCGCTATTGTTCTAAGTAAACTACAACCTAAGGTCAACTATCGCTCCGCTATTGTTCTAAGTAAACTACAACATAGAGGTCAACTCTCGCTCCGCTATTGTTCTAAGTAAACTACAACCTAGAGGTCAACTCTCACTCCGCTATTGTTCTAAGTAAACTACAACCTGGATGTCAAATCTCACTCCGCTATTGTTCTAAGTAAACTACAACCTAGATGTCAAATCTCACTCCGCTATTGTTCTAAGTAAACTGCAACCTAGAGGTCAACTCTAACTCCGCTATTGTTCTAAGTAAACTACAACCTAGATGTCAAATCTCACTCCGCTATTGTTCTAAGTAAACTACAACCTAGATGTCAAATCTCACTCCTCTATTGTTCTAAGTAAACGACAACCTAGATGTCAAATCTCACTCCGCTATTGTTCTAAGAAACTACAACCTAGATGTTAAATCTCACTCCGCTATTGTTCTAAGTAAACTACAACTTGGATGTCAACTCACACTCGGCTTTTGTTCTATGTAAACTACAACTTGGATGTCAACTCACACTCCGCTATTGTTCTAAGTAAACTACAGCTTGGATGTCAACTCACACTCCGCTATTGTTCTAAGTAAACTAGAACCTAGATGTCAAATCTCACTCCGCTATTGTTCTAAGTAAACTACAACCTAGAGGTCAACTCTCGCTCCGCTATTGTTCTAAGTAAACTACAACCTAGATGTCAAATCTCACTCCGCTATTGTTCTAAGTAAACTACAACCTAGATGTCAACTCAAACTCCGCTATTGTTCTAAGTAAACTACAACCTAGAGGTCAACTCTCGCTCCGCTATTGTTCTAAGTAAACTACAACCTAGAGGTCAACTCTCGCTCCGCTATTATTCTAAGTAAACTACAACCTAGAGGTCAACTCTCGCTCCGCTATTGTTCTAAGTAAACTACAACCTAGAGGTCAACTCTCGCTCCGCTATTGTTCTAAGTAAACTACAACCTAGATGTCAAATCTTACTCCACTTTTGTTCTAAGTAAACTACAACCTAGATGTCAATTCACACTCCGCTATTGTTCTAAGTAAACTACAACTTGGATGTCAACTCTCACTCCGCTATTGTTCTAAGTAAACTACAACTTGGATGTCAACTCTCACTCCGCTATTGTTCTAAGTAAACTACAACTTGGATGTCAACTCTCACTCCGCTATTGTTCTAAGTAAACTACAACTTGGATGTCAACTCTCACTCCGCTATTGTTCTAAGTAAACTACAACTTGGATGTCAACTCTCACTCCGCTATTGTTCTAAGTAAACTACAACTTGGATGTCAACTCTCACTCCGCTATTGTTCTAAGTAAACTACAACTTGGATGTCAACTCTCACTCCGCTATTGTTCTAAGTAAACTACAACTTGGATGTTAACTCACACTCCGCTATTGTTCTAAGTAAACTACAACCTAGATGTCAACTCACACTCCGCTATTGTTCTAAGTAAACTACAACCTAGATGTCAACTCTCACACCGCTATTGTTCTAAGTAAACTACAACCTAAATGTCAAATCTCACTGCGCTATTGTTCTAAGTAAACGACAACCTAGAGGTCAACTCTCACTCCGCTATTGTTCTAAGTAAACTACAACCTAGATGTCAAATCTCACTCCGCTATTGTTCTAAATAAACTACAACCTAGATGTCAAATCTCACTCAGCTTTTGTTCTAAGAAACTACAACCTAGATGTCAAATCTCAATCCGCTATTGTTCTAAGTAAACTACAACCTGGATGTCAATTCTCACTCCACTATTGTTCTAAGTATCCACAGAGAGAGGCAGACCAATACTAACATGGACGAGTTACATCAATAGATGGACAAGTCCACCTATGACAACCTGCACCATTAAAGCAAAAGACAGAGCGGAATGGCTGTCCTTGGTAGCCACCTTCGATGCGGAGACGTCACTTAATGATGATGAACATCTCTTTTCTGCTAATGAGAAAATGTTTACTAATATCTCTTTTCTGCTAATGAGAGAATTTTTACTAATATCTCTTTTCTGCTAATGAGAGAATGTTTGCTAATATCTCCTTTTTGCCATTGAGAAAATATTTACTAATATCTCCTTTCAGCTAATGAGAAAATGTTTACTAATATCTCCTTTTTGCCATTGAGAAAATATTTACTAATATCTCCTTTCAGCTAATGAGAAAATGTTTACTAATATCTCCTTTCTGCTAATGAGAGAATGTTTACTAATATCTCCTTTCTGCTAAAGAGATAATGTTTACTAATATCTCCTTTCTGCTAATGAGAGAATGTTTACTAATATCTCTTTTCTACTAATGAGAGAATGTTTACTAATATCTCCTTTCTGCTAATGAGAGAATGTTTACTAATATCTCCTTTCTGCCAATGAGAAAATGTTTTCTAGTATCTCCTTTCTACTAATGAGAGAATGTTTACTAATATCTCCTTTCTGCTATTGAGAGAATGTTTACTAATATCTCCTTTCTGCCAATGAGAAAATGTTTACTAATATCTCCTTTCTGCCAATGAGAAAATGTTTTCTAGTATCTCCTTTCTACTAATGAGAGAATGTTTACTAATATCTCCTTTCTGCTAATGAGAGAATGTTTACTAATATCTCCTTTCTGCCAATGAGAAAATGTTTTCTAGTATCTCCTTTCTACTAATGAGAGAATGTTTACTAATATCTCCTTTCTGCTAATGAGAGAATGTTTACTAATATCTCTTTTCTGCTAATGAGAGAATGTTTATTAATATCTCCTTTCTGCCAATGAGAAAATGTTTACTAACATCTCCTTTCTGCCAATGAGAAAATGTTTACTAATATCTCCTTTCTGCCAATGAGAAAATGTTTACTAATATCTCCTTTCTGCTAATGAGAGAATGTTTACTAATATCTCCTTTCTGATAATGAGAGAATGTTTACTAATGTCTCCTTTCTGCCAATGAGAGAATGTTTACTAATATCTCCTTTCTGCTAATGAGAGAATGTTTACTAATGTCTCCTTTCTGCTAATGAGAGAATGTTTACTAAAATCTCCTTTCTGCCAATGAGAGAATGTTTACTAACATCTCCTTTCTGCCAATGAGAGTATTTTTACTAATATCTCCTTTCTGCTAATGAGAGAATGTTTACTAATATCTCCTTTCTGCCAATGAGAGAATGTTGACTAACATCTCTTTTCTGCCAATGAGAGAATGTTTACTAACATCTCGTTTCTGCTAATGAGAGATTGTTTACTAACATCTCCTTCTGCCAATGAGAGAATGTTTACTAATATCTCCTTTCTGCCAATGAGAGAATGTTTACTAACATCTCCTTTCTGTCAATGAGAGAATGTTTACTACTAACATCTCCTTTCTGCCAATGAGAGAATGTTTACTAACATCTCCTTTCTGCCAATGAGAGAATGTTTACTAACATCTCCTTTCTGCCAATGAGAGAATGTTTACTAACATCTCCTTTCTGCCAATGAGAGAATGTTTACTAACATCTCCTTTCTGCCAATGAGAGAATGTTTACTAACATCTCCTTTCTGCCTATGAGAGAATGTTGACTAAAATCTCCGTCACATGAAGACAACTAATGTTATCTTGGATAGTGAGAGACGTTTATCTCTTGACCGGTTGAGATGAGACGTTCTAAACACTCGAATCAACGCGGGAACAAAAAACTATATCGATAACACCACGTGGCGACGACTGCACTGGATGTGTGGCTTTGTTTCTCCAACCTTATAATCTTCTGGCAGAGCCCAAAAATGTAATCAACACCGTATAGGTGTACACATATATCAAGATAGAAGTGGGATAAATAACGTATATGTGTACACATATATCAAGATAGAAGTGGGATAAATACCGTATATGTGTACACATATATCAAGATAGAAGTGGGATAAATACCGTATATGTGTACACATATATCAAGATAGAAGTGGGATAAATACCGTATAGGTGTACACATATATCAAGATAGAAGTGGGATAAATACCGTATATGTGTACACATATATCAAGATAGAAGTGGGATAAATACCGTATATGTGTACACATATATCAAGATAGAAGTGGGATAAATACCGTATATGTGTACACATATATCAAGATAGAAGTGGGATAAATACCGTATATATGTACACATATATCAGCAAAGAAGTGGGATAAATACCGTATATGTGTACACATATATCAACATAGAAGTGGGATAAATACCCCATATGTGTACACATATATCAACATAGAAGTGGGATAAATACCCAATATGTGTACACATATATCAACATAGAAGTGGGATAAATACCCCATATGTGTACACATATATCAACATAGAAGTGGGATAAATACCCCATATGTGTACACATATATCAACATAGAAGTGGGATAAATACCCCATATGTGTACACATATATCAACATTGAAGTGGGATAAATACCCTTATGTGTACATATATATCAACATAGCAGTGGGATAAATACCCCATATGTGTACATATATATCAACATAGAAGTGGGATAAATATCCCATATGTGTACACATATATCAACATCAATTTGAGTGAAGAAAACGGTCTGAAATGTGTTAGCGGCCCGGTTGTTGTACTTGAATACATAACAAAATGGCTGGATCATTTGAGCATTTGGAAGAGGTTTTTTTGTCAAGGTTAAAAAAAGAAATTCTGACCTGAACACCTAGTAGCGACTGCACTGGGCATGCCGCCTTAGCTCCTTAGTCCCATATAAAACTCCCGACACACCCCAAAAATGTGGTAAAAGACACACTGAAATAGTCCCGGAAGTCGCCAAATAAAGACTGGAATTTTAGGTGTCTGATGGAGTTTGTACTGGATGTTCCTTCCACTTTTGTTGTACTGTGGGCTGTTGGAGACCGCCTTAATGAGGTGTGTTCTGTACTTTCTTATCTGTTACTGTGTTGGAGACCGCCTTATTGAGGTGTGTTCTGTCTGTACTTTCTTATCTGTTACTGTGTTGGAGATCAGTTACCGTCAAGTTTAGATTGTGCAAGTTGGTTACCCTAAACATCTAGTTCAGCAGTTATCAACATTGTGTCTCTGTGTCCCTACGAAACCATGTCATGAGGACCCCCAGTTGTCATTGACAGGATTATCATCTCCGCACATCCGCGCGATGTCCAATATTTGTCTCCTAGAAAATGTCGAGAAAATCCGAGTAGGAGAATCCTGTCCAATGTGCACGAACTCCGTATGACGGCCTGAGATCCACGGTGTGGTTAGGTTTTTGCTGGTAATTGTTTCCCAAGCAGAGACCACATTTTATGACCTACTTGTTTTAGATCTTTAACTGCCAAATGTTCTTTAACGTGCGCGATTGCACACGGGACTTCCTGTTTTTTGCCGTTATCCGAGAGGGCTAGACATCGGATCTCACTGCCCAAGAGATTAAGGGAGGGCGACGTCACGAAGAAACCATGAATTCATTTGTTCATATTTTTTACAAATCACCACCGTCTATGGGGTGATGAACCCGGGTACTTTGTGTCCAGAGACTGACGTCATACTTCTAGACCATCCAGCTGCGCCCTACCCTCTAAGTCTGTGATTGTATCTGTTAATATTGTGATTTTATATGTTAATGCTGTGATTGTATCTGTTAATATTGTGATTGTATATGTTAATGCTGTGATTGTATCTGTTAATGTTGTGATTGTATCTGTTAATGTTGTGATTGTATCTGTTAATGCTGTGATTGTATATGTTAATGTTGTGATTGTATCTGTTATTATTGTGATTGTATCTGTTAATATTGTGATTGTATCTGTTAATGCTGTGATTGTATCTGTTAATGTTGAGATTGTATCTGTTAATGCTGTCACTGTATCTGTTAATGCTGTGATTGTATCTGTTAATGTTGTTATTGTATATGTTAATGCTGTGACTGTATCTGTTAATGCTGTGATTGTATTTGTTAATGATGTGATTGTATCTGTTAATGCTGCAATTGTATCTGTTAATATTGTGATTGTATCTGTTAATGCTGTGATTGTATCTGTTAATGCTGTGACTGTATCTGTTAATGCTGTGATTGTATTTGTTAATGCTGTGACTGTATCTCTTAATGCTGTGACTGTATCTGTTAATGCTGTGATTGTATCTGTTAATGCTGTGATTGTATTTGTTAATGATATGACTGTATCTGTTAATGCTGTGAATGTATCTGTTAATGCTGTGATTGTATCTGTTAATGCTGTGACTGTATCTGTTAATGCTGTGACTGTATCTGTTAATGCTGTGATTGTATCTGTTAATGCTGTGATTGTATCTTTTAATGTTGTGATTGTATCTGTTAATGCTGTCACTGTATCTGTTAATATTGTTATTGTATATGTTAATGCTGTGACTGTATCTGTTAATGCTGTGATTGTATTTGTTAATGCTGTGACTGGATCTGTCAATGCTGTGATTGTAATTGTTAATGCTGTGATTGTATCTGTCAATGCTGTGACTGTATCTATTAATGTTGTGATTGTATCTGTTAATGCTGTGATTGTATCTGTTAATGTTGTGATTGTATCTGTTAATGCTGTCACTGTATCTGTTAATATTGTTATTGTATATGTTAATGCTGTGACTGTATCTGTTAATGCTGTGATTGTATTTGTTAATGCTGTGACTGGATCTGTCAATGCTGTGATTGTAATTGTTAATGCTGTGATTGTATCTGTCAATGCTGTGACTGTATCTATTAATGTTGTGATTGTATCTGTTAATGCTGTGATTGTATCTGTTAATGTTGTGATTGTATCTGTTAATGTTGTGATTGTATCTGTTAATGTTGTGATTGTATCTGTTAATGTTGTGATTGTATCTCTAATGTTGTGATTGTATCTGTTAATGCTGTGCCAAATTTTAACAACAGATTTAAAACAAACTATACAAGTCAATTTCCCGTGTGTTACCGGGGCCTCATTATGAGGTAGGTAAAGAATAGTGACACAGTGACCTTCCAGACATGTCGTAAGAGGCGACTAAGGAGGTTGATCGATGGCTTGACAAGCTGTCATTGTAAAAATTATTGTTATGGAAACACTCTGCAATATGTGCCATTTTGGCACGCAAGGTTTCTGTTTTTGAGATTGTGGTTCTGCCCTATGTGCCGTCTTCGGCTGGAAAGGACAATAGATAGATAGATAGATAGATAGATAGATAGATAGATAGATAGATAGATAGATAGATAGATAGATAGATAGATAGATAGATAGATAGATAGATAGATAGATAGATAGATAGATAGATAGATAGATAGATAGATAGAGAGATACAAGTCAATGAACAATTGCCGTAATCGACAACTTGGCTTCATCGTTTCTTGTACACGGCTATTTGTTTTGTTTATCTGAGAAAATTGGGCGGTCTAGCGTGATACCGACCATATCATACACGTGCCATTGGTTATGGAACAATATGGGCACTAATAACATATTCCATGTACGCCTAGAGACATGAAGGGAACTGTTTACTGTGAATCATTTTAGGAGAAGATATGTTTACCACACTCAGAGAATAATAATTTAAAATATTTGATTTAATAGGAAAATAGAAACACAATTTATTCCCGAGCTGTGATCGTAACGAGATACTACAGTCATGAGTACACATGTGTGAAAGACATCGCCAATGATAGCTATCTTTCTAGGTAACTGAGTTGGCCGTGTGCTCTAGCGTTTGGTTCTTGTGGCAAGGCGCTGTGCCGAGGTAAACAGGTTCGATCCTGTTTCGGATCATCTATTATTCTTTGTTTGTTTCTGTTGTTGATTATTTGTGATTTGTTTTTTCCCGAGCGCTGTAAACATACGTTCTTCCGCTGAGATAATCGCTGATCTATCGCTTCTGGGGTTTACTTCCATAATCATCATCATCATGTGCCATACCGGTTGGCGTAGGCGATCATGTCCTTACATAAGTTTATATCCACCGTGCATCGTATCAATTATGTTGTTGACTGTTTTCATGGCATGACACCAAGCTATCCAGTATTTTCTCTCTTTGTAACCTGCGATCTCTTTTTACATGTATTTTGCCAGTTGTAACCAAGTATTCCAACTTTCCTCTTCTCATGATGTGCCCGAAAAATTGTAATTGTTTCTTTCTGATGTTTTTTTAAGAGCTCCCTTTTTGTGTTGGCCTCTTTGAGAACTTCCCCATTGGTCTTTTTAGCTGTCTATGGAACTTTCAACATTCTTCTGAGAAATCCCATCTCTGTGGCCTCTAATCGTTTTTTCATTTGTCTGTTCATTGTCCATGATTCGCTCCCATAGGTCAGAATTAGTCATATATAGCACTATTGAACGCTCTTTCTCACTTCTATTGACATAGATTTGTTACATAAGACGTTTTTCATTTCCTGAAATGCTAGTTTGGCCTGAGCTATTCTCCGTCTTATTTGTGTGGTGCATCTTCCATCTGATGTTATTGTTGTGCCCTAGTATTTTATCCACAATAATATTCATCTATTATTATTTGTCTTGAACCTTTTACTGTATTTGTTCTCTGCACTTATCACAGTACTACAAATAGTTGTTCCAGGCAAGCAGATCTTTGCAAATGTAATACATTCTTGAGTATATACACATGTAATATGTTTGACTGGGCACACTGATGTTCATATACGGAAACGAATGCGCAGACAAATTAGCTAAAGAGGGAGGGAGATTACCACAAGAGAACCATCTGGTCAGCTACGATGAAGTCAAATCCATCATCAAAGGCCTTACCATGAAAAATGGAAACGAGAACACCCAAAGTATAACGAGAGGGATGGATACCTCCAACTATCAAGGAGGGATCAAGTCATCTTACTTCGCCTTCGCACTGGCCACAACAGAATGAGAAATCACATGTTCACCAAACTCAAAATAGGAAATACCAGCCAATGCCACTGTACCCTGGATAATATGACAACAAAACATTTTTTTTCAGGATTGCCCCCAGTACACAGACCTGAGAAGGACAAAGTGGTCCACACCCACCTCCCTGGAAGAGAAACTATACGGGGAAACCGAAACACTTAAACAGACAGCTGACTTCATTAGAGAGTCCGGAATACTAGACTGAATAAGCCATGATCGTAGAAGAAGTAGAAGAATATTTGTGCCTTTCTTTGTATGGATTCTTCAATGAGATGAGATGTTCATTCTGATGATTCCACTGGCACGGGAGGCTGAGCAACTATGGATTGTAATTCGTTATCAGTGATACCAGGGCCTTCGACTAACTACAACTACAGCTATGTGTTTGATCGCTTGCCGACAGCGAGTAGAAGCCTAGTTCTCACCACATCCATTAGTCCCTCTGCAGGTTCTCAATAACCAGCAGCTGAGAGTGGTTCCGCCACCCACCAATCACTGTCTACCACCAAATATTGCCACATTATGTCCCGCCTTAAAGCAGACTGTCGGGTAGTCCAAATAATGACGATACTAAGGCAATTATTGCTTGGACCATTGGTAACCTTCGACTTCTTCGGCTGAGACATATACCACAGTCTAGGCACAAAGTCTGGGATAGACGAGAGGGCAAAGTTCAAACAATTATTTGTCTTCTGTCTGTTCTATCATCACTCGTTATCATCATCTTGTGCTATCGAAGGTTGGTTGGTGCTTCACATCACTCGTTATCATCATCTTGTGCCATCGAAGGTTGGTTGGTGCTTCACATTACTCGTTATCATCATCTTGTGCTATCGAAGGTTGGTTGGTGCTTCACATTACTCGTTATCATCATCTTGTGCCATCGAAGGTTGGTTGTTATAGTGGTCCATTTCATTCCGTTCCACGTGTGTGTTTCCTCAGTGGCTCAATGAGCATGCTCAGAACGATGGCAATTGGCTGGGCTTGACAGTAGTAGTTGGAGTCTCTGGGGAGGTCCATCATAACAAACCTCTGCTTCATTTGTGTCCCAGGCACGCGGATGTAAAAGGTAATGAGTGTGTTGACAAACTTGTCGGTATGGCTGATGTTGGGTGCGGTAGAGCATGGATGACTGTGAT
This sequence comes from Megaustenia siamemsis, assembly GCA_032433765.1. Lineage (NCBI taxonomy): Eukaryota > Metazoa > Mollusca > Gastropoda > Stylommatophora > Ariophantidae > Megaustenia > Megaustenia siamemsis. The sequence goes on along the minus strand of JAVIAB010000091.1, from coordinate 19,435,836 downwards.
ATTCCGAATACCCTCAGCATCCCGCTGGGCGAAACGAAACAAAATAAATTAGCCTCATTCAGCAACCATGAACAGACTGCAGGAAAATCCTGCCAAGGTAGAAGATGCCGGGCGCCAGCGCTACACAGAAATCCAAAAGAAGACGTGTCAATCAACACAACACCGGTGTCGTTAGTCGCTACACGTTAATGTATTTACTTCGGAAGTGATCTGAGCACTTATAGACGTGTCCGATTGAGGATGTCCTGTCGACTAAACTAAGCAAAACTCTGTTTCTTGCTGGTACATGTTATCCAGGTCATCTCTCTGTGTTGTCAGTCCATGTTAGTCTTTGTCAGCCTCTGCCTCGTTTACCTTGGATTTTCTCTTCCATCGTGACGTTAATTACGTCACAGTGCACCTTTCATGTGTCTACCGGTCTTGTTCGAAATGAATTAACTTATTTTGTCCCATATTCGTATGTGTCTGTAAAACCTGGACAGTTCAGCTCTTTAAATCGGGGCCAACGTTCCTTTCAAAACATGGATCGTCTTAAATGAATCCATAGACGGACATTATTACTTCAGCAGAAATATTCTCCAAATATAACTATATGCTTCAAATATGGAATGTCTCTTATATTGTAAATACATTCTTCATATGAAATGTGATTGCATCGTACATAAATTGTATATTTCAAGATTGTCTTATATCGTACATATATTAAACATATGTCAGATGTCTCACATCGTATATAAAATATATATTTCGACTATGTTTTACATTATATGTATATTAAACATATGTCAGATGCCTGACATCGTACATAAATGACACATCTGTAATGTGTTGTACCTTACACACACGTCAACATCAAGGTAACTGGGTGGTCTAGAGTTTATACGTCGCCCTCCGGACGGGAAGGTCCCGCATTCGAACCACGCAATAAACTGGGGTGCTCACTTCAAATCCAATCCTGGTTTCATCGTGGCTTTATTAATCCAATCCTGGTTTCATCGTGGCTTTATTACACCGCCACCCCTTTGTTCCGGTCTTTGAGTAGTCAGGGAAAATTGAAAAAAATAGAAAAAAAGGTATGGTAATAGCTTTACGTGGTTAGTAGACGACACAGATTTGAACGACGTTTCGGCTCAATAGGCCTTCAGCAGGAACAGACAAACAACAACACACACAGATATGTAAGTAAATATAACTAATCCTACATGGCTAACAGTAATGAATTTTTCATTACTAGTTAGTACACAAGATAAAAAGACATAAGACAAGTGTGATACAGGAAGAGGAAGACACAAGACAAGTGTGATACAGGAAGAGGAAGACACAAGACAAGAAGACACAAGACAAGTGTGATACAGGAAGAGGAAGACACAAGACAAGTGTGATACAGGAAGAGGAAGACACAAGACAAGAAGACACAAGACGAGTGTGATACAGGAAGAGGAAGACACAAGACAAGAAGACACAAGACAGGTGTGATACAGGAAGAGGAAGACACAAGACAAGAAGACACAAGACAAGTGTGATACAGGAAGAGGAAGACACAAGACAAGAAGACGCAAGACAAGTGTGATACAGGAAGAGGAAGACGCAAGACAAGAAGACACAAGACAAGTGTGATACATGAAGAGGAAGACACAAGACAAGTGTGATACAGGAAGAGGAAGACACAAGACAAGAAGACACAAGACAAGAAGACACAAGACAAGTGTGATACAGGAAGAGGAAGACACACGACAAGAAGACACAAGACAAGTGTGATACAGGAAGAGGAAGACACAAGACAAGAAGACACAAGACGAGTGTGATACAGGAAGAGGAAGACACAAGACAAGAAGACACAAGACAAGAAGACCCAAGACGAGTGTGATACATGAAGAGGAAGACACAAGACAAGAAGACACAAGACAAGAAGACCCAAGACGAGTGTGATACATGAAGAGGAAGACACAAGACAAGAAGACACAAGACGAGTGTGATACATGAAGAGGAAGACACAAGGCAAGAAGACACAAGACAAGAAGACCCAAGACCAGTGTGATACAGGAAGAGGAAGACACTAGACAAGAAGACACAAGACAAGTGTGATACAGGAAGAGGAAGACACAAGACAAGAAGACACAAGACAAGAAGACACAAGACGAGTGTGATACAGGAAGAGGAAGACACAAGACAAGAAGACACAAGAAAAGTGTGATACATGAAGAGGAAGACACAAGACAAGTGTGATACAGGAAGAGGAAGACACAAGACAAGTGTGATACAGGAAGAGGAAGACACAAGACAAGAAGACACAAGACGAGTGTGATACAGGAAGAGGAAGACACAAGACAAGAAGACACAAGACAATTGTGATACAGGAAGAGGAAGACACAAGACAAGAAGACACAAGACAATTGTGATACAGGAAGAGGAAGACACAAGACAAGTGTGATACAGGAAGAGGAAGACACAAGACAAGTGTGATACAGGAAGAGGAAGACACAAGACAAGAAGACACAAGACAAGAAGACACAAGACAATTGTGATACAGGAAGAGGAAGACACAAGACAAGTGTGATACAGGAAGAGGAAGACACAAGACAAGAAGACACAAGACGAGTGTGATACAGGAAGAGGAAGACACAAGACAAGAAGACACAAGACAAGAAGACCCAAGACAATTGTGATACAGGAAGAGGAAGACACAAGACAAGAAGACACAAGACGAGTGTGATACAGGAAGAGGAAGACACAAGACAAGAAGACACGAGACAAGAAGACACAAGACAATTGTGATACAGGAAGAGGAAGACACACGACAAGAAGACACAAGACAAGTGTGATACATGAAGAGGAAGACACAAGACAAGTGTGATACAGGAAGAGGAAGACACAAGACAAGTGTGATACAGGAAGAGGAAGACACAAGACAAGAAGACACAAGACGAGTGTGATACAGGAAGAGGAAGACACAAGACAAGAAGACACAAGACAATTGTGATACAGGAAGAGGAAGACACAAGACAAGTGTGATACAGGAAGAGGAAGACACAAGACAAGAAGACACAAGACGAGTGTGATACAGGAAGAGGAAGACACAAGACAAGAAGACACAAGACAATTGTGATACAGGAAGAGAAAGACACAAGACAAGTGTGATACAGGAAGAGGAAGACACAAGACAAGAAGACACAAGACAATTGTGATACAGGAAGAGGAAGACACACGACAAGAAGACACAAGACAAGAAGACCCAAGACGAGTGTGATACAGGAAGAGGAAGACACAAGACAAGAAGACACAAGACGAGTGTGATACAGGAAGAGGAAGACACAAGACAAGAAGACACAAGACAAGAAGACCCAAGACAATTGTGATACAGGAAGAGGAAGACACAAGACAAGAAGACACAAGACGAGTGTGATACATGAAGAGGAAGACACAAGACAAGAAGACACAAGACAAGAAGACACAAGACAAGAAGACACAAGACAATTGTGATACAGGAAGAGGAAGACACAAGACAAGAAGACACAAGACAAGAAGACCCAAGACGAGTGTGATACAGGAAGAGGAAGACACAAGACAAGAAGACACAAGACAATTGTGATACAGGAAGAGGAAGACACACGACAAGAAGACACAAGACAAGAAGACCCAAGACGAGTGTGATACAGGAAGAGGAAGACACAAGACAAGAAGACACAAGACGAGTGTGATACAGGAAGAGGAAGACACAAGACAAGAAGACCCAAGACGAGTGTGATACAGGAAGAGGAAGACACAAGACAAGAAGACACAAGACGAGTGTGATACAGGAAGAGGAAGACACAAGACAAGAAGACACAAGACAATTGTGATACAGGAAGAGGAAGACACAAGACAAGAAGACACAAGACAAGAAGACACAAGACGAGTGTGATACAGGAAGAGGAAGACACAAGACAAGAAGACACAAGACAAGAAGACCCAAGACGAGTGTGATACAGGAAGAGGAAGACACAAGACAAGAAGACACAAGACAAGAAGACACAAGACGAGTGTGATACAGGAAGAGGAAGACACACGACAAGAAGACACAAGACGAGTGTGATACAGGAAGAGGAAGACACAAGACACAAGACAAGAAGACACAAGACAAGAAGACACAAGACAAGAAGACACAAGACAAGAAGACACAAGACAAGTGTGATACAGGAAGAGGATGACAGAGCAAGAACAGAGCACGGACTCCGCCAGGCAGTTCCAGCCTGTTGGTTCAGGAAGTAGGAACTTTTCACATTTGTTTTCCATCTTACTTTCTTCTTTTTTAAATTAGCCCTGACAGCGGCATATATACAACTGTTTAGATTTGTGAATGTCGAAGGTTTTTCCGTGCTGCACGCCAAACACAGGACCTGCCTTTCATCGTCCGCTTCCCATAGGTCCAGGTACTCGATCTTGCCTTTCCTTGCGATCATGGATCGTTGGGCTATGGATCACTGGGCCATGGATCGCTGGATATTGGATATCTAGACAATGGATCACGGGTCCATGGATCGCTGGATATTGGATAACTAGACAATGGATCACTGGTCTATGGATCGCTGGATATTGGATAACTAGACAATGGATCACTGGTCCATGTTTCACTGGTCCATAGAGCTCTGGACCATGGATCTTACTGGATAATGGATCACCGGATCATTAATCGCTGGACCACGGATCACTACACCATACTTCTGCTAGCCATAGATCACTGGACCATACATCACTGGACCATACATCACTGGACCATACATCACTGGACCTTACATCACTGGACCATACTTCACTGGACCATACATCACTAGACCATACATCACTGGACCATACATCACTGGACCATACATCACTAGACCATACATCACTGGACCATACGTCACTAGACCATACATCACTAGACCATACATCACTGGACCATACATCACTGGACCATACTTCACTGGACCATACATCACTAGACCATACATCACTAGACCATACATCACTAGACCATACATCACTGGACCATACATCACTAGACCATACATCACTGGACCATACATCACTGGACCATACTTTACTGGACTATGGAACACTAGACCTTGGATCACGGGAAATGGCGCGTGTCGTCCTAGTCGGGTACCTTCTGACAGAAAGGTAAGCACTTGAACAGCTACATGTAACTTTTGACAGGAAGGTGAACACTTGAACAGCTACATGTAACTTTTGACAGGAAGGTGAACACTTTAACAGCTACATGTAACTTTTGACAGGAAGGTGAACACTTTAACAGCTACATGTAACTTTTGTCAGGAAGGTGAACACTTGAACAGCTACATGTAACTTTTGTCAGGAAGGTGAACACTTGAACAGCTACATGTAACTTTTGTCAGGAAGGTGAACACTTGAACAGCTACATGTAACTTTTGTCAGGAAAGTGAACACTTGAACAGCTACATGTAACTTTTGACAGGAAGGTGAACACTTGAACAGCTACATGCAACTTTTGTCAGGAAGGTGAACACTTGAACAGCTACATGCAACTTTTGTCAGGAAGGTGAACACTTGAACAGCTACATGCAACTTTTGTCAGGAAGGTGAACACTTGAACAGCTACATGTAACTTTTGACAGGAAGGTGAACACTTTAACAGCTACATGTAACTTTTGACAGGAAGGTGAACACTTTAACAGCTACATGCAACTTTTGTCAGGAAGGTGAACACTTGAACAGCTACATGCAACTTTTGTCAGGAAGGTGAACACTTGAACAGCTACATGTAACTTTTGACAGGAAGGTGAACACTTTAACAGCTACATGTAACTTTTGACAGGAAGGTGAACACTTTAACAGCTACATGCAACTTTTGTCAGGAAGGTGAACACTTGAACAGCTACATGTAACTTTTGACAGGAAGGTGAACACTTTAACAGCTACATGTAACTTTTGACAGGAAGGTGAACACTTTAACAGCTACATGTAACTTTTGACAGGAAGGTGAACACTTTAACAGCAACATGCAACTTTTGACAGGAAGGTGAACACTTTAACAGCAACATGCAACTTTTGACAGGAAGGTGAACACTTTAACAGCAACATGCAACTTTTGACAGGAAGGTGAACACTTTAACAGCTACATGTAACTTTTGTCAGGAAGAGTGAACACTTTAACAGCTACATGTAACTTTTGTCAGGAAGAGTGAACACTTTAACAGCTACATGCAACTATTGACAGGAATGTGAGCACTTTAACAGCTACGTGTAACTATTGACAGGAATGTGAGCACTTTAACAGCTACCTGTAACTTTTGACGTGTAGGCGAGAGCACTTTAACAGTTACATTTATCGTCAGATTGGGAGACCAGCACTTTAACAGTTAAATTTATCGTTAGATTGGGAGACCAGCACTTTAACAGTTACATTTATCGTTAGATTGGGAGACCAGCACTTTAACAGTTACATTTATCGTTAGATTGGGAGACCAGCACTTTAACAGTTACATTTATCGTTAGATTGGGAGACCAGCACTTTATTAACTAACCCAACACTGTGTAGAGGATGTTTGCACTACAAGGAAGGGAGAAACTCGTACAAATGAAAGCCAACTTAAGAAGAGTCACGGGTAGATCCGGGGCTAACGAAGCTTCCCGTGTTCGTTGTAATTGAACACTTGAGAAATTAGAGCGGACCCAAAGTCCGAGAAATAAATCAAAGAGAGAAAGAAGGAAGTAGTCCAGAAGATTTGTTTGTTTAATGTTGTCAGCATCATGTACCTTCTCCGCATCGAAGGTTGGCAACCACAGAACGACAATTGATTCCGTCTCTTGTATTGATGTTACACGCTATCGTAAACTCTTCTGTTCGTCTTTTTATGTTGTCAGGTCTACCTTAGTCTTGTCTGTCTCCGTCTAGTTTACCTTTTATTTTGTCTTCCAAGTTTCACTTTCAGTAAACATGGGGGCCTCGGTTGTCTAGTTGGGACAACCATTGACTGGACTACCGACGTTCGTACAACCATTGACTGGACTACCGACGTTCGTACAACCATTGACTGGACTACCGACGTTCGTACAACCATTGACTGGACTACCGACGTTCGTACAACCATCCGACTGGACTACCGACGTTCGTACAACCATCCGACTGGACTACCGACGTTCGTACAACCATTGACTGGACTACCGACGTTCGTACAACCATTGACTGGACTACCGACGTTCGTACAACCATTGACTGGACTACCGACGTTCGGACAACCCGTGTTCGATTCCCGCTGGGAGCAGTGTGAATTGTACTCGTGGCTGGAAAAAAAAAATACCCCCACGGTCGACCCAGCCGTTGGCAGAAATAGGTACCGGGGTATTACCCTGAGAAGGTGAGGAATGTCGCTTCGCATCTGAGTTTCGATGCTCGAGGCGACACTAAACAGAAATCTCCGAACATTTCTGGATAGGCGGCCGAGATCATATGGGTGGAAACTTGCGTGCTAAGACGCCGGTTCAAGTCTCGTACTTTACCTTTATTTTTATTTTCAGTAAATTATTGTTTACAAAAAGCTCTTAGAGTGATCAGAACAGACAGAATGAGAAATGATGTAAAATAGAGAGATTGGACATTGAATCGATTCTAAACTACATACAGAGACAACAAATGGTTTGCTTGTCTGGTAAGAAATTCTATATCAACCACAACATACACTAATAGAGGAGAAGGAAAAAGAGCTAATGGTAGGCCCGGCAAAAATTAAAACCTGTTATCTCCCTCGATACACAAAGAGGTATATGAAAAGGGGGGGGGGTGAGAGGAGAGATTGAGAGAAAGATATGATACAGTGTGTCTTCTTAAAGAAATGCTTGTAGCAACAATAATCACTTAAACGTACCGATGGTCGTACAGGACACAATCAGTGCTGGCATTGTGTGCTGCCTACATAACACGGATCGTCTATAGCGTGCATAAAGGTAAAGGTCAAGTACGAGACTTGAACCGGCGCCTTAGCACGCGAGTTTACACCCATATGTGCTCGGCCACCTATCCAGAAATGTTCGGAGATTTCTGGATAGTGTCGCCTCAAGCATCGAAACTCACGATGCGAGGCGACATTCCTCACCTTCCCAGAGTACTACCCTGGTACCCATTTCTGCCAATGGCTGGGTCGATCGTGGGGGTATTTTTTTTTCCCAACCACGAGTACAACCCACACTGCTCCCAGCGGGAATCGAACACGGGTTGTCCGAAAGTCGGTAGTTCAGTCGGGTGGTTTTCCCAACTAGGCTACCGAGGTCCCCATATATACTTGAACACCGTTGGTTTGTCACTAAAACCAGTCATTGAAGTGATACATCTTATCTATGTCCATGAACTCTAATAAAATAAACGAGACCGTTTCTTTATCGCCATGCTTCCATTAAGCTCTGTATTTGTGTTTGATTCGTTTTTGCCTAGTATCTGAGGAAGGAGTTGGCCGAAACGTCATAGTTTGTCTAGTGTTTCTATGCTACTTGATGCGTGTTGAATGTTTCATGATTGATCCCATAGTCATCGTCAAGCCCTGTGTGCACTCCATCACGTGATAGCACGTTAAAGGCTGCCTGTTATCTTGTTCTAGCAACACACGGCCGTCCACATGAAAGGTATGACGTTTAATGTGTTTAACCACGCCCTCTTTTCCAACCACCATTTCTGAAATGAAACGACGAATGACAGGAAACAGCCTGAGAGATAAGATCAGAAATGAAGAACTGAGAAATAAAAAAGCTAAGAACAATCCCCGCCATAGAATACATAAAGACACAACAGCTACAATAGTTTATCATGGTGATAAGACAGAAAGACCAAAACATAACGAGCCTTTAATAAATGCTACAAGGACACCAGACTAGACGGTCGACTACGAAAAAGATGGATTGTTGAAATATTAGAAACACCAGGAAACATAACAGCAGAGGTCAACAAAAGAGCAAAAGATGGATTGTTGAAATATTAGAAACACCAGGAAACATAACAGCAGAGGTCAACAAAAGAGCAAAAGATGGATTGTTGAAATATTAGAAACACCAGGAAACATAATAGCAGAGGTCAACAAAAGAGTAAAAGATGGATTGTTGAAATATTAGAAACACCAGGAAACATAACAGCAGAGATCAACAAAAGCGCAAAAGATGGATTATTGAAATATTAGAAACACCAGGAAACATAACAGCAGAGGTCAACAAAAGAGCAAAAGATGGATTGTTGAAATATTAGAAACACCAGGAAACATAACAGCAGAGGTCAACAAAAGAGCAAAAGATGGATTGTTGAAATATTAGAAACACCAGGAAACATAACAGCAGAGGTCAACAAAAGAGCAAAAGATGGATTGTTGAAATATTAGAAACACCAGGAAACATAACAGCAGAGGTCAACAAAAGAGCAAAAGATGGATTGTTGAAATATTAGAAACACCAGGAAACATAACAGCAGAGGTCAACAAAAGAGCAAAAGATGGATTGTTGAAATATTAGAAACACCAGGAAACATAACAGCAGAGGTCAACAAAAGAGCAAAAGATGGATTGTTGAAATATTAGAAACACCAGGAAACATAACAGCAGAGGTCAACAAAAGAGCAAAAGATGGATTGTTGAAATATTAGAAACACCAGGAAACATAACAGCAGAGGTCAACAAAAGAGCAAAAGATGGATTGTTGAAATATTAGAAACACCAGGAAACATAACAGCAGAGATCAACAAAAGAGCAAAAGATGGATTGTTGAAATATTAGAAACACCAGGAAACATAACAGCAGAGGTCAACAAAAGAGCAAAAGATGGATTGTTGAAATATTAGAAACACCAGGAAACATAACAGCAGAGGTCAACAAAAGAGCAAAAGATGGATTGTTGAAATATTAGAAACACCAGGAAACATAACAGCAGAGGTCAACAAAAGAGCAAAAGATGGATTGTTGAAATATTAGAAACACCAGGAAACATAACAGCAGAGGTCAACAAAAGAGCAAAAGATGGATTGTTGAAATATTAGAAACACCAGGAAACATAACAGCAGAGGTCAACAAAAGAGCAAAAGATGGATTGTTGAAATATTAGAAACACCAGGAAACATAACAGCAGAGGTCAACAAAAGAGCAAAAGATGGATTGTTGAAATATTAGAAACACCAGGAAACATAACAGCAGAGATCAACAAAAGAGCAAAAGATGGATTGTTGAAATATTAGAAACACCAGGAAACATAACAGCAGAGGTCAACAAAAGAGCAAAAGATGGATTGTTGAAATATTAGAAACACCAGGAAACATAACAGCAGAGGTCAACAAAAGAGCAAAAGATGGATTGTTGAAATATTAGAAACACCAGGAAACATAACAGCAGAGGTCAACAAAAGAGCAACAGATGGATTGTTGAAATATTAGAAACACCAGGAAACATAACAGCAGAGGTCAACAAAAGAGCAAAAGATGGATTGTTGAAATATTAGAAACACCAGGAAACATAACAGCAGAGGTCAACAAAAGAGCAAAAGATGGATTGTTGAAATATTAGAAACACCAGGAAACATAACAGCAGAGGTCAACAAAAGAGTAAAAGATGGATTGTTGAAATATTAGAAACACCAGGAAACATAACAGCAGAGGTCAACAAAAGAGCAAAAGATGGATTGTTGAAATATTAGAAACACCAGGAAACATAACAGCAGAGGTCAACAAAAGAGCAAAAGATGGATTGTTGAAATATTAGAAACACCAGGAAACATAACAGCAGAGGTCAACAAAAGAGTAAAAGATGGATTGTTGAAATATTAGAAACACCAGGAAACATAACAGCAGAGATCAACAAAAGAGCAAAAGATGGATTGTTGAAATATTAGAAACACCAGGAAACATAACAGCAGAGGTCAACAAAAGAGTAAAAGATGGATTGTTGAAATATTAGAAACACCAGGAAACATAACAGCAGAGATCAACAAAAGAGCAAAAGATGGATTGTTGAAATATTAGAAACACCAGGAAACATAACAGCAGAGGTCAACAAAAGAGTAAAAGATGGATTGTTGAAATATTAGAAACACCAGGAAACATAACAGCAGAGGTCAACAAAAGAGCAAAAGATGGATTGTTGAAATATTAGAAACACCAGGAAACATAACAGCAGAGGTCAACAAAGAGCAAAAGATGGATTGTTGAAATATTAGAAACACCAGGAAACATAACAGCAGAGGTCAACAAAAGAGTAAAAGATGGATTGTTGAAATATTAGAAACACCAGGAAACATAACAGCAGAGGTCAACAAAAGCGCAAAGATGGATTGTTGAAATATTAGAAACACCAGGAAACATAACAGCAGAGGTCAACAAAAGAGCAAAAGATGGATTGTTGAAATATTAGAAACACCAGGAAACATAACAGCAGAGGTCAACAAAAGAGCAAAAGATGGATTGTTGAAATATTAGAAACACCAGGAAACATAACAGCAGAGGTCAACAAAAGAGCAAAAGATGGATTGTTGAAATATTAGAAACACCAGGAAACATAACAGCAGAGGTCAACAAAAGAGCAAAAGATGGATTGTTGAAATATTAGAAACACCAGGAAACATAACAGCAGAGGTCAACAAAAGAGCAACAGATGGATTGTTGAAATATTAGAAACACCAGGAAACATAACAGCAGAGATCAACAAAAGAGCAAAAGATGGATTGTTGAAATATTAGAAACACCAGGAAACATAACAGCAGAGGTCAACAAAAGAGCAAAAGATGGATTGTTGAAATATTAGAAACACCAGGAAACATAACAGCAGAGGTCAACAAAAGAGCAAAAGATGGATTGTTGAAATATTAGAAACACCAGGAAACATAACAGCAGAGGTCAACAAAAGAGCAAAAGACCGCAAGCTATATCTCTCCTCGACGCTGAAAGACAAATAAGGAAGGAGTGAAGAAGTGGAAGAAGATCTCTATTTTTTGTTCTCTTTCAGTTTTGTTGATCGTCGCTGGTGTTCGCTCTACCGAGACGTTGATAGGCCAGAGATCGGAGCTTGACCGAACCTTGTCTGATGTTTTTGTGCTGGCTATACTTGTAAACAGAAACAGAAACCAGCCGTGTATTGAAAGATAATCAAATCTTGTAAAAGGTCAAGTACGAGACTTGAACCGGCGTCTTAGCACGCGAGTTTCCACCCATCTGTGCTCGGCCGCCTATCCAGAAATGTTCGGAGATTTCTGTATAGTGTCGCCTCAAGCATCGAAATTCTGATGCGAGGCGACATTCCTCACCTTCCCGGGGGTAATATCCTGGTACCCACTTCTGCCAACGGCTGGGTCGACCATGGGGTTTTTTGTTTTTTTCCAACCACGAGTACAATTCACACTGCCTCCAGCGGGAATCGAACACGGGTTGTCCGAACGTGGGTAGTCCAGTCGGGTGGTTTTCCCAACTAGGCTACCGAGGCCCCCTAATCTGGTAAAATCTTGTATATAACTATGACCCCCCCCCCACCCCTCCACACTTTCTCTTCGTGTGTCACCTCCCTTTAGTTCCCGCCTTAATTCAAACCATCCCCCCCACCTCCAAGTCATTACAAGCAGAGACAACTGATATGTGTAATATCAACGTTGCAAGAGAAAGAAAACAAAATAGCTTGAAAGATACGAATAATTTTTTTTTTTTAATGGCTTTAACTATGACGAAACGGATGGCGATGTATTTACAGTGGCCAGTGAATAACCGACGTTTAGGCCGACTCTCCTTGCTGCACACACGCCATTATCTATAACCAACATGTCGGGTAGGCGAACAGATAGCGCAGAGATTGCTAAGTTAACGAAATGCAACTGTGCTGTCATGGCTCGGGTCTAACACACCACGCACAACCATCGTGTGTCCATTATAGGGACAACGTATTTTAATGTTGCTTTAGCAACAAGACCACTGGAAGTTCTCACAAGATATCGAGAGTCTGAAACAATTACATTCGAAGACAATGATTTCAGCAAATCTGTTGATAGTCTACTTTCCACGGCAATATGATGTTTTCACTATGGGGAAAGTACAGACTTGTAAAATGCAATGTTTTGCTGCAACATTAATTGCCTGTCATATGTGCTATATTTGCTTGATGTTATTCGTAGACAGTATCAGCCGCCATCTCCTGACATTCCTGTCGTTTGTTTCACGATGAGACCAGAAAACTGTTCGTAGACAGTATCAGCCGACATCTCCTGACATTCCTGTCGTTTCACAATGAGACCAGAAAACTGTTCGTAGACAGTATCAGCCGACATCTCCTGACATTCCTGTCGTTTGTTTCACAATGAGACCAGAAAACTGTTCGTAGACAGTATCAGCCGACATCTCCTGACATTCCTGTCGTTTCACGATGAGACCAGAAAACTGTTCGTAGACAGTATCAGCTGACATCTCCTGACATTCCTGTCGTTTCACGATGAGACCAGAAAACTGTTCGTAGACAGTATCAGCTGACATCTCCTGACATTCCCGTCGTTTCACGATGAGACCAGAAAACTGTTGACTCTTTTCAATCTGTGACCATCTTTACATACCAGTTGTGACGTGTTGATTTGTTGTAAGAAATCGTTGTTGTTTGTTGCATTGAGAATGCAGGAGTTGCGTTTCATTATTACATTGATCTGTTATCAGTTCTTTGGTTCTACTTTGTTCTCCTGCGTGGAGCTCCATTAAAGTTGTATCTTTAGTATTTCTCATAGTGCATGACCTCCAATCCGCCATATTGTTCTTTATTACTTGCATCTTGAACGTCCTCTATATATATTTACTTCTTGAACGTCCCCTATATATATTTACTTCTTGAAAGTCCTCTATATATATTTACTTCTTGAACGTCCCCTATATATTTTCTGCATGTAATTTGAATAGATACATTCATAAAGTGCATCCCTTGACCTATATCAAACGATAACACGCACTCTATATAGAAATGATATCACATGTTGAAATATACTGTCCACTCGTGCTTAATTCGAGGTTAAGTCAACAATAGGAAAGTATTAGCATGCATCAGTGGACAACGAGATGCAACAAAGACGATGGTGTGGGTTAGGAGACCCATTTTGGAAGTCAACTGGGAGTACTACACTGCAGGCTATTTTCTGGAATTTCCAAGGGAAGGGACAAAAGCAAAGATCAACTTAGACGTAGAGAAGATTGGCAAAATGAGGGATGAAAAAGAAATGATGCAAATATGTCATAGAAATAAGCAGAGGTATGTTAGTGATGCGAGTATGTCATAGCAATAAGCAGACGTATGTTAGTGATGCGAGTATGTCATAGCAATAAGCAGACGTATGTTAGTGATGCGAGTATGTCATAGCAATAAGCAGACTATGTTAGTGATGCGAGTATGTCATAGCAATAAGCAGACTATGTTAGTGATGCGAGTATGTCATAGCAATAAGCAGACGTATGTTAGTGATGTAAACGTGGCTTTGCGCGCCAAAATAGGTAGAGACAGAATTAGTGCAGTGCGAAGGGAGAGAAAAGTGACGTAAACATAGGATGACGTGGGTTGTTAGGGAATTAGGTTGACAGTTGGAGTTATAGCTTGTTTCATAACTCGTGCCCAACTTTTAAAATCGATAGCTTTTTAACCGCTTGTTGTAAATTGTTCAAAATTTGCATGTAAAGTTATAATGATTAGAACCCAACAGGGAATTAATTTCATTTAAAAAAACATTTGGTTATTATTGTTGCTTATTTGATTTATATACATTTATAACGACCCATTGATGTAGTCAAAACTTAATGTTTACAGTATTTTAAGTTAAAAATAGCGAGTAAAAATCCATACACGGTAAAATTTACGTGTTTGCACGCTTTCACCGTGGTTTTTTGACACAATTAGACACTTTTAAAAAACACGAGAAATTGTGTGTTCCATTTCCGTTCATTCATAGGTGTAGACGTGGAACGATAACATTTATCATGAGTCTTAAAATGAAATTCTGCAGTTTACAAAACATCGCAATAAAAATGTATGACTATTTTTCAAAGAGGCTAAACGAGGAAGATTATTTCATTCTTTAGAAAACCCTGAGAATAGGACAAGACACATTTTGGATTTATCTAAACGGTCATTTAATCGCTGGATTCAAGCACGTGACCGTCAATGTTAAAAATATACACAATCACAAGGAAGAGCAAAAATGTTGGATAATTTCGACAGTGAACTTATTAGAAGTGAAATTCGCAAAATGTTGGGTATGAATGAAACTGTTACAATAAGAAAATTAAAAATTTCGCTGAAAAAGAACAACAGTATTGAAATATCAAAGTCTACATTATGGAGGAATGTGAGAGCTGCAGGCTTTACATTCAGAAAGTATTCCAATGGACGAAACATCATCTGTGAGAAGCCACATATAGTAGTCATGAGAAGCAAGTACTTACGTGAAGTAAAAGAGGTGCGCAAGCAAGGTTATGATATTGTGTACTTGGATGAAACATGGATCAATGCTCACCACACTAACCAAAGGGAATGGCAGTCATCAGATGGAAAGATTAAGAGATTAATACCTAGCAGCAAAGGACAACGCTTGATAATTGCTCATGCAGGTAGTCGACAACATGGACTAATACAGAATGCAGAGCTCATTTTTCTTTCAAAATCCATAGACAATCGGGATTATCACTCTGAGATGAATGGTCACATATTTAGACATTGGATTGAAAATTCTGTTCTCCCATCACTAGATCGACCATCTTGCCTAATAATGGACAATGCAGCGTACCACAACATTGTTGCACTTGAAGATAAAGTCCCGACGTCATCCAGTACAAAAGATGCTATTAAGATATGGCTCACAAAGGAGCACATACAATTTAATAACATGTACTTAAAACCTGAATTACTATCTCTAGTAAAGCAAAAACAAAGGACAAAGATTTTTCAAATAGATAAGATTATCCAAGAGCACGGTCATATAAGTTTGAGGCTTCCACCTTACCATGCTCATTTAAATCCAATAGAACTAATCTGGGCAAAATTAAAAGGACAAGTGGCAGATGAAAATACAACATTCAAAATATGCGATGTAAAGACTCTTGCTAATCTCGCTTTATTAAATATAGACAAAGATTATTGGGCTAAATGTGAAGACCACATCTTAAAACAGGAAGAGGAATATTGGAAAAATGATGGTTTGTGGAATGTTCAACCCCAAACAGTTATTAATCTTTTAGACTCGTCTGATTCAGAATGAAAGTATATAGCCCCCACAATGTTGGCCCCTATATTACCTTAAATTAGTTCAACAAACGGTCCTTATCAGGACCACACAACTATGAAAATTGGACATACAGTTATACCTTGATATTATCGTCCGTCCTCGAACTGAGAAGACAATAATTCTCCTGGTGTTTTGTCTTATTAGGTTATTTCCCCATTACGGCCACGCCTTTACCTAGTGAAAATTAATCATAGACCAGCAACTACGGTAATTTCTATTATTTAGGGGTTCACAATTTACAATTTTGACAAACATCAAAGAAATTCGCCGCTTGAAGAAAACTGCAGCTGCAAGATATTTGTTAAATATACATTTAAAGGGTTTTTACATTCTAATAACATTTGGAAAATTTCAACAGTTTTTAACAAACGGTTACTGAGTAATAGCGTTTTGAAGTTGGGCACGTGATTTGAAACGAACTATAGTTAGGGTCGGAGTTGACCAGTGTAAGGGAGTGGCTGCTCAGTGATGCAGCCAAGACGGATGCACAGAAACCTGATAGCTGATGTCGCCTGATGTAAGTCCAACATGGACGACTCTCACTGCCTTTAGTACTGATGGTTTGCCTGAGCAAACAGTACTGACCAGCATTTGCCTTCACTGCTGGGATGATTTAACCGTGTCTCAACGACATCTTAACCATAGCAGTTGCCTTCACTGCTGGGATGATTTAACCGTGTCTCAATGACATCTTAACCATAGCAGTTGCCTTCACTGCTGGGATGATTTAACCGTGTCTCAACGACATCTTAACCATAGCAGTTGCTTTCACTGCTGGGATGATTTAACCGTGTCTCAACGACATCTTAACCATAGCAGTTGCCTTCACTGCTGGGACGATGTAACCATGTCTCAACGACATCTTAACCATAGCAGTTGCCTTCACTGCTGGGACGATTTAACCGTGTCTCAACGACATCTTAACCATAGCAGTTGCCTTCACTGCTGGGACGATTTAACCGTGTCTCAACGACATCTTAACCATAGCAGTTGCCTTCACTGCTGGGATGATTTAACCGTGTCTCAACGACATCTTAACCATAGCAGTTGCCTTCACTGCTGGGATAATTTAACCGTGTCTCATCGACATCTTAACCATAGCAGTTGCCTTCACTGCTGGGATGATTTAACCGTGTCTCAACGACATCTTAACCATAGCAGTTGCCTTCACTGCTGGGATGATTTAACCGTGTCTCAACGACATCTTAACCATAGCAGTTGCCTTCACTGCTGGGATGATTTAACCGTGTCTCAACGACATCTTAACCATAGCAGTTGCCTTCACTGATGGGACGATGTAACCGTGTCTCATCGACATCTTAACCATAGCAGTTGCCTTCACTGCTGGGATGATTTAACCGTGTCTCAACGACATCTTAACCATAGCAGTTGCCTTCACTGCTGGGATGATTTAACCGTGTCTCAACGACATCTTAACCATAGCAGTTGCCTTCACTGCTGGGATGATTTAACCGTGTCTCAACGACATCTTAACCATAGCAGTTGCCTTCACTGCTGGGACGATGTAACCGTGTCTCATCGACATCTTAACCATAGCAGTTGCCTTCACTGCTGGGATGATTTAACCGTGTCTCAACGACATCTTAACCATTGCAGTTGCCTTCACTGCTGGGACGATTTAACCGTGTCTCAACGACATCTTAACCATAGCAGTTGCCTTCACTGATGGGACGATGTAACCGTGTCTCAACGACATCTTAACCATAGCAGTTGCCTTCACTGCTGGGACGATGTAACCGTGTCTCAACGACATCTTAACCATAGCAGTTGCCTTCACTGCTGGGACGATGTAACCGTGTCTCAACGACATCTTAACCATAGCAGTTGCCTTCACTGCTGGGATGATTTAACCGTGTCTCAACGACATCTTAACCATAGCAGTTGCCTTCACTGCTGGGATGATTTAACCGTGTCTCAACGACATCTTAACCATAGCAGTTGCCTTCACTGCTGGGATGATTTAACCGTGTCTCAACGACATCTTAACCATAGCAGTTGCCTTCACTGATGGGACGATGTAACCGTGTCTCATCGACATCTTAACCATAGCAGTTGCCTTCACTGCTGGGATGATTTAACCGTGTCTCAACGACATCTTAACCATAGCAGTTGCCTTCACTGCTGGGATGATTTAACCGTGTCTCAACGACATCTTAACCATAGCAGTTGCCTTCACTGCTGGGATGATTTAACCGTGTCTCAACGACATCTTAACCATAGCAGTTGCCTTCACTGCTGGGACGATGTAACCGTGTCTCATCGACATCTTAACCATAGCTGTTGCCTTCACTGCTGGGACGATGTAACCGTGTCTCAACGACATCTTAACCATAGCAGTTGCCTTCACTGCTGGGATGATTTAACCGTGTCTCAACGACATGTTAAACATAGCAGTTGCCTTCACTGCTGGGACGATGTAACCGTGTCTCAACGACATCTTAACCATAGCAGTTGCCTTCACTGCTGGGATAATTTAACCGTGTCTCAACGACATCTTAACCATAGCAGTTGCCTTCACTGCTGGGATGATTTAACCGTGTCTCAACGACATCTTAACCATAGCAGTTGCCTTCACTGCTGGGATGATTTAACCGTGTCTCAACGACATCTTAACCATAGCAGTTGCCTTCACTGCTGGGATGATTTAACCGTGTCTCAACGACATCTTAACCATAGCAGTTGCCTTCACTGCTGGGATGATTTAACCGTGTCTCAACGACATCTTAACCATAGCAGTTGCCTTCACTGCTGGAATGATTTAACCGTGTCTCAACGACATCTTAACCATAGCAGTTGCCTTCACTGCTGGGATGATTTAACCGTGTCTCAACGACATCTTAACCATAGCAGTTGCCTTCACTGCTGGGATGATTTAACCGTGTCTCAACGACATCTTAAACATAGCAGTTGCCTTCACTGCTGGGACGATTTAACCGTGTCTCAACGACATCTTAACCATAGAAGTTGCCTTCACTGCTGGGATGATTTAACCGTGTCTCAACGACATCTTAACCATAGCAGTTGCCTTCACTGCTGGGATGATTTAATCGTGTCTCAACGACATCTTAAACATAGCAGTTGCCTTCACTGCTGGGACGATTTAACCGTGTCTCAACGACATCTTAACCATAGCTGTTGCCTTCACTGCTGGGATGATTTAACCGTGTCTCAACGACATCTTAACCATAGCAGTTGCCTTCACTGCTGGGATAATTTAACCGTGTCTCAACGACAACTTAACCATAGCAGTTGCCTTCACTGCTGGGATGATTTAACCGTGTCTCAACGACATCTTAACCATAGCAGTTGCCTTCACTGCTGGGATGATTTAACCGTGTCTCAACGACATCTTAACCATAGCAGTTGCCTTCACTGCTGGGATGATTTAACCGTGTCTCAACGACATCTTAACCATAGCAGTTGCCTTCACTGCTGGGATGATTTAACCGTGTCTCAACGACATCTTAACCATAGCAGTTGCCTTCACTGCTGGGATGATTTAACCATGTCTCAACGACATCTTAACCATAGCAGTTGCCTTCACTGCTGGGATGATTTAACCGTGTCTCAACGACATCTTAACCATAGCAGTTTCTTTCACTGCTGGGATGATTTAACCGTGTCTCAACGACATCTTAACCATAGCAGTTGCCTTCACTGCTGGGACGATGTAACCGTGTCTCAACGACATCTTAACCATAGCAGTTGCCTTCACTGCTGGGATGATTTAACCGTGTCTCAACGACATCTTAACCATAGCAGTTGCCTTCACTGCTGGGATGATTTAACCGTGTCTCAACGACATCTTAACCATAGCAGTTGCCTTCACTGCTGGGATGATTTAACCGTGTCTCAACGACATCTTAACCATAGCAGTTGCCTTCACTGCTGGGATGATTTAACCGTGTCTCAACGACATCTTAACCATAGCAGTTGCCTTCACTGCTGGGATGATTTAACCGTGTCTCAACGACATCTTAACCATAGCAGTTGCCTTCACTGCTGGGACGATGTAACCGTGTCTCATCGACATCTTAACCATAGCAGTTGCCTTCACTGCTGGGATGATTTAACCGTGTCTCAACGACATCTTAACCATTGCAGTTGCCTTCACTGCTGGGACGATTTAACCGTGTCTCAACGACATCTTAACCATAGCAGTTGCCTTCACTGATGGGACGATGTAACCGTGTCTCAACGACATCTTAACCATAGCAGTTGCCTTCACTGCTGGGACGATGTAACCGTGTCTCAACGACATCTTAACCATAGCAGTTGCCTTCACTGCTGGGACGATGTAACCGTGTCTCAACGACATCTTAACCATAGCAGTTGCCTTCACTGCTGGGATGATTTAACCGTGTCTCAACGACATCTTAACCATAGCAGTTGCCTTCACTGCTGGGATGATTTAACCGTGTCTCAACGACATCTTAACCATAGCAGTTGCCTTCACTGCTGGGATGATTTAACCGTGTCTCAACGACATCTTAACCATAGCAGTTGCCTTCACTGATGGGACGATGTAACCGTGTCTCATCGACATCTTAACCATAGCAGTTGCCTTCACTGCTGGGATGATTTAACCGTGTCTCAACGACATCTTAACCATAGCAGTTGCCTTCACTGCTGGGATGATTTAACCGTGTCTCAACGACATCTTAACCATAGCAGTTGCCTTCACTGCTGGGATGATTTAACCGTGTCTCAACGACATCTTAACCATAGCAGTTGCCTTCACTGCTGGGACGATGTAACCGTGTCTCATCGACATCTTAACCATAGCTGTTGCCTTCACTGCTGGGATGATTTAACCGTGTCTCAACGACATCTTAACCATAGCAGTTGCCTTCACTGCTGGGATGATTTAACCGTGTCTCAACGACATCTTAACCATAGCAGTTGCCTTCACTGATGGGACGATGTAACCGTGTCTCAACGACATCTTAACCATAGCAGTTGCCTTCACTGCTGGGACGATTTAACCGTGTCTCAACGACATCTTAACCATAGCAGTTGCCTTCACTGCTGGGACGATGTAACCGTGTCTCAACGACATCTTAACCATAGCAGTTGCCTTCACTGCTGGGATGATTTAATCGTGTCTCAACGACATGTTAAACATAGCAGTTGCCTTCACTGCTGGGACGATGTAACCGTGTCTCAACGACATCTTAACCATAGCAGTTGCCTTCACTGCTGGGATAATTTAACCGTGTCTCAACGACATCTTAACCATAGCAGTTGCCTTCACTGCTGGGATGATTTAACCGTGTCTCAACGACATCTTAACCATAGCAGTTGCCTTCACTGCTGGGATGATTTAACCGTGTCTCAACGACATCTTAACCATAGCAGTTGCCTTCACTGCTGGGATGATTTAACCGTGTCTCAACGACATCTTAACCATAGCAGTTGCCTTCACTGCTGGGATGATTTAACCGTGTCTCAACGACATCTTAACCATAGCAGTTGCCTTCACTGCTGGAATGATTTAACCGTGTCTCAACGACATCTTAACCATAGCAGTTGCCTTCACTGCTGGGATGATTTAACCGTGTCTCAACGACATCTTAACCATAGCAGTTGCCTTCACTGCTGGGATGATTTAACCGTGTCTCAACGACATCTTAAACATAGCAGTTGCCTTCACTGCTGGGACGATTTAACCGTGTCTCAACGACATCTTAACCATAGAAGTTGCCTTCACTGCTGGGATGATTTAACCGTGTCTCAACGACATCTTAACCATAGCAGTTGCCTTCACTGCTGGGATGATTTAATCGTGTCTCAACGACATCTTAAACATAGCAGTTGCCTTCACTGCTGGGACGATTTAACCGTGTCTCAACGACATCTTAACCATAGCTGTTGCCTTCACTGCTGGGATGATTTAACCGTGTCTCAACGACATCTTAACCATAGCAGTTGCCTTCACTGCTGGGATAATTTAACCGTGTCTCAACGACAACTTAACCATAGCAGTTGCCTTCACTGCTGGGATGATTTAACCGTGTCTCAACGACATCTTAACCATAGCAGTTGCCTTCACTGCTGGGATGATTTAACCGTGTCTCAACGACATCTTAACCATAGCAGTTGCCTTCACTGCTGGGATGATTTAACCGTGTCTCAACGACATCTTAACCATAGCAGTTGCCTTCACTGCTGGGATGATTTAACCGTGTCTCAACGACATCTTAACCATAGCAGTTGCCTTCACTGCTGGGATGATTTAACCATGTCTCAACGACATCTTAACCATAGCAGTTGCCTTCACTGCTGGGATGATTTAACCGTGTCTCAACGACATCTTAACCATAGCAGTTTCTTTCACTGCTGGGATGATTTAACCGTGTCTCAACGACATCTTAACCATAGCAGTTGCCTTCACTGCTGGGACGATGTAACCGTGTCTCAACGACATCTTAACCATAGCAGTTGCCTTCACTGCTGGGATGATTTAACCGTGTCTCAACGACATCTTAACCATAGCAGTTGCCTTCACTGCTGGGATGATTTAACCGTGTCTCAACGACATCTTAACCATAGCAGTTGCCTTCACTGCTGGGATGATTTAACCGTGTCTCAACGACATCTTAACCATAGCAGTTGCCTTCACTGCTGGGATGATTTAACCGTGTCTCAACGACATCTTAACCATAGCAGTTGCTTTCACTGCTGGGATGATTTAACCGTGTCTCAACGACATCTTAACCATAGCAGTTGCCTTCACTGCTGGGACGATGTAACCGTGTCTCAACGACATCTTAACCATAGCAGTTGCCTTCACTGCTGGGACGATTTAACCGTGTCTCAACGACATCTTAACCATAGCAGTTGCCTTCACTGCTGGGACGATTTAACCGTGTCTCAACGACATCTTAACCATAGCAGTTGCCTTCACTGCTGGGGTGATTTAACCGTGTCTCAACGACATCTTAACCATAGTCGTGGCAAGAACTGCCCTCAGTCGTAATGCGAGTCTGACCAGTGTAGGCCTGTGTGGCCTGGCCTTGACTTTGGAGCATCTTCCACGTGGCGTGCGCAAAGGGCTTTGGTCGGTTGGACAGCTCTAAAAAGTAACAGTGTGTGTACATGGATAATGAGAGGATATTCAGAAGCAGGTTTTTATATGTAGAACCATTTTGGTTGTTAATTCATTGTTGAACTTTGTTGAACTTGCACTTTTAACTGTTGTATGTGGCCGGATTAGGGGCCAGGACTGTTCCAAGAAATTGGTGAATTGATCACGTCAGTGAGACCTGTTTTAGAAATTAACTATGTCGGTTGAAATGATTGACAATTGATTGACAGTTTCTTCATTGAATTTGTAAATGATTGTTCAAAGATTAAAGACTCAGTTGTCGCTTCATCGGATCTCGTTATTAAGACCCAGTTAAGTTGAGTTTCGTTCTCAATGAACGATGTGGTTGCAGGGACAGCTGCAAGCTTAAGGGGTCACAAATAAAAGGAAACATCGTGCAATGAAATGCGTTTAGATCAGGCCACAAACATTCTAGACAAACAATTCTGTTATATTTTGCGCAGTGACCTACTTGAGCCGGTGATGCTGCTGCGTCCGCCATTGGTGATCATTGAAGCGATCAAAGAGGAAACATGGCGCCAAGGTCCTGTTCCAAGCGGCCGTTACCAGATCGAGAATCCACGAGTTGGTAACAACGACAGCGACACCCAGTGAGGAGCCGAGTCTATCCAGTACATAGTGCAGCTTACTAACAAACTGCGATCACAAGAGGAAACAGGGCGCCAATATGTGGCACAGTGATAGACAGTGTGATTCTAAGGATCGTCAATATATAATGATACAAGTATGTCATTGTAACAAGCAGAGATGTGATATAATGATACAAATATGTCATTGTAACAAGCAGAGGTGTGATATAATGATACAAGTATATCATAGCAACAAGCAGAGGTGTGACATATTGATATAAGTATGTCATGGCAACAAGCAGAGGTGTGATATATTGATATAAGTATGTCATGGCAACAAGCAGAGTGTGATATAATAATACAAGTATGTCATTGTAACAAGCAGAGGTGTGATATAATGATACAAGTATGTCATTGTAACAAGCAGAGGTGTGATATAATGATACAAGTATGTCATTGTAACAAGCAGAGGTGTGACATAATGATACAAGTATGTTATAGCAACAAGCAGAGATATGGCATAATGATATAAGTATGTTATAGCAACAAGCAGAGATGTGACATAAAGTTACACGTACGTCATTGCAACAAGCAGAGATGTGACATGATGATACAAGTATGTCATAGCAACAGGCAGAGGTGTGATATAATGATACAAGTATGTCATTGCAACAAGCATATATGTGACATGATGATACAAGTATGTCATAGCAACAAGCAGAGGTGTGATATAATGATACAAGTATGTCATAGCAACAAGCAGAGATGTTTTATAATGATACAAGTATGTCATAGCAACAAGCAGAGGTGTGATATAATGATACAAGTATGTTTTGACAACAAGCAGAGGTGTGATATAATGATACAAGTATGTCATGGCAACAAGCAGAGGTGTGGTATAATGATACAAGTATGTCATAGCAACAAGCAGAGGTGTGGTATAATGATACAAGTAAGTCATAGCAACAAGCAGAGGTGTGGTATAATGATACAAGTATGTTTTGACAACAAGCAGAGGTGTGATATAATGATACAAGTATATTTTGACAACAAGCAGAGGTGTGATATAATGATACAAGTATGTTTTGACAACAAGCAGAGGTGTGATATAATGATACAAGTATATTTTGACAACAAGCAGAGGTGTGATATAATGATACAAGTATGTCATAGCAACAAGCAGAGGTGTGATATAATGATACAAGTAGGTCATGGCAACAAGCAGAGGTGTGATATAATGATACAAGTATATTTTGACAACAAGCAGAGGTGTGATATAATGATACAAGTATATTTTGACAACAAGCAGAGGTGTGATATAATGATACAAGTATGTCATGGCAACAAGCAGAGGTGTGATATAATGATACAAGTATATCATGGCAACAAGCAGAGGTGTGATATAATGATACAAGTATGTCATGACAACAAACAGAGGTGTGATATAATGATACAAGTATATCATGACAACAAGCAGAGGTGTGATATAATGATACAAGTATGTCATGGCAACAAGCAAGATATGGGATAAGAAGTTGAAATTTGCATGGCATATGTGTTCGTCGTTTGACGTGAGAGTCTAGCGCAGACTAATGACGTCCATCACACAACGCTTGACTGCTGGGAGATCGTTGAGTGACGTCAACTGCGGCAACTTTGAAGAGTAGTGCTCAGTACATGAAAACTGTGTTCCAGGTCTCTGTAGTGCGAGTGAAGAGCGTTTAACTTCGTAATGAAAACAATGGCTTGGTGATGCAGCCAGCCGTGGTGGTGTGGTCATCTAAAACCATTGGTGCAGCCAGCCATGGGGTGGTCACCTAAAACCATTGGTGCAGCCAGCCATGGTGTGGTCACCTAAAACCATTGGTGCAGCCAGCCATGGGGTGGTCACCTAAAACCATTGGTGCAGCCAGCCATGGTGTGGTCATCTAAAACCATTGGTGCAGCCAGCCATGGGGTGGTCATCTAAAACCATTGGTGCAGCCAGTCATGGTGTGGTCACCTAAAACCATTGGTGCAGCCAGCCATGGTGTGGTCACCTAAAACCATTGGTGCAGCCAGTCGTGGTTTGGTCATCTAAAACCATTGGTGCAGCCAGCCATGGTGTGGTCACCTAAAACCATTGGTGCAGCCAGCCATGGTGTGGTCACCTAAAACCATTGGTGCAGCCAGCCATGGTGTGGTCACCTAAAACCATTGGTGCAGCCAGCCATGGTGTGGTCACCTAAAACCATTGGTGCAGCCAGTCGTGGTGTGGTCACCTAAAACCATTGGTGCAGCCAGCTATGGTGTGGTCATCTAAAACCATTGGTGCAGCCAGTCGTGATGTGGTCATCTAAAACCATTGGTGCAGCCAGCCATGGTGTGGTCATCTAAAACCATTGGTGCAGCCAGTCGTGATGTGGTCATCTAAAACCATTGGTGCAGCCAGTCGTGATGTGGTCACCTAAAACCATTGGTGCAGCCAGCCATGGGGTGGTCATCTAAAACCATTGGTGCAGCCAGTCGTGGTGTGGTCATCTAAAACCATTGGTGCAGCCAGCCATGGTGTGGTCATCTAAAACAAATGGTGCAGCCAGTCGTGATGTGGTCATCTAAAACCATTGGTGCAGCCAGCCATGGTGTGGTCATCTAAAACCATTGGTGCAGCCAGCCATGGGGTGGTCATCTAAAACCATTGGTGCAGCCAGTCGTGGTGTGGTCATCTAAAACCATTGGTGCAGCCAGTCGTGGTGTGGTCATCTAAAACCATTGGTGCAGCCAGTCGTGGTGTGGTCATCTAAAACCATTGGTGCAGCCATTCGTGATGTGGTCATCTAAAACCATTGGTGCAGCCAGCCATGGGGTGGTCATCTAAAACCATTGGTGCAGCGAGTCGTGGTGTGGTCATCTAAAACCATTGGTGCAGCCAGTCGTGGTGTGGTCATCTAAAACCATTGGTGCAGCCAGTCGTGGTGTGGTCATTTAAAACCATTGGTGCAGCCAGTCGTGATGTGGTCATCTAAAACCATTGGTGCAGCCAGTCGTGATGTGGTCACCTAAAACCATTGGTGCAGCCAGTCGTGATGTGGTCACCTAAAACCATTGGTGCAGCCAGTCGTGGTGTGGTCATCTAAAACCATTGGTGCAGCCAGCCATGGGGTGGTCATCTAAAACCATTGGTGCAGCCAGCCATGGGGTGGTCATCTAAAACCATTGGTGCAGCCAGCCATGGGGTGGTCATCTAAAACCATTGGTGCAGCCAGCCATGGGGTGGTCATCTAAAACCATTGGTGCAGCCAGCCATGGGGTGGTCATCTAAAACCATTGGTGCACCCAGCCGTGGTGTGGTCATCTAAAACCATTGGTGCAGCCAGCCATGGGGTGGTCATCTAAAACCATTGGTGCAGCCAGCCATGGGGTGGTCATCTAAAACCATTGGTGCAGCCAGTCGTGATGTGGTCATCTAGAACCATTGGTGCAGCCAGTCGTGGTGTGGTCATCTAGAACCATTGGTGCAGCCAGTCGTGGTGTGGTCATCTAAAACCATTGGTGCAGCCAGTCGTGGTGTGGTCACCTAAAACCATTGGTGCAGCCAGCCATGGGGTGGTCACCTAAAACCATTGGTGCAGCCAGCCATGGGGTGGTCACCTAAAACCATTGGTGCAGCCAGTCGTGATGTGGTCACCTAAAACCATTGGTGCAGCCAGCCATGGGGTGGTCACCTAAAACCATTGGTGCAGCCAGCCATGGGGTGGTCACCTAAAACCATTGGTGCAGCCAGTCGTGGTTTGGTCATCTAAAACCATTGGTGCAGCCAGCCATGGGGTGGTCACCTAAAACCATTGGTGCAGCCAGCCATGGGGTGGTCACCTAAAACCATTGGTGCAGCCAGTCGTGATGTGGTCACCTAAAACCATTGGTGCAGCCAGTCGTGGTGTGGTCATCTAAAACCATTGGTGCAGCCAGCCATGGGGTGGTCATCTAAAACCATTGGTGCAGCCAGTCGTGGTGTGGTCACCTAAAACCATTGGTGCAGCCAGTCGTGGTGTGGTCACCTAAAACCATTGGTGCAGCCAGTCGTGGTGTGGTCACCTAAAACCATTGGTGCAGCCAGCCATGGGGTGGTCATCTAAAACCATTGGTGCAGCCAGTCATGGTGTGGTCACCTAAAACCATTGGTGCAGCCAGTCGTGATGTGGTCACCTAAAACCATTGGTGCAGCCAGCCATGGGGTGGTCATCTAAAACCATTGGTGCAGCCAGTCGTGATGTGGTCATCTAAAACCATTGGTGCAGCCAGCCATGGGGTGGTCATCTAAAACCATTGGTGCAGCCAGCCATGGGGTGGTCATCTAAAACCATTGGTGCAGCCAGCCATGGGGTGGTCACCTAAAACCATTGGTGCAGCCAGCCATGGGGTGGTCACCTAAAACCATTGGTGCAGCCAGTCGTGATGTGGTCATCTAAAACCATTGGTGCAGCCAGCCATGGGGTGGTCATCTAAAACCATTGGTGCAGCCAGCCATGGGGTGGTCATCTAAAACCATTGGTGCAGCCAGTCGTGATGTGGTCATCTAAAACCATTGGTGCAGCCAGTCATGGTGTGGTCATCTAAAACCATTGGTGCAGCCAGTCGTGATGTGGTCATCTAAAACCATTGGTGCAGCCAGCCATGGGGTGGTCATCTAAAACCATTGGTGCAGCCAGTCGTGGTGTGGTCATCTAAAACCATTGGTGCAGCCAGTCGTGGTGTGGTCATCTAAAACCATTGGTGCAGCCAGTCGTGGTGTGGTCATCTAAAACCATTGGTGCAGCCAGCCATGGGGTGGTCATCTAAAACCATTGGTGCAGCCAGTCGTGGTGTGGTCATCTAAAACTATTGGTGCAGCCAGTCGTGGTGTGGTCATCTAAAACCATTGGTGCAGCCAGTCATGGTGTGGTCATCTAAAACCATTGGTGCAGCCAGTCATGGGGTGGTCATCTAAAACCATTGGTGCAGCCAGCCATGGGGTGGTCATCTAAAACCATTGGTGCAGCCAGCCATGGGGTGGTCATCTAAAACCATTGGTGCAGCCAGTCGTGGTTTGGTCATCTAAAACCATTGGTGCAGCCAGTCGTGGTGTGGTCATCTAAAACCATTGGTGCAGCCAGTCGTGATGTGGTCACCTAAAACCATTGGTGCAGCCAGCCATGGGGTGGTCACCTAAAACCATTGGTGCAGCCAGCCATGGGGTGGTCACCTAAAACCATTGGTGCAGCCAGTCGTGGTTTGGTCATCTAAAACCATTGGTGCAGCCAGCCATGGGGTGGTCACCTAAAACCATTGGTGCAGCCAGCCATGGGGTGGTCACCTAAAACCATTGGTGCAGCCAGTCGTGATGTGGTCACCTAAAACCATTGGTGCAGCCAGTCGTGGTGTGGTCATCTAAAACCATTGGTGCAGCCAGCCATGGGGTGGTCATCTAAAACCATTGGTGCAGCCAGTCGTGGTGTGGTCACCTAAAACCATTGGTGCAGCCAGTCGTGGTGTGGTCACCTAAAACCATTGGTGCAGCCAGTCGTGGTGTGGTCACCTAAAACCATTGGTGCAGCCAGCCATGGGGTGGTCATCTAAAACCATTGGTGCAGCCAGTCATGGTGTGGTCACCTAAAACCATTGGTGCAGCCAGTCGTGATGTGGTCACCTAAAACCATTGGTGCAGCCAGCCATGGGGTGGTCATCTAAAACCATTGGTGCAGCCAGTCGTGATGTGGTCATCTAAAACCATTGGTGCAGCCAGCCATGGGGTGGTCATCTAAAACCATTGGTGCAGCCAGCCATGGGGTGGTCATCTAAAACCATTGGTGCAGCCAGCCATGGGGTGGTCACCTAAAACCATTGGTGCAGCCAGCCATGGTGTGGTCACCTAAAACCATTGGTGCAGCCAGTCGTGATGTGGTCATCTAAAACCATTGGTGCAGCCAGCCATGGGGTGGTCATCTAAAACCATTGGTGCAGCCAGCCATGGGGTGGTCATCTAAAACCATTGGTGCAGCCAGTCGTGATGTGGTCATCTAAAACCATTGGTGCAGCCAGTCATGGTGTGGTCATCTAAAACCATTGGTGCAGCCAGTCGTGATGTGGTCATCTAAAACCATTGGTGCAGCCAGCCATGGGGTGGTCATCTAAAACCATTGGTGCAGCCAGTCGTGGTGTGGTCATCTAAAACCATTGGTGCAGCCAGTCGTGGTGTGGTCATCTAAAACCATTGGTGCAGCCAGTCGTGGTGTGGTCATCTAAAACCATTGGTGCAGCCAGCCATGGGGTGGTCATCTAAAACCATTGGTGCAGCCAGTCGTGGTGTGGTCATCTAAAACTATTGGTGCAGCCAGTCGTGGTGTGGTCATCTAAAACCATTGGTGCAGCCAATCATGGTGTGGTCATCTAAAACCATTGGTGCAGCCAGTCATGGGGTGGTCATCTAAAACCATTGGTGCAGCCAGCCATGGGGTGGTCATCTAAAACCATTGGTGCAGCCAGCCATGGGGTGGTCATCTAAAACCATTGGTGCAGCCAGTCGTGGTTTGGTCATCTAAAACCATTGGTGCAGCCAGTCGTGGTGTGGTCATCTAAAACCATTGGTGCAGCCAGTCGTGGTGTGGTAAACTAAAACCATTGGTGCAGCCAGTCGTGATGTGGCCATATAAAACCATTGGTGCAAACTGTGGTCAATCAAAATCATTGGAACAGTTACTGGCGCTGTGGTCAATCAAAATCATTGGAACAGTTACTGGCTCTGTGGTCAATCAAAATCAATGGAACAGTTACTGGCGCTGTGGTCAATCAAAATCATTGGAACAGTTACTGGCGCTGTGGTCAATCAAAATCATTGGAACAGTTACTGGCGCTGTGGTCAATCAAAATCATCGGAACAGTTGCTGGCGCTGTGGTCACTCCAAACCATTGGAACAGTTACTGGCGCTGTGGTCAATCAAAATCATCGGAACAGTTACTGGCGCTGTGGTCACTCCAAATCATTGGAACAGTTACTGGCGCTGTGGTCAATCAAAATCATCGGAACAGTTACTGGCGCTGTGGTCACTCCAAATCATTGGAACAGTTACTGGCGCTGTGGTCAATCAAAATCATCGGAACAGTTATTGGCGCTGTGGTCAATCAAAATCATCCAATTTTTCTCCAGAAAATCCATGGTAATTATATTCAGGGCCAAGGTAAAGCCAGAAGTCTCGACTATTGGTGGAACATTGGTCACAGTTGAGATTGGAACCCATATTTTCTGGTTGTTTTTCGTCACAGTTGAGATTGGAACCCATATTTTCTGCTTGTTTTTCGTCACAGTTGAGATTGGAACCCATATTTTCTGGTTGTTTTTCGTCACAGTTAAGATTGGAACCCATATTTTCTGGTTGAAAGGCCACGACAATTTTTAATTAAAGATTAATGCTAATGATAAATGACCTTCAATGACAGATGCCATAGCCAGGGAGAAAAAACCATCGTGACATATGACATTTGACATAATACATAACCTGCTTTTATGGAATGAGGTTTCTGTGACCAAACTAACCTAATGTGTCACTCTAGTCCAGGCGAAATCAACTTTTGTCAAATAATAATAATCATCTAGTCACGTGTCCTTTCCAAAACGTTACGCTCATCACTTCCTGTCAGAAGAGATCTCTCTCTTTGTCTAGCCAGATCTCCCACTTCCTGTCAGAAGAGATCTCTTTGTCTAGCCAGATCTCCCACTTCCTGTCAGAAGAGATCTCTCTCTTTGTCTAGCCAGATCTCCCACTTCCTGTCAGAAGAGATCTCTCTCTTTGTCTAGCCAGATCTCCCACTTCCTGTCAGAAGAGATCTCTTTGTCTAGCCAGATCTCCCACTTCCTGTCAGAAGAGATCTCTTTGTCTAGCCAGATCTCCCACTTCCTGTCAGAAGAGATCTCTTTGTCTAGCCAGATCTCCCACTTCCTGTCAGAAGAGATCTCTTTGTCTAGCCAGATCTCCCACTTCCTGTCAGAAGAGATCTCTCTCTTTGTCTAGCCAGATCTCCCACTTCCTGCTCTCAGTGTCTAGGTCTCTATGACATTTCACCTTCTTCTTGATCTGCTCCTGCCTCGTCTGTTGTGTATACACACACACACACACACACACACACACACATATATATATATATATATATATACTACACCCACACGTGTGCGTACACACACACATATGTGAAAATGTGCACATATAGCCTACATACCCGGAAGTGTCCACACCGAGGTCCATGTGCATACACAAAGGAGAAAGAACAGACCAGAAGAATAACGGGTACTCGAAAGGAGGAAAGAGTGAGATGTCTCAGAGTGGGGTTCACTAAGATCATGGAAAAGGTAAGGTACCATGTAGTGCAGGTGGAAAGGGTAATGCCTGGGACAAAAGTGAGCAGCCCAGACAAAAAAAATATAGGAGACCACCGAAGTATCGCAGTGTCATCTACAAGAGGAGAGCTGGAAATAGCATATAGTATGTGTATATACTAATGTTATCATACATGGGCAGAAGAGTAGAATATGCAATAGGGAAGGAGCACCTACAGGGAAACTATGTGTACGAGTGTAATGCATTCATTCATCGTGGGGTTAGAGAATCCAAATGGACTATAAGTCGATTCTCAAAGGCGAACAGTCTGCGGTCGCTAGAGTGGCAAAGAACAATACCAGTGATACGGATGTAGAGGTCAGACGGTTTGTGACGCAGTCAAGCGTGACACAGGTGAAGAATTAGGATCCAGGAGGGTGTTAAAGTAAGCAGACTAAGCCAATATAGCCAAGGTACCCTCGCGATTAGTGGGGCGAAATGAGGGACAGGTACTGATAAGAGAACCTACGTCCTCCATCCATTTCTCCTTAACGTGCCTGTCCCAATCATTCTAGATGTAGTAACATGTGCCTCATCGTGTATTATGGCTGTTCACGTTTTCTGAAGAAAGCTGCATGTAGGCCAAAACGTCAGCATTCTTCTGTGTTCCTTTTTTGTAAAGCTGTCATCATGCCTTATAGAAGTGTATGTTACACCCCACTACTAGCTCCCTGCTACCAGCTGTCATCATGCCTTATAGAAGTGTATGTTACACCCCACTACTAGCTCCCTGCTACCAGCTGTCATCATGCCTTATAGAAGTGTATGTTACACCCCACTACTAGCTCCCTGCTACCAGCTGTCATCATGTCTTATAGAAGTGTATGTTACACCCCACTACTCTCTCCCTGCTACCAGCTGTCATCATGTCTTATAGAAGTGTATGTTACACCCCACTACTCTCTCCCTGCTACCAGCTGTCATCATGCCTTATAGAAGTGTATGTTACACCCCACTACTAGCTCCCTGCTACCAGCTATCATCATGCCTTATAGAAGTGTATGTCACACCCCACTACTGGCTCCCTGTTACCAGCTGTCATCATGTCTTATAGAAGTGTATGTTACACCCCACTACTCTCTCCCTGCTACCAGCTGTCATCATGCCTTATAGAAGTGTATGTTACACCCCACTACTAGCTCCCTGCTACCAGCTGTCATCATGCCTTATAGAAGTGTATGTTACACCCCACTACTAACTCCCTGCTACCAGCTGTCATCATGCCTTATAGAAGTGTATGTTACACCCCACTACTAGCTCCCTGCTACCAGCTGTCATCATGCCTTATAGAAGTGTATGTTACACCCCACTACTAGCTCCCTGCTACCAGCTGTCATCATGCCTTATAGAAGTGTATGTTACACCCCACTACTAGCTCCCTGCTACCAGCTGTCATCATGTCTTATAGAAGTGTATGTTACACCCCACTACTCTCTCCCTGCTACCAGCTGTCATCATGTCTTATAGAAGTGTATGTTACACCCCACTACTCTCTCCCTGCTACCAGCTGTCATCATGCCTTATAGAAGTGTATGTTACACCCCACTACTAGCTCCCTGCTACCAGCTGTCATCATGCCTTATAGAAGTGTATGTCACACCCCACTACTGGCTCCCTGTTACCAGCTGTCATCATGTCTTATAGAAGTGTATGTTACATCCACTACTCTCTCCCTGCTACCAGCTGTCATCATGCCTTATAGAAGTGTATGTTACACCCCACTACTAGCTCCCTGCTACCAGCTGTCATCATGCCTTATAGAAGTGTATGTTACACCCCACTACTAGCTCCCTGCTACCAGCTGTCATCATGCCTTATAGAAGTGTATGTTACACCCCACTACTAGCTCCCTGCTACCAGCTGTCATCATGCCTTATAGAAGTGTATGTTACACCCCACTACTAGCTCCCTGCTACCAGCTGTCATCATGCCTTATAGAAGTGTATGTTACACCCCACTACTAGCTCCATGCTACCAGCTGTCATCATGCCTTATAGAAGTGTATGTTACACCCCACTACTGGCTCCCTGCTACCAGCTGTCATCATGCCTTATAGAAGTGTATGTTACACCCCACTACTGGCTCCCTGCTACCAGCTGTCATCATGCCTTATAGAAGTGTATGTTACACCCCACTACTAGCTCCCTGCTACCAGCTGTCATCATGCCTTATAGAAGTGTATGTTACACCCCACTACTAGCTCCCTGCTACCAGCTGTCATCATGCCTTATAGAAGTGTATGTTACACCCCACTACTGGCTCCCTGCTACCAGCTGTCATCATGCCTTATAGAAGTGTATGTTACACCCCACTACTGGCTCACTGCTACCAGCTGTCATCATGCCTTATAGAAGTGTATGTTACACCCCACTACTGGCTCCCTGTTACCAGCTGTCATCATGCCTTATAGAAGTGTATGTTACACCCCACTACTAGCTCCCTGCTACCAGCTGTCATCATGCCTTATAGAAGTGTATGTTACACCCCACTACTGGCTCTCTGTTACCAGCTGTCATCATGCCTTATAGAAGTGTATGTTACACCCCACTACTGGCTCCCTGTTACCAGCTGTCATCATGCCTTATAGAAGTGTATGTTACACCCCACTACTAGCTCCCTGCTACCAGCTGTCATCATGCCTTATAAAAGTGTATGTTACACCCCACTACTGGCTCCCTGCTACCAGCTGTCATCATGCCTTATAGAAGTGTACGTTACACCCCACTACTGGCTCCCTGCTACCAGCTGTCATCATGCCTTATAGAAGTGTACGTTACACCCCACTACTGGCTCCCTGTTACCAGCTGTCATCATGCCTTATAGAAGTGTATGTTACACCCCACTACTGGCTCCCTGCTACCAGCTGTCATCATGCCTTATAGAAGTGTATGTTACACCCCACTACTAGCTCCCTGCTACCAGCTGTCATCATGCCTTATAGAAGTGTATGTTACACCCCACTACTAGCTCCCTGCTACCAGCTGTGATCATGCCTTATAGAAGTGTATGTTACACCCCACTACTGGCTCCCTGCTACCAGCTGTCATCATGCCTTATAGAAGTGTATGTTACACCCCACTACTGGCTCCCTGCTACCAGCTGTCATCATGCCTTATAGAAGTGTATGTTACACCCCACTACTGCCTCCCTGCTAGCAGCTGTCATCATGCCTTATAGAAGTGTATGTTACACCCCACTACTAGCTCCCTGCTACCAGCTGTCATCATGCCTTATAGAAGTGTATGTTACACCCCACTACTAGCTCCCTGCTACCAGCTGTCATCATGCCTTATAGAAGTGTATGTTACACCCCACTACTAGCTCCCTGCTACCAGCTGTCATCATGCCTTATAGAAGTGTATGTTACACCCCACTACTAGCTCACTGCTACCAGCTGTCATCATGCCTTATAGAAGTGTATGTTACTCCCCACTACTAGCTCCCTGCTACCAGCTGTCATCATGCCTTATAGAATTGTATGTTACACCCCACTACTGGCTCCCTGCTACCAGCTATCATCATGCCTTATAGAAGTGTATGTTACACCCCACTACTAGCTCCCTGCTACCAGCTGTCATCATGCCTTATAGAAGTGTATGTTACACCCCACTACTAGCTCCCTGCTACCAGCTGTCATCATGCCTTATAGAAGTGTATGTTACACCCCACTACTGTCTCCCTGCTACCAGCTGTCATCATGCCTTATAGAAGTGTATGTTACACCCCACTACTGGCTCACTGCTACCAGCTGTCATCATGCCTTATAGAAGTGTATGTTACACCCCACTACTGGCTCCCTGTTGCCAGCTGTCATCATGCCTTATAGAAGTGTATGTTACACCCCACTACTAGCTCCCTGCTACCAGCTGTCATCATGCCTTATAGAAGTGTATGTTACACCCCACTACTGGCTCCCTGTTACCAGCTGTCATCATGCCTTATAGAAGTGTATGTTACACCCCACTACTGGCTCCCTGCTACCAGCTGTCATCATGCCTTATAGAAGTGTATGTTACACCCCACTACTGGATCCCTGCTACCAGCTGTCATCATGCCTTATAGAAGTGTATGTCACACCCCACTACTGGCTCCCTGTTACCAGCTGTCATCATGTCTTATAGAAGTGTATGTTACACCCCACTACTCTCCCTGCTACCAGCTGTCATCATGCCTTATAGAAGTGTATGTTACACCCCACTACTAGCTCCCTGCTACCAGCTGTCATCATGCCTTATAGAAGTGTATGTTACACCCCACTACTAGCTCCCTGCTACCAGCTGTCATCATGCCTTATAGAAGTGTATGTTACACCCCACTACTAGCTCCCTGCTACCAGCTGTCATCATGCCTTATAGAAGTGTATGTTACACCCCACTACTAGCTCACTGCTACCAGCTGTCATCATGCCTTATAGAAGTGTATGTTGTTACTAGCTCCCCCCACTACTACACCCCACTAGCTCCCTGCTACCAGCTGTCATCATGCCTTATAGAAGTGTATGTTACACCCCACTACTGGCTCCTGCTACCAGCTGTCATCATGCCTTATAGAAGTGTATGTTACACCCCACTACTGGCTCACTGCTACCAGCTGTCATCATGCCTTATAGAAGTGTATGTTACACCCCACTACTGGCTCCCTGCTACCAGCTGTCATCATGCCTTATAGAAGTGTATGTTACACCCCACTACTGGCTCCCTGCTACCAGCTGTCATCATGCCTTATAGAAGTGTATGTTACACCCCACTACTGGCTCCCTGCTACCAGCTGTCATCATGCCTTATAGAAGTGTATGTTACACCCCACTACTGGCTCCCTGCTACCAGCTGTCATCATGCCTTATAGAAGTGTATGTTACACCCCACTACTGGCTCCCTGCTACCAGCTGTCATCATGTCTTATAGAAGTGTATGTTACACCCCACTACTCGCTCCCTGCTACCAGCTGTCATCATGCCTTATAGAAGTGTATGTTACACCCCACTACTGGCTCCCTGCTACCAGCTGTCATCATGTCTTATAGAAGTGTATGTTACACCCCACTACTCGCTCCCTGCTACCAGCTGTCATCATGCCTTATAGAAGTGTATGTTACACCCCACTACTAGCTCACTGCTACCAGCTGTCATCATGCCTTATAGAAGTGTATGTTACACCCCACTACTGGCTCCCTGTTACCAGCTGTCATCATGCCTTATAGAAGTGTATGTTACACCCCACTACTGTCTCCCTGTTACCAGCTGTCATCATGTCTTATAGAAGTGTATGTTACACCCCACTACTAGCTCCCTGTTACCAGCTGTCATCATGCCTTATAGAAGTGTATGTTACACCCCACTACTGGCTCCTGTTACCAGCTGTCATCATGCCTTATAGAAGTGTATGTTACACCCCACTACTGGCTCCCTGCTACCAGCTGTCATCATGCCTTATAGAAGTGTATGTTACATCCCACTACTGGCTCCCTGCTACCAGCTGTCATCATGCCTTATAGAAGTGTATGTTACACCCCACTACTGGCTCCCTGTTACCAGCTGTCATCATGCCTTATAGAAGTGTATGTTACACCCCACTACTGGCTCCCTGTTACCAGCTGTCATCATGCCTTATAGAAGTGTATGTTACACCCCACTACTGGCTCCCTGTTACCAGCTGTCATCATGCCTTATAGAAGTGTATGTTACACCCCACTACTGGCTCCCTTTTACCAGCTGTCATCATGTCTTATAGAAGTGTATGTTACACCCCACTACTGTCTCCCCGTTACCAGCTGTCATCATGCCTTATAGAAGTGTATGTTACACCCCACTACTGGCTCCCTGTTACCAGCTGTCATCATGCCTTATAGAAGTGTATGTTACACCCCACTACTGGCTCCCTGCTACCAGCTGTCATCATGCCTTATAGAAGTGTATGTTACATCCCACTACTGGCTCCCTGCTACCAGCTGTCATCATGCCTTATAGAAGTGTATGTTACACCCCACTACTGGCTCCCTGCTACCAGCTGTCATCATGCCTTATAGAAGTGTACGTTACACCCCACTACTGGCTCCCTGCTACCAGCTGTCATCATGCCTTATAGAAGTGTACGTTACACCCCACTACTGGCTCCCTGCTACCAGCTGTCATCATGCCTTATAGAAGTGTATGTTACACCCCACTACTGGCTCCCTGTTACCAGCTGTCATCATGCCTTATAGAAGTGTATGTTACACCCCACTACTGGCTCCCTGCTACCAGCTGTCATCATGCCTTATAGAAGTGTATGTTACACCCCACTACTGGCTCCCTGCTACCAGCTGTCATCATGCATTATAGAAGTGTATGTTACACCCCACTAATGGCTCCCTGCTACCAGCTGTCATCATGCCTTATAGAAGTGTATGTTACACCCCACTACTGGCTCCCTTTTACCAGCTGTCATCATGCCTTATAGAAGTGTATGTTACACCCCACTACTGGCTCCCTGCTACCAGCTGTCATCATGCCTTATAGAAGTGTATGTTACACCCCACTACTCGCTCCCTGCTACCAGCTGTCATCATGCCTTATAGAAGTGTATGTTACACCCCACTACTGGCTCCCTGCTACCAGCTGTCATCATGCCTTATAGAAGTGTACGTTACACCCCACTACTCGCTCCCTGCTACCAGCTGTCATCATGCCTTATAGAAGTGTATGTTACACCCCACTACTGGCTCCCTGCTACCAGCTGTCATCATGCCTTATAGAAGTGTATGTTACACCCCACTACTGGCTCCCTGCTACCAGCTGTCATCATGTCTTATAGAAGTGTATGTTACACCCCACTACTCGCTCCCTGCTACCAGCTGTCATCATGCCTTATAGAAGTGTATGTTACACCCCACTACTGGCTCCCTGCTACCAGCTGTCATCATGTCTTATAGAAGTGTATGTTACACCCCACTACTCGCTCCCTGCTACCAGCTGTCATCATGCCTTATAGAAGTGTATGTTACACCCCACTACTGGCTCCCTGCTACCAGCTGTCATCATGTCTTATAGAAGTGTATGTTACACCCCACTACTCGCTCCCTGCTACCAGCTGTCATCATGTCTTATAGAAGTGTATGTTACACCCCACTACTCGCTCCCTGCTACCAGCTGTCATCATGCCTTATAGAAGTGTATGTTACACCCCACTACTGGCTCCCTGCTACCAGCTGTCATCATGTCTTATAGAAGTGTATGTTACACCCCACTACTCGCTCCCTGCTACCAGCTGTCATCATGCCTTATAGAAGTGTATGTTACACCCCACTACTGGCTCCCTGCTACCAGCTGTCATCATGTCTTATAGAAGTGTATGTTACACCCCACTACTGGCTCCCTGCTACCAGCTGTCATCATGTCTTATAGAAGTGTATGTTACACCCCACTACTCGCTCCCTGCTACCAGCTGTCATCATGTCTTATAGAAGTGTATGTTACACCCCACTACTGGCTCCCTGCTACCAGCTGTCATCATGCCTTATAGAAGTGTATGTTACACCCCACTACTGGCTCCCTGCTACCAGCTGTCATCATGCCTTATAGAAGTGTATGTTACACCCCACTACTGGCTCCCTGCTACCAGCTGTCATCATGCCTTATAGAAGTGTACGTTACACCCCACTACTAGCTCCCTGCTACCAGCTTTACCGCAGCACTGTATTCATTTGCCAGTTCCCTAATTTCAAGAGGTACTTAATCATTTAAAAGAAAAAAAAAGTACCATATTGTTAAATAAGAACTCACGTTCATACACCTCGTGCAGACTGCACTGGACAAGCAGCCTTTATTTCCCAGTCACATTAAGTTCCCCCCCACACTCCCGGCAGACCTGAGATAATGCTATAAAGATCTTTAAATAAAAAATGTCTTGGGTCTGTTGATGAATTTCATTGCCACTTGTAAAAAAAAGTTGCACTCCAAGAGATCGCGTTCTTTTGTTCTTTGTTTATGGAAGGCCACGGTATCACTTCAAACGAATTAAAATCCATAATTGCTCAACCGTCCGTGCCAGTGGAATCATCCGAATTACTAACTCATCTCCCAAACAAAGACCGCGTCGTGTGTTCAAGTGTGTATCTTACAGAAAAAGTGATTGCTCTATGGCGGATCCACGTCATTAGGAGAACTCCCACCAGCCAGTCGTACATGATAACTAGACTAATTCTTTGAAAGAAGACTCCAGGCTCTCAGATGGGATAAAATACTTGTCAGCATCAGTGAGACTCCCGGAAGTTCGTGATAGTTAGGAGGGTCTTATAGTCTGATGTGTGATGGTGATGGTGATGTTCTAATCACCAACTAATTACTCCTTCAAGCTTGGGCAGATGGTGCTCGTAAGCCTGGGAGAGCCGACCATCTAAGGGCACAATCCCCTACAGAAAAGACAATCTGCTGCATTGCAGGAAGATTGGGGACAATCAAAGGCTAAGGAAAGCAAACCTGAATAAAATGCTGGCTGAAATCGGATGCACTGGGCCACTGGCGCAGAACACAGTGCAACGTTTTAACAAGTAATCAATCAGACTGGATCTAACAGACTATAATTATGATAGAAACTACCGCTGACCGGAAAGGCTTCAAGAAACAGCTGAATATAATACACTGGATTCGCTTAAACAGACAGCTGACTTCATGAGAGAGTCTGGAATCCTACTCTGATTGAGTCTTGATCGCAGAGAGAAAAAGAGAGAGAGAGAGAGAGAGAGAGAGAGAGAGATGGGATAGTAAGGTCATGGCCATGTCTTATACACAGCCAACTATAGATTTACTTAATCCTGCATGCTGACAGGGAAGTCCTGTGAAACTAACATCTGATGTGACATTTTCATGACGTCACCTGTCTATAGCTCCCATTGATGAAAATGTCACGCTAGTTGGTGCTTTTCCGAGAATTCATTCTCAGCACACAGGCCTTAGTTTATCTAAAGTTGGCTGTGTCTTATGAAGACTACATCAGCAACGAGGAAGAGTGCAACAAAATCTAACAACTTACAGAACCGACCAAACGTCTACGGTATAAAAGAAGAAACATTAAAATACAATGAACATCTTACATTGATCTACAGGACGTGCTAAGATACGGGACACAGTACCAGCAAGATATCAATGACACAGTAGATTTTCGATATATATCATACCTCACTTATCAATGTTATACTATCTCACCCCTCTTGTTTCCTCGCTACATATCTTATCTATTTCTCTATCTCACCAAATCACCACAAAAGAATGTTCTCAACACAAGGCATTTAATCACATGATTATTTGTAACAATTTTACATGTCGAAGTCTGACATTACATCTCTATACAGAACTTTGACACAATTTACCACTACGACAACTTCTCTATACAAAACTCTAACACAGTTTACCACCGCGACAACATCTCTATACAGAACTCTGACACAATTTACCACCACCACAACTTCTCTATACAGAACTCTGACACAATTTACCACCACCACAACTTCTCTATACAGAACTCTGACACAATTTACCACCACCACAACATCTCTATACAGAACTCTGACACAATTTACCACCACCACAACTTCTCTATACAGAACTCTGACACAATTTACCACCACCACAACTTCTCTATACAGAACTCTGACACAATTTACCACCACCACACTTCTCTATACAGAACTCTGACACAATTTACCACCACCACAACTTCTCTATACAGAAAACTGACACAATTTACCACCACCACAACTTCTCTATACAAAACTTTAACACAATTTACCACCACCACAACATCTCTATACAGAACTCTGACACAATTTACCACCGCGACAACTTCTCTATACAGAACTCTGACACAATTTACCACCACCACAACTTCTCTATACAGAACTCTGACACAATTTACCACCACCACAACTTCTCTATACAAAACTTTAACACAATTTACCACCACCACAACATCTCTATACAGAACTCTGACACAATTTACCACCACAACAACTTCTCTATACAAAACTTTAACACAATTTACCACCACCACAACTTCTCTATACAAAACTTTAACACAATTTACCACCACCACAACTTCTCTATACAGAACTCTGACACAATTTACCACCACCAAAACTTCTCTATACAGAACTCTGACACAATTTACCACCACAACAACTTCTCTATACAGAACTCTGACACAATTTACCACCACCAAAACTTCTCTATACAGAACTCTGACACAATTTACCACCACCAAAACTTATCTATACAGAACTCTGACACAATTTACCACCACCAAATCTTCTCTATACAGAACTCTAACTATATCTTCCACCACGACTACATCTCTATACAGAACTCTCACACAATTTACCACCACCAAAACTTCTCTATACAGAACTCTGACACAATTTACCACCACCACAACTTCTCTATACAGAACTCTGACACAATTTACCACCACAACAACTTCTCTATACAGAACTCTAACTATATCTTCCACCACGACTACATCTCTATACAGAACTCTCACACAATTTACCACCACCACAACTTCTCTATACAGAACTCTGACACAATTTACCACCACAACAACTTCTCTATACAGAACTCTAACTATATCTTCCACCACGACTACATCTCTATACAGAACTTTGACACAATTTACCACTACGACAACTTCTCTATACAAAACTCTAGCACAGTTTACCACCGCGACAACATCTCTATACAGAACTTTGACACAATTTACCACTACGACAACTTCTCTATACAAAACTCTAGCACAGTTTACCACCGCGACAACATCTCTATACAGAACTTTGACACAATTTACCACCACCACAACTTCTCTATACAAAACTCTAGCACAATTTACCACCACCACAACTTCTCTATACAGAACTCTGACACAATTTACCACCACCACAACTTCTCTATACAGAACTCTGACACAATTTACCACCACCACAACTTCTCTATACAGAACTCTGACACAATTTACCACCACCACAACTTCTCTATACAGAACTCTGACACAATTTACCACCACCACACTTCTCTATACAGAACTCTGACACAATTTACCACCACCACAACTTCTCTATACAAAACTTTAACACAATTTACCACCACCACAAC
This sequence comes from Megaustenia siamemsis, assembly GCA_032433765.1. Taxonomy (NCBI): domain Eukaryota; kingdom Metazoa; phylum Mollusca; class Gastropoda; order Stylommatophora; family Ariophantidae; genus Megaustenia; species Megaustenia siamemsis. Next base: position 19,392,381 of record JAVIAB010000091.1, on the reverse strand, counting down.
TTCTCTATACAAAACTTTAACACAATTTACCACCACCACAACTTCTCTATACAGAATTCTGACACAATTTACCACCACCACACTTCTCTATACAGAACTCTGACACAATTTACCACCACAACAACTTCTCTATACAAAACTTTAACACAATTTACCACCACCACAACTTCTCTATACAAAACTTTAACACAATTTACCACCACCACAACTTCTCTATACAGAATTCTGACACAATTTACCACCACCAAAACTTCTCTATACAGAACTCTGACACAATTTACCACCACAACAACTTCTCTATACAGAACTCTGACACAATTTACCACCACCAAAACTTCTCTATACAGAACTCTGACACAATTTACCACCACCAAAACTTCTTATACAGAACTCTGACACAATTTACCACCACCAAATCTTCTCTATACAGAACTCTAACTATATCTTCCACACGACTACATCTCTATACAGAACTCTCACACAATTTACCACCACCAAAACTTCTCTATACAGAACTCTGACACAATTTACCACCACCATAACTTCTCTATACAGAACTCTGACACAATTTACCACCACAACAACTTCTCTATACAGAACTCTAACTATATCTTCCACCACGACTACATCTCTATACAGAACTCTCACACAATTTACCACCACCACAACTTCTCTATACAGAACTCTGACACAATTTACCACCACCACAACTTCTCTATACAGAACTCTGACACAATTTACCACCACAACAACTTCTCTATACAGAACTCTGACACAATTTACCACCACCAAAACTTCTCTATACAGAACTCTGATACAATTTACCACCACCACAACTTCTCTATACAAAACTTTAACACAATTTACCACCACCACAACTTATCTTTAACATTCTGGTAACTTGATCTTAACTATCGGAACCAGCTAGAACAATCTTAACAAATCTGTTATCACCCGCTCGAGTCTCCACAGCTCCTGTCGCTTCGGTGTCTCGCTGTCTGATGTCCAAACCGTCACCATCTGGAGTCTCCACAGCTCCTGTCGCTTCGGTGTCTCGCTGTCTGATGACCAAACCGTCACCATCTGGAGTCTCCACAGCTCCTGTCGCTTCGGTGTCTCGCTGTCTGATGACCAAACCGTCACCATCTTGAGTCTCCACAGCTCCTGTCGCTTCGGTGTCTCGCTGTCTGATGACCAAACCGTCACCATCTGGAGTCTCCACAGCTCCTGTCGCTTCGGTGTCTCGCTGTCTGATGTCCAAACCGTCACCATCTGGAGTCTCCACAGCTCCTGTCGCTTCGGTGTCTCGCCGTCTGATGACTAAACCGTCACCATCTGGAGTCTCCACAGCTCCTGTCGCTTCGGTGTCTCGCTGTCTGATGACCAAACCGTCACCATCTGGAGTCTCCACAGCTCCTGTCGCTTCGGTGTCTCGCTGTCTGATGTCCAAACCGTCACCATCTGGAGTCTCCACAGCTCCTGTCGCTTCGGTGTCTCGCTGTCTGATGTCCAAACCGTCACCATCTGGAGTCTCCACAGCTCCTGTCGCTTCGGTGTCTTGCTGTCTGATGACCAAACCGTCACCATCTGGAGTCTCCACAGCTCCTGTCGCTTCGGTGTCTCGCTGTCTGATGTCCAAACCGTCACCATCTGGAGTCTCCACAGCTCCTGTCGCTTCGGTGTCTCGCTGTCTGATGACCAAACCGTCACCATCTGGAGTCTCCACAGCTCCTGTCGCTTCGGTGTCTCGCTGTCTGATGTCCAAAACCGTCACCATCTGGAGTCTCCACAGCTCCTGTCGCTTCGGTGTCTCGCCGTCTGATGACCAAACCGTCACCATCTGGAGTCTCCACAGCTCCTGTCGCTTCGGTGTCTCGCTGTCTGATGACCAAACCGTCACCATCTGGAGTCTCACAGCTCCTGTCGCTTCGGTGTCTCGCTGTCTGATGACCAAACCGTCACCATCTGGAGTCTCCACAGCTCCTGTCGCTTCGGTGTCTCGCTGTCTGATGACCAAACCGTCACCATCTGGAGTCTCCACAGCTCCTGTCGCTTCGGTGTCTCGCTGTCTGATGACCAAACCGTCACCATCTGGAGTCTCCACAGCTCCTGTCGCTTCGGTGTCTCGCTGTCTGATGACCAAATCGTCACCATCTGGAGTCTCCACAGCTCCTGTCGCTTCGGTGTCTCGCTGTCTGATGACCAAACCGTCACCATCTGGAGTCTCCACAGCTCCTGTCGCTTCGGTGTCTCGCTGTCTGATGTCCAAACCGTCACCATCTGGAGTCTCCACAGCTCCTGTCGCTTCGGTGTCTCGCTGTCTGATGACCAAACCGTCACCATCTGGAGTCTCCACAGCTCCTGTCGCTTCGGTGTCTCGCTGTCTGATGTCCAAACCGTCGCCACCAATATCTCTGGCCTGCCCGCTATAGGGGGATCGACCAATAGTTGTGACGTTTTCATCATTGTGAACAGGGTCGGTTGTGTGTAAAAGGAGGTCAGCCGTCTATATCTCGCACAGCTCGAGACGTCACATATTATTGGTGCTTACGGCGGGCATGCTCAGAGATATCGGTCGTGACATCCAACCTACTCGTCTTTATTTCAATAAGTAACCTACTCGTCTTTATTTCAATAAGTAACCTACTCGTCTTTATTTCAATAAGTAACCTACTCGTCTTTATTTCAATAAGTAACCTACTCGTCTTTATTTCAATAAGTAACCTACTCGTCTTTATTTCAATAAATAGCCTACCCGTCTTTATTTCAATAAATAGCCTACTCGTCTTTATTTCAATAAATAGCCTACTCGTCTTTATTTCAATAAATAGCCTACTCGTTTTTATTTCAATGAGTATCCTACTCGTCTTTATTTCAATAAATAACCTACTCGTCTTTATTTCAATAAATAACCTACGTCTTTATTTCAATAAACAGCGTACGCGTCTTTATTTCAATAAATAACCTACGTCTTTATTTCAATAAATAATCTACTCGTCTTTATTTCAATAAATAACCTACTCGTCTTTATTTCATTAAGTAGCCTACTCGTCTTTATTTCAATAAATATCCTACTGGACCCTCGAAGTTGATGCTTTACCAGTGACCTTTCTGAGTACATGCTCGCTCATTCTCATTGTCTCCCTCAAGTAAGACAACTCTCAAATATATATGACAAATTTGCTATCTTTCCATGTTAGATAATTCTCGTTATTGTCGCCTCCCCTACTTCCCACTTGAAACAACTCTCCCAATATCACTGCACGTTAACAGATAGAGAAAGTGGTGGGAATGCACTATAAGAGAAAGGACACATTTAACTTTGTCACGTCTCACCAAATAGCTCTTAATTTCTCCGGTTACAGGGGAATTGAGAAAGAACTGTCAAGAGTGCCCCAACGACTGCCAATGACTAGTGATAATACAAATATTGTTGATGATGAAGATGCAGATGACGAGGAGGAGAAAGAGGAGGAACTCATGAAGTGTAATGCAGCTACATAATGTTAGCAAACATAATGTTAACACATTTAGAGAGATCTTGAGAAAGTACCTTTTACTGTTAATATGATACTATAATACCTTCTACTGTTAAAATGATACTAAAGTACCTTCTACTGTTAAAATGATACTAAAGTACCTTCTACTGTTAAAATGATACTAAAGTACCTTCTACTTTTAAAATGATACTAAAGTACCTTCTACTGTTAATATGATACTAAAGTACCTTCTACTGTTACTATGATGCTAAAGTATTTTCTACTGTTAAAATGATACAAGATTATCTTCTACTGTTAAAATGATACTAGATTATCTTCTACTGTTAAAATGATACTAAAACGGCTTTGCAGCAATTATTCCAGGGACCCCCATCCGAGATACGAAATGTATGTGGATATTATGTCTTTCTGTGAGATGCAAGTACTAATTGCCACTGTCCGCATATGCGACTGATGATTGCATATACCACCTGAAAGACAAATGAGACTTCCACTGTGTTAAATACATCATCATCATGTACCATGCCGGTTGGCGTAGGCGATCATGTCCCTCCACAATCTTCTATCTACAGTGCATCGTATCAGTTCTGTTGTTGACTGTTTTCCATGCCATGACACCAAGCTATCCAATATTTTCTCTCTTTGTCGTCCGCGATCTCTCTTTCCTGTTATTTTGCCAGTTGTAACCAAGTATTCCAACTTTCCTCTTTTCATGATGTGCCCGAAAAATGTTGATTGCTTCTTTCTGATGTTTTTTAAGAGCTCCGTGTTAAATACAAACATAGTAAAAAGTAAAGAGCCCCGTCACGCCAAGTGGCGTATAGGGAATATGGTGTTAGTGACCATAAATTTTACAGACCTTCGGCACATGATTTTGGGGTAATATGTGGTCGGTATTACGCCCGTGCCGCTCTACTTTCCCAGAAACAAATCCGGTACCCATTTAAGGCTGGGTGAACCCGGAAGCCGTCGGTTGGATCGAACCCTACCCCTTGTCCTTTCCACTGAGCTATCGCGGCTCCCTAATACAAAACATACATGTATTTTATTTTCTAGGAAAATAGGACATTGTTATTCCAAGAGAAATAACTCTCGAAACAACTATCTCGTTTGTCGAAAGGGAAAATACTCGCGATGTAGGAGAGCATTACAACATAAGTACATAGAGACGGGAAGAATCCCTGCCTTACTCCTGTTCTTATTTCAAATGCTTCTGTAAGCTTATGACTGAAACTGACACATCGATATCTCCAAAGCCAGGACAGAAGGGTCTAGCCACAAGATGTGGGCCTTATAGCAGGGGGCGGCACGCAATCTTTTTATTATTATCATTCACTGAAGAGCTCTACTGTTTTTTTTTAATTGTTCAATTGCCATTTTGGATATTTTCTAGCATGAATGACTGATTAGTGTACACGATGCACGTTGCATAATTGTTTGCTTATTTATAAAAAAATAAATACAGTTTTACATTTAATTATTGCTATAAACATTTTATAATAAATAAGCAATAAGAAAATATCAAATGAAAAAAAAGCAACACAATAAAATAGCAGAACTAGTGAAACTATGACCTGGCATTGTTGTAGCGATGGTCTGATCGTCTGGCCAAGCTTGGGGACTTATTCAACTTGACTGGATTGGCTTCTTACTTTTCTTGCTTATTTTTGTACTCAAGGCAGCTTCAACCATGTCCTCAAACATTGGCACCAATTCTGTAGTGAGACATCCTTATTTGCCAAGAGATCTGAGTCTACCGCACTATGTCCAAAACGTCAAAAGCAAAGCAGAAATTCTGGGAAGCCTTGCGGCAGTTTGTGCACTGGTGGTTGTCCTGACATGGTGGAAGACAGGGCGCCGCAAGGAGCCCTTCAATATCTTGAGAAGAATGAGTCTTGCTGGTTCATGCTGTGTGCATGTATTCACGTATTTCTGGAGGGATATTTTGCAGTTTACATGCCTCTCTTGCTGGTCACAGTTCTCTTTGGGAGAAATGTGTAAGTAAAAATTAATATTATTATTTATAATATAATAATAATTATTCAAATCAAATATCATTGACTGAATCATTGTCATTGACAATTTATTTTATTAAGTGCTATTTTATATTATTTAGTAAGTTGAAAAAAGTTAGTAGGTGTGATAAGAAATTAACAATTGATATTTATAAGTAGTAAAATTCCACTGGCAGGGGCGGGTGAGGTGAGCAATTATAATAATAAATAATAATTATGGATTTTAATAATAATTAAATAATAAAATTCGTTTGCAGTAATATCATGGCCTTGATCAGATGATACCATAAAGTAGTAAAATTAAATAATAATATATATTATTATTATCTATAATAAAATATTCTGTTCGAATGTGAATGATGTTCTGCTAAAACAAAAACCTCAGCTCAGCTCAACACAAACAAAATACTTCACTAAACTGATACTATTTATTTTTATTAAATTAGTATTTTATTATTTTTTGTCTACTTATATTGGCAACAAACAGGACAGTTCCAATAATATATATATATATATATATATATATAATATATATATATATATATATATATATATATATATAATAAATATATAGTATATATTATATAAAACGAGTCAGACAAGGCTTTTTCTGTCGCTCCGATTTGTTTTCACTTTACAGCAAAAAGTATTATGTATGAGATCAATAGTTATTTTAGTGGACTAAAAAGTAATTGAAGTCAATGGTCAGAACATAATGATAAACAATTTGCGATATGTGGATGACACAGTTTTAATAGTAGAGAGTTGAGAGAGAGAGAGAGAGAGAAAGAACTACAAGACATGATGGACATAATAGTAAAAGAAAGCAACAAAAAAGGTCCTCAGTCTGAATAGTAAGAAAAACAGAAGTAATGGTCATATCAAAGAGACAACAGGACAAATCTGAAACATGTTGCAACGCATCAAATACCAGCCTGGGCACAATAATAATATCAGATCATATGGAAGATCCACCACAAATAAAAAACACATTAGCTCAGGCCAAAATAGGCCAATACAAAAAGGGAGCTTCTTTGTTTTTTCTATGATGATTGTGTCAAATCGGCTATAAAAACATACATGAGTAACTAATAGAACTTTTAGGGTCACTTCCAGGTCAGGGCCCATGCCGTTTGGGGACAAGACCGCTGTGATATAAGCTAATTAATGCGAATAATAAAGAATGACGAGGTCATTTAATGCCTGCAGCAAAAAACATAGTTAATATCACCTTGAAATTTACTACAATTACGTAAAAAATGGCTACCGAATCTAAATATCCATTCATTTTACAATACCTATCTTTTGATATATGTCACAATGCTCAATTTCACACACTGACCACACCAGTCAGATTTCATTCACCATTTTAAATGCTCAGAGAGAGTGCGTCAATTTATGTCAATGGGTACTGATCGCAATAGCAAGAAATTGGGCATAAATATCACCTTGAAATTTAGCACACTTATATAAAAATGGATGCTGAATATAAAATTCATTTGACTTTACCTGTCTCTAATTTGTGGCAAAATGAAGAAAATTGACTGACTAAGAAGAAAATATTGTCTTAAAAAAACAGACGGAAATTCTCACGTTTCACCATTTATATAATGGAGAATGAACCTCTCTTTGACTGAAAAACTACTTCTGGTATCCTTGTCCCTTAATTACGATACCTACTTGTGGTGCACTTCTTTACATTCTGTAGTACAAAATACTACCACTTAATTGTAACATTAGGAGCACTAAAATAGTATTTTCTTTGAACTTTGACAAACAATATGTGTTTATCAATTAGGCACTTGTAGAACTTAGATTTCCTTTCTCAGGTTGATTATGACCTGAAAGTGATCGCTTGGACCGGATGTGTATTTGTCTATTCAGACAGTCGCTGTAAGTTTGTCAGTATGTTCGGCTACTTCAAGGCATTATTCATGAGTTTCCTCGAGTCACAAGGGTTGTTTGATATTGCAGATGACCAAGGAAATTTCCTTGGCCAAGAGGGGGGGGGGGGGGGGGGGGCATTTGTTGAAATTGGCAACATTTTTTAATTATAGGATCTCACAAAAATGGGGGGAAAAAATCCAGCAAAATGGGGGGGGAAAAAACAAATAAACACTCATGGGTCACTGCAAGTTGTTATTAGGTAGGTAAATGGGGATGGGTAGTGTTTGAAAACAGCAAACTATCAAATTTGGAAGAATTTGTGTTTCATGTGGTAATTTTGCTACGGTATCATAATCTGTAGATAGAAGATTGTGGAAGGACATGATCGCCTATGCCAACCGGTATAGCACATGATGATGATGATCATAATCTACAGTTATAATCCTGTTGTAACCATAGAAAATAATGACACACTCTTTGCTGCTTTCAACAGCCTTGGCGCAGACAAAATACTCAAGGTTGACAGGAAAACCTGGATATAGAAGTTTCGTAAAGCAAGATGGTCAAAATACCTACATTAATATCATGCCTGCTGGTGCAGGCTAATGTTACAGCCCTAAATCATAAATAAATATAGCATTATACATTGAGTTAACAGGGCTTTGGTGACCACCAATTCAATTAAAATAAATTATCTCTTCAATATCAGTATTGTCATAGTTTCAGATTGCACCAGTAGTTTTAATAAATTGGTGATTAACCCTAAATTACAATACCATATTTATATTTCCTACATCGAAACACAAATCCTAAAAATTTGACATTTTCCTCATGTTCAGACATGACCCCCACATCTGCGTACCTTCCTAATTAGCACTTCCGGTGAGACCACCTGTATAATTTTTTTCAATTGATGTTGGAATTTTGTTGTTGAGATCTTGAGATACATTCATTTAATGCTAAAAGAAATTGGCAGTTTTTCCCTTTTTTTTTTTGCTGTGACTGGGAAATTTCCTGGTCGTCAGCAAACATCAAACATACTGACAGAATTACAGCGGCCGAAACTAAAGACATAACACGTCCGGTCCTCAGGTTATAAATCAACCTGAGCAAGAAATTGTGAGTTTTGCCTGGTGTGGAACACACAGGACTGCGTCAAGAATTCACAGAAATTACTGTTTTTAGAGCACCTAAAGTTACATTAAGTGTAGTAATTTTTACTACGGTATCGTATCTGGGAAAGTTACAGATAGGTATTGTAATCTAGAATAGATTTCAATTGAAACAAGAAAAGAGTTCTTCTGCGATCATGGCGCATTCAGACCAAGTCTCCAAACTCTCTTATGAGGCAGAGTCTAAGTGATTCGATTGCCCCGTATAGTTTCTCTTCAGGGAGGTGGGTGTGGACCACATGTATAGTTTCTCTTCCAGGGAGGTGGGTGTGGACCACATTGTCCTTCTCAGGTCTGTGTACTGGGGGCAATTCTGTAGAACATGTTTTGTTGTCATGTTATCCAGGGTATAGTGGGCATAGGCTGGTAGTTCCTATTTTGAGTTGGTTAACATGGGTTTTCTCATTCTGTTGTAGCCAGTGCGTAGGCGAACTATGATGACTTAATCATTCTTGATAGTTGGTGGTATCTGTCCCTCTCTTTATACTTGGGGTGTTCTTGTTCCATTTTTCATGGTACTGGCCTTTGATGATTGATTTGGCTTCATCGTAGCTGACCAGATGGTTCTCTTGTGGTAATCTCCCTCTCTCTTTAGCTAATTTATCTGCACATTTGTTCCCGTGTATATACAGTGTGATGATATCCACTGGATGACCACTCTCTGAAAATTATTGCACAGTTGGTCTAGGATTGTTCCCAAGTCATCTAGCTCACTGTTCCTGGGGGGTTTTTTAGAGCTGTTAAGACTGACAATACATCAGTCAGTATCACCAATTTCTGTGCATGTTATTTTTGTGTTGGATAGCTAGTTTTGCAGCGTCTTTGAGGGCTTCAGTTTCTCCTTTATAGTTGTTTGAGAATTCTCAGTAGCTATTGACTTGATTCTCTTTCTGGTTATTCAGCCTCAAGAAAACACACCTCCTCCTCCATCTCTGGTGGTGTTTGTAGCAGAGTGTATATATGTGTGTGACCAGGAATCAAGTGGGCAGTTGTCATTTATGTGTTTTTCTGCTATGTGCTTTCTCTCTGTGTCTGTTTGGGTACCTTTTTTCATGATTTCTATTATGTCTTCCTAAGTTCTGGTATTTTATATTTCCCATGAGGAGTCATATCAGATGGGCTTATGGGTTTCAGTATTGTTTGGGACAGTACTGGGTCACTAGTTTTCAGCTCTTTGGAGATTGCAGCAAGTTGCTTCTCTTAGTCTTCCTTTTTCCAAAACCAGTTATTCTTTGGTGCATGGGGTGGTTAGGCAGTCTTTTATATTCCTCCGCTTGTTGCATTACTTTAGCTTTCTGTCTGTCTTCTAAAGGTTGTAAGCCTGTTACTGTTTTCTAGAGTCTCGATAGGTGTAGATTGCATAGCACCAGTGATGATATGGGCAGCTTGGTTTTGTGTCTGTTAATTTTGCTAAGGTGTGATTTGGAAGCTGTAGCCCAGGCTGTGACTCCATGCTCTAGGACTGGTCTTACTCTTCCTACGTATAGTCATTTCAAGATATTGATGTCTGCTCCCCAATCCGTTCCTGCTAATTTCTTCATAATATCTGTTAATTTTCTGGCTCTTTTGTTTGCTTTGTCTATCTGATTTATCCATGTCATTCTGCGATCCATGGTGACACTAAGTTATGTTGGGTTTTGGTAAATAGGAAGTGTATGGTCTTTATCTTCAATTTTGCAGAAAGTGTGTTTCTTGATAGGCTGAAAAATTGTGTATATAGTTTTTTTCCCTGTTGACGGTTGTACCCAGGTGTTTGCCCATTTTCAAGTTTTCCTAGGGCATCTTGCATGCTGGAAAAAGAGTCTTAAATGTTATGTAGAGCCAGTCTTAACATATGGATGTGAATCATGGACAATAGGACAACAGATTAGAAAATCACTGGAGGCTGTAGAAATATGGTTTTACAAAAGAATGTTGAGAATACCAAGACAACTAAGAAGAGTAATAAAAATGTTCTGAAAGAGGCAATGCCAAGAGAAAAGTAATTTCCAATATTAGGAAGTAACAATCATTTTTTGGCCATGTAATGAGAGGGGAAGTCACATTGATCGAGAAGGGATACGAGCAAAGAAATTAGAATCAGACTGGCTAAAGCAGCAATGTCTTTCAGAAGCCTTGAAAAGTTGTGGAAATCAAAACTCATTAGCACAAACACAAAACTTAGGCTATTCAAATCAAATGTACTATCAACCCTTACGTATGCGTCTGAAAGCTGGAAAACAACAAGAGATATAGAAACAAAGTTGAACGCATTCGAAAATAAATGTCTAAGGAAAATACTTGGTATAGAATGGAACGAATTCAAAACAAACGAGGAAATTAGAGAAATCGCCAATCAACCACTAATATCTTCAGTAATAAAGAAAAGACGATGTCATACGTTGGACATGTGATGAGAAGAGATAATAATCGAATAGCAAAGCAAGCCCTCATATGGGAAACAACAGGTAAAAGAAAAGAGGAAGACCCAGGGAGACACTGAGAAGAACATTGATGAGAGAGGCAAGAGCAGCAGGAATCGGCTCCCTCAATGAGATAGAACTGCTTGCACAGAACAGAGACAGATGGCGAGATTTAATAAAATATCTTAAAAGAAAACTGCTAGAACAAAAATTTCATATAGGAGAAGGTGTATCTTGGGTCTACGCCCTATGGGCCGGTTACGGCTCGAAAGGTCAATAGATAGATAGAATGAGAGGGGAATAGCTGGATATATTGTGACAACTCGAAAAGTTGATGGACAAGAGATAGAAGGAAGCAAAGAGAAAAGGTACTAAACAACTTAAGAGAGTGGCTTGGCAGATCTACAACGAAAATGATAAATAGCTGGCAAAATCAAAAGTTGTGGAGAGATATGATCACCTACGTCAGCAGGCATGGTACTTGATAATGATGATGATGTTTGTAAGCTAAGGTTAGTCAAAACATTCCAACCTTTACTATTAGTGCTTTCTTAAAATAATTTGTTCAATTGTGCAAAATCATAACACTCCAGGAAACTCATGTCGCCACTTGAGAATTTTCAACTTTGAGGATAAATTTCATAAAAACTCTTCATGTATTATTTGTATGTCATACAATCTTGAAACTTCACTGACTTCACATAGATATGTAGAATTTGATACTTAATATGCACACAAATTTGCCTTGCAAATTCTCTATATCTTGAAAAATTTAGAGGCCTGTGTAATGGCGTTGATGAAGACACTTTTAACAGTTTGGCCTTATTGAATCAAATTTAAACTCCTCCTTTATTGAAAGGAAGTACTATGAGGTCATTTTCTCTGTTTAGTTAGCCATGTTTGTTTTGTTAAGACTAGTCAAAAATGGAGCAAAACAAGAATGGCTTTCACAAAACAGTTTGAAAACAATTGAATACAATTTGTGGTTTCCAGCATATCTGACCATTTAAAATCACTACAGAGAATGGGACGAATTACTTTCACATTTCACAGACTTGTGGAGAAATACATAATAAATATCTATGTTAATTTGAATTATCATTTATAGTAAGAGAATTGAACTTTTCCTTAAAGCACATAAATAGCAACTATGCACACCTGCTGTAGATTTTAAATATCTGGGAAACTTTCATTTTTGTTTGGAAACTTGGCCTTCCATTGGGTGATATAAATAGTAGCATATTGTGGTCTATTTTGAGAAAAGCCACTATAGTAGGAATCATATTTAACCTTTCAGGGAAGCTGATTCACGTTTTTTTTGTTGGGTGTGTAATCCAAAGATAGACTTGCAGTAAAAAATGATTATCATTGAAGTGTTCCTGGTTAAAGTCCCATTTCTGTTATTCTTTCTGATGTTTGGAGCTCCCTTTTTTGTGTTGGCCTTGTTGAGAATTTCTTCATTGGCCTTTAAGCTGGGAACTCTCAACATTCTTCTGAGAAATTCCTTATTTGAGGCCTCTAATCATCATCTTGTTTGTTTGTCTACAAAGCTGATCAGGTGGAATTTGTCTGTAGCAGATGAAGATATGAAAATCAACTAAGGTACATTTTGCAGTCTGTTAGTGGTCAAGCAACTCAAGGGATCATGATGAAAGGACTGTTGTTGTTAACCTGTTTTGTAGTTGTAGAAACAACTTTTTCTCAATTTGTAATATTGACATGTACCTTTGCTACTTACTTTGTAAGTATAACACAACTTTGTGAATATTTATATTTTTAAAAATGTTTAGTGTGTGCATTTCAGAAAATGAAAAACATTTTATGCAACAAGTCTGTTAGAGAAGTGAGAAAGAGAGTTCATCGGCACTATATAGAGCCAATTCTGACCTATGGAAATGAATCATGGACAGTAAACAAACAATATGAAAAGACGATTAGAGGCCACAGAGATGTGATTTTTCAAAAAGAATGTTGAAAGTTCCCTGGACAGCTAAAGAGACCAGCGAGGAAATTCTCAAAGAGGCCAACACACACAAAAAATGAGCTCCTAAAAAATATCAGAAAGAAACAATCAACATTTTTTCGGGTACATCATGAGAAGAAGAAAGTTGGAATGCTTGGTTAAAACTGGCAAAATACAGGGAAAGAGAGATTGTGGATGACAAAGAGAGAAAATGCTAGATAAGTTTGTGTCATGGCATGGAAAACAGTCAACAACAGATTTGATACGATGCACAGTGGATAGAAGATTGTTGCCTACACCAACCGTTATGGCACATGATGATGATATTGTGTGTACATACATGTTTGAGCTGCATATCAGATGTAAAAGCTATTATGTAATATTTGTATTGACCTGTCCAAGAGTTAATGATGGTGCTGTAGTAAATGAGTTGTACCTTGTCTCACAGGGAAAGAGTACGGACATTGTGACAGCCGCTACATAAGGTTAGTTAACTTGATCATTTCTGTTTGTCATAGCAAAAGATAAAACATGAGAAATATAATTAGTTAACTTGATCATTTCTGTTCCCCCTCTACTGTTTATTACATACATGGACCATATATGCAAGCTAGCCAACCCATCAGAGACAGAGGAGATCAACGAGCTTCTATTTGCAGATGATCAGGCACTAATACATGAAACAACAGAAGACCTACAAGAACACTTAAACAAACTCAACATCTCAGGCACAAAATACAACATGACAATCAACATCAACAAAACAGAAGTCATGAACGTCGCCAAAAATAAACAGAACATCAACATAACTATAGAAGGCAGACAACTAAAAACAAGTAGAGGAATTCAAACACCTAGGAGGTCTAATGATAAACGATAATTCTCAAACGGCAGAGATAGAATCAAGATGCAACAAAGCTTGTCAAATCATTGGGCAGTTATCACACTATTGTCCAACTGAAACAGTGGATAGAGGGGGTATGGTTGAAACAGACTATAGCAATAGTGAGTTTGAAACAGGAGATAGCAGCGACAGGAAATTAGTGAGAGAAGGGCAAGATTTAAACAAAGGGGGGATAATTAGGAAGGAGGGCTGATAGGTGTTCAAGTGCTCGAGAAAATAGTGAACACGCGTCAGTCAGAGAGAGATGAGAAAAATCTCGTGAAATTAAGGGAATGCGCATGTGACTAGTGAGTTGTCAGGAGTACGCAAGAGAAGAGTAGTCTGAGAGAGTTGGTCGAGACGGTAGGTAGACAGTGAGCCTTCTGGTCTTCATAGGAACTAGTCATAAAATTTGTGTGATAGTACCAGTAGTGTGTAGCCTAAGTAAGTGTAACGAAACAGTAATTCTTAGGGTAGACAGCCCAGTGAAATGGCTACCAGAAGTGCACGAAATATAAGCAGTGTAAATGAGCTTTTACAAGTACAAGAAATGCTATGTCCAGAGCGTTTCAGTGATGTTAGACAGTGAGATCAATACTCACGTCAGCCAAATGTGCTCTTATTGGCTGAGCTTTTGCAAGTACGAGAAATACTAGCTTCAGAGCATTCAGTGATGTTAGACAGTGGGATCACTAATCACGTCTGCTAAATGTGTTATTATTGGCTGAGTTTTGTAAACTACAAGGAAGGTGAGAGCACAAGCGTTTATCTGATCTAATCATACATTGAGCTCACCACTCAAGTTAGCAAAATGTGTGTTATGTACTGAACTTTGTAAACTACAAGGAAGGTGAGAGCAAGAGCGTTTCTTTGATCTAATTATACTTGAGTTCACTATGCAAGTCAGCCACGGATGTGTTATTAATTGAACTGTTAAAATTGTCTATTGATGTGTGGCACGGGGAACGAGCCACTCAATTCCGGCAGTTGTCCTGTGGTCAGCTGAACTTTGTTATTTGTCTGGAACGTGAACGAAAGTGTTTGCAGTGTATGGTGTATAATAAGCCCACGAATTTAGATTGGTGGAAGTCAATGTCAATGTGTTCCCTCGAAACTCGAGGGCATGTACTGTGAATGAAATAAAGGCTGAATATTTATGTTATCAAAACAGTTGTTGTTGAGTCTATCGAATCAGTCCAGCTGTATCCTTGTCTGGCGGCGAACTGACGGGGTCAGAGCGGTAACCACAAGATACAGCGCGAAGTACAAAAGAACCACAGAGATCACGGGGTAATATCACGACGACACGGCAAGGCGATCAGCGATTACGGATTTCAATCAATTCAAAAGGGGGCATAATAATCCCCCTCTACACAACAAGGAAATAACTCTGGAGGCAAAACGAGCACTCTACAATACAATCTTCATCCCAACGTTGTGCTACCAATGCCAGACCTGGACCCTAGATGCAAGAACAATAAGAAAATTAACCTATACAGAGATTAAATGTGTTAGACGAATGACAGGAAACAGTCTGAGAGATAAGATCAGGAATGAAGAACTGAGAAAAAAGCTAGGAATAGCCACCGCCATAGAATATATAAGGAAACAACAGATAAAATGGTTTGGCCATGTGACAAGGCAGAAAGAACAAAACACAACACAACGAGCTTTCAACAAATGTTGTGAGAACACCAGACCCAAGGGCTGACCACGAAAAGATGGGTCGATGGAATATTAGAAGCACTAGGAAACATAACAGCAGCAGAGGCGAACACAAGAGCAGAAGACAGCAAATTATATCTCCCCTCGATGCTGAAAGGCAAATGAAGAGGGAAGAAGAAGAAGAACATCAGTTCTGTTTGTCATAGCAAAGATAAAACATGAGAAATATAATTAGTTAACTTGATTATTTCTGTTTGTCATAGCAAAGATAAAATATGAGAAATATAATTAGTTAACTTGATTATTTCTGTTTGTCATAGCAAAGATAAAACATGAGAAATATAATTAGTTAACTTGATTATTTCTGTTTGTCATAGCAAAGATAAAATATGAGAAATATAATTAGTTAACTTGATTATTTCTGTTTGTCATAGCAAAGATAAAATATGAGAAATATAATTAGTTAACTTGATTATTTCTGTTTGTCATAGCAAAGATAAAACATGAGAAATATAATTAGTTAACTTGATCATTTCTGTTTGTCATAGCAAAGATAAAACACGAGAAATATAATTAGTTAACTTGATCATTTCTGTTTGTCATAGCAAAGATAAAACATGAGAAATATAATTAGTTAACTTGATCATTTCTGTTTGTCATAGCAAAGATAAAACATGAGAAATATAATTAGTTAACTTGATCATTTCTGTTTGTCATAGCAAAGATAAAACATGAGAAATATAATTAGCTAACTTGATTATTTCTGTTTGTCATGGCAGAAATAAAACATGAGAAATATAATTAGTTAACTTGATCATTTCTGTTTGTCATAGCAAAGATAAAACATGAGAAATATAATTAGCTAACTTGATTATTTCTGTTTGTCATGGCAGAAATAAAACATGAGAAATATAATTAGTTAACTTGATCATTTCTGTTTGTCATGGCAGACTTGATCATTTCTGTTTGTCATGGCAGACTTGATCATTTCTGTTTGTCATGGCAGACTTGATCATTTCTGTTTGTCATGGCAGAGATAAAACATGACAAATAATTCCTCGATTCATTGAATCTTTATTAGAAATACATGCTGGTGTAACTCATTTTATTTTTCTTCAGAGAACTTATATGGCTTATGTTGTTTGATGCATTTAATGAACTCTTGACATATTTTGTTGCTTTTTCCCCTGCGATTTTGTCATTCTTTCTCTTAAAGTAGAGTCATGTATGTTTTGTGACATTTAGGCAGAGCTGCAGCATGTGTATCTTTCATTCAAGTAAATATAATTTGTACACAAAATGCTGGACTCTTACTCATGACTTATGCATTAGGCTTGATATTATTTTGATCTTTTAACCAACAACTTGTTGATCTTTGTGAACCAACAACTTGTTGATCTTTGTGAACCAACAAACCACTTTATTTTTAGCTTATATTGCCAGTTCTTAGGTTTATATATATTCTCGTCCATGGTTCATGAGAGGCTGTGGAACATTTGATGTCATTCTCTCACTGTCTGAGACATGTATGACATTGAACAACTTTTTTCTGTTGCTATAAATTTGAATGTTCAGTCTATACACTGGGAAAATCTTTAAAAACATTAATGGAATGATAATCAATAACCTAAGATATGCTGATGATACTCTACTACTAGTAGGAAAAAAATAAAGATCTACAACAATTACTTAATGTAATAAACATGACAAGCAAATATATGGATTAGATATGAATATCAAAAAGACTAAACCTATGATCATAAACAAAGATATTATTCAAAACCCACAAGTGATATCAAAGTTGAAGGAGTAGACCTGGAGACAGTTCAGAGCTACAACTACCTTGGACATACTATAACCAGTGATGGAAAATGTGAAACTGAAATAAACAAAAGAAAAGGAATGGCAAAAAGTAATTTTAATCTCATGAAAAATATCATCATCATGTGCTATACTGGCTGGCGTAGGCGATCATGTCCTTCCACAATCTTCTATCTACAATGCATCGTATCAGTTCTGTTGTTGACTGCTTTCCATGCCATGACACCAAGCCATCTAGTATTTTTCTCTCTCTGTCGTCCGTGACCTCTCTTTCCTTTTATTTTGCCAGTTGTAACCAAGTATTCCAACTTTCCACTTCTCATGATGTGCCCGAAAAATTTTGATTGTTTCTTTCTGGTGTTTTTTAGGAGCTGCCTTTTTGTGTTGGCCTCTTTGAGAACTTCCTCATTGGTCTTTTTAGCTGTCTAGGGAACTTTCAACATTCTTCTGAGAAATCTCATCTCTGTGGCCTCTAATCATCTTTTCATTTGTTTGTCTACTGTCCATAATTCGCTTCCATAGGTCAGAATTGGTTCTATATAGCTCCGATGAACTCTCTCATTTCTATTGCCATAGATTTTTTGCATAAGATATTTTTCATTTTCTGAAATGCTATTTTGGCCTGAGCTATTCTGCTTTTTATTTCTGTGGTTCATCTTCCATCTGATGCTATTATTGTGCCCAAGTATTTCAGATGCTGCACTTGTTTCAAATTTGTCCTGTTTATTTTATGCTGCATGGATTGTTTCTTCGATATGACCATTATTTTTTTCTTACTATTCAAACTGAGACTTTTCTTGTTGCTTTCTTTTACTGTTATGTCTATCATTTCTTGTAGTTCATTCTCTGTCTCTGCTATTAAGACTGTGTCATCTGCATATCGCAAAATATTTATGTTGTGAACATTGACTTCAATTCCTTTTTTGTCTACTATTGATCTCATATGTTCACTGTAAAGTGAAAACAAATCCGGTGACAGAACACAGCCTTGTCTGACTCCTTGTTTTATAAGTTGAAATTGTCCTGTTTGGTTGTTAATTCGTATAGCTGCTGTTTGTTGTCAGTACATGTTTTTTATGAATCGCAGATCCTTGCCATCAATGTTTAATTTCTCCAGCATATTGATTATTTCCACATGTTTTACTTTGTCAATGCTTTTGTGTAGTCTATAAAGCACATATATAGATCTTTCTTTACCTCTATAGATCTTTCTATCAATTATCTTAAGATGTATATTGATGAAAAATATACTAATATTACAAAAATAGCACTGGGGCTTAAACTGAGAATAGCAAAATGTTATATCTTCTCAACGTGACTCGTTATATTCATTATGGTGCAAAAACATGGACATTAGACAAGGAAACAGAACAGAAAATTAAAATTGAAGCCTTTGAAATGTGGATTAATAGAAGAGTAGGGAGAATTGGATGGAATGAAAAGAAAACGAACAATGACAATTAAGTCTTAAAAACTAAAAATGAAAAGAGAACTACTAAACACAATTCAACAACAAGACAAATTAGATTTTTGGGGCATGTTAAAAGGCACAGCAGCCTACTAAAGGTAATCTTGGAAGGGAAAATACAAGGTAAAAGTGGCAGAGGCAGACCAAGACTATCATTGACGAGTAACATCAAAAGATGAAGTCAGCCTATGACAACCTGCACTATCAAAGCAAGAGACAGACTGGAATGGCGCTCAATGGTGGCCAACCTTTGATGCAGAGATGGCATTCAATGAGTTAAATTGGACAGATTATGTAATTTCATAACATTTTCTTCTTCATTTCAACTCCCTATGGAGTATAAGTCTTCAACAAACACTTTCCTAGCCATTCTTTTAAGGTGATCTTAAAAAATATTTTCTAGTGTCATATTTTTTTTGTTTATCCTGATAATTTAATATTATATTTATTAATTTAATATTATATTTAACCTTAGATTACGATACCTGTCTCTCCCAGTTAAGATACTGTAGAAAAATTACTACCACTACATGTAACATTAGGTGCTCTCAAAATAGTAATTTCTCTGAATTTTTGACACACTCCTATGTGTTCACACAAGGGCAAAATACGGGGACACAAAATTCCTGGCTCAGGTTGGTTTGTTACCTGAGTTTCACCTCATAGACCAGATGTGTTACAATGTCTATTAGCATGGTCTGTCAGTATGTTCGGCGACCACATAGCATTATTCGCTGTGCTTTCCGATTCATAAAGGGTTGTTTGATATCTGCCAATGACTGAGGAAAATTCTCTGGTTACAAGGAAAAATGACCAATTTTTAACATTAGTGATTTTTTTTCCCCCCGCATCAAATGGCGTATCTCACGATCTGAACAAACAAACAAAATTCTAACAGCAATGGAAACAAATTGAACACTCAGAGGGGGAGTAATGTCTGAACACGGAAAAATATCAAATTTTGAGGCATTTGTGTTTGATGCAGTCATTTTTACTATGGTATCATAATCTATGGTTAATATAGAATGTTATCATTGTTATAGATACCAAAAGTTAACAATTTCTTATATTTCTAATTTGATAATGACTCTATAAGAATATTCACTATATGTTCTTATACTTTCTGAGTAAATATGCGTTCATATCTCTTCTACTTCATTTCTGCTCTATTTCCCTGTTTATAGATACAATCTTCATGACTGACACATCATGCTCCTAGTGATTGCCAGTTTTGGTGATGGAGATATAATATATCGACTACCAGAAAGGCATCATGGACACACTCTCCCTCCCTCCCTCCCCAACTCTTAACTGTTTCTCTTACTCACAAAATCACCACATAAGAATATTCTTAATACAATGCATTTAATCACATGATTACTTGTAACAGTATCGTATGTCACATTCTGAAATTAATTCTCTGTACATAACTTTAACACCATTTAACAGCGCAACTATTTCTCTTCAAGGTGAGCATCTGACTCTGGCACATTCTAAAATTATATTTCTCTAGAGTCTAACACAAATGAACATCACAACTTCTTTTCTATAACATCTTGCTAACTTGATCTTGACTACCGGGGTCAGCTGTAACCATCATAACAGATCTTCTACCATCACCCACTCATCTCAGTAGACAGCTACTGCTGCTTCGGTCACTCCTCGCTGTTTAATGCCCAAACATACTTGTCTTTGTCACAGTAAGTAGCCTACTTGACCCTCAAAATTCACACTTTACCCGTGACCTTTTTGAGTACATACTCACCAAATCTTTGTCTACCACAAGTAAGACCTTTCTGAATTATTCTGATCTATTCTCTTCCCTACTTTTCATGTAAGATAATTCTCATTATTGTCATCTCCCCTTCTTCCCATGTGAGACAACTCTAATATATATATCACTACTCATTAATATCATTAAATCTCTCCTGGTGTTCAACATGTATTTTTATCTTGTTCTCTTGGCAAAGAAACCTGTAAATCACAAGTCTAATGTAATGAGCACAATGTCATTTCATTACATCTTTTTTACCCTCCAATTTGGGGGTAGAGGGGGTGGGAGCTGGAAAATGAAGGCAGTATGCACAGGGCTGCTACCATAAGAAGTTTGCATCAAGTTTTATCACTTCAAAAATGTTTACAAAGTATTTTCATGAATCATTGTTTTCTTTATCAAATAGATGTTTGTTTGACTTGTCATAATCTAATGTTTGTGCTGCTCCACAGCTCTGACACATTCACAGTCTGCATGGAGAGCATTACAGCAGTATTTGATGGGCCTCTGGCACTAGTGACATTTTTTGCATTTATGAATGGAAGCAACTATAGATATGCTCTACAAATGATCTTGTCTCTGTGCCAGCTTTATGGAGACACACTCTATTTCCTGACTGCAATCAAGGATGGCTTTATTTATGGACCAACTGATAATCCCTTGTACTTTTATTTCTATTTCCTGTTTCTAAATGGCTTGTGGATTATAATCCCCCTGATTCTCATCATAGACTCTGCCCACCACATTGCAGCCTGTCAGACAGTTTCAGATTTTTATATTGATGAGTATAATCGTAAGCGATTTGCACAAACCAACAACCATCATAAGAAGATTCACTAAGTAAGGTCATGTATTTGTAGAAATTGTTCCATCTAAAATAACATCATGTGTTTGATTTTAATGAGTGTGACAAGTGAATAATGTAGTGGAGACATATGAGCTTGAGGTGTCTGCAGTGGCTAGGTTATTAGATGGGGAAATTGTTAGTGGGTAAGTGTTTAGATGGGACAACCATTAGTGGATAAGTTGTTGTACATGAATACATGCGATAGTGGAACTTTCTTTAATGGGGTGATATTAGATATTAATGACATTTGTTTTAGTGTATACAGGCTGTATCATTAGACCTTGAGTGAATTGTTAAATTACATTGGTCAGCACATGTTGTGGAGTCAATGTGTTAAATCAAAGTCTACATTGTTTTAATGTTCTTGTATGAAAGCACATTCTCATTGTAACAGTTTTGGCATGTTCTTATAGTGCTCTAATATGTTTGATACTTGCAATGTTTGTTACTGATGGAAAGAGTTGATTCATCTCAGTTAATGTGTAAGTGCTCTCTCAACATATGATACAAAGTGTGATAGTTCTTGTAGCTGGCTAGTCAGACACTCCTGATCTCATAGCTGCTCCCCCATCAATCACTCTCCAATATTTCTTCCAAATCTCTCCTTCCTTCCACTTGTGAGAGGTGACCCTGTTATGCAAGGAATCAAAATCTGACATAACAGATTTCTAGTGAGGCTTCTGGGACATTGTGCTGACCTCAGCTTTTACATGGGCAGTTTACATTATACATGATTTCACCTCTCATTCTAGCAGAACACCTCTACCCTGATGTCAATCTTGACTCAGACCTGTCAGCATACAAGTTATTCCATGCTCACACTGGGGTCAGCTGCACTGTGTTGACTATGATTTCACCTCTCATTCTAGCAGAACACCTCTACCCTGATGTCAATCTTGACTCAGACCTGTCAGCATACAAGTTATTCCATGCTCACACTGGGGTCAGCTGCACTGTGTTGACTATGATTTCATCTCTCATGCTAGCAGAACATCATTACCCTGATTTCAGTCTTGACTCAGACCTTTCACTATACACAACTGCTATTCTCACTAGCCAGGCTAAACGTAAGGTTTGATTCATTTATGTAAGTTTGTTAATCAAAAGTTCATTTAGGAGAGATAACCAAGATGAGCAGTGAAGTCACTTTCTGACTGTGTTTATGATGTTGTAATGATAAAGATCTCCTATATAAGAGCTGCTGTGAGTATCATGACTTTTCTTTCTTTTATGTCGACACAATCTATGCTGAGATTTAGATTGAAAAGACAAGGTTAATGTATCATTTTTCTAGATTTGTGACATATGGGACATTTGTATTATTTTATTTATCATCTCCCCCATAGCACTATTAACAGGGCTTGGATGGAACCTTTACGCTTTTATATATATCTAGATATCATTTTAAATTCTTTAGCCTGTTGTCCAGCATAATTGATATGTGATGATTGATACTTCATATTTGATTTTGCCTTATTCATTGTTCAATTTATGTCATCAGAAATTTCTAGGCATTTATAAACACAATAATGTACCTCACTGTCAGGGCTTTAAATCTAGACTTTGTTTTTGTGTTCTCTTTTGTCTCCTAGATTTAATATATATTTTTTTTATTGCTGTTTGGATAATGAGTTGTGTACATTTTAACAAATCTTTTCTGGAGTGTGCAATGATTATTGCTGTCTACTTTTATATGGTTTGGAAATAATACTGTTTAGACTTTGTAATAAATCATAATCATTGGTATTGATATAGTTGTTTGTTCTTTTTTCTAGTTGTTTGTTATTGACATTTGTTACTGTCACTGATTTGTAAAGATATTTGATATCAAGCTTGATAATCTAATCAGCAAGACAACATTACATTCTTATCATGTAAATGAGCTATGTTCTACAATAGATGTTAAGAACAGAGAACTCTGTCCTTGGTTGTGTAAGGAATATCATATTAGTGGCCATTGGCACACTTTCAGATGAACTGGTCAGCACTACATCTGTGCTGTTTTAGAAGACTCCAGGCCCTTTTAAAGCTGAGTGAGAAGCCACTGATCACAATTGACCAGACTTTTATGTCATCAATGGACCATTGCTCCAATCATGAATACATAATCATTCTTGTTCTAAATGGATGAGCAGTTTATGTAAATTTGTCTGACATACGTTCTACTGTTATTGGTTTGGTTCAATTTAAGGCTTGGGTGTCTTGATGGTCTTCCCATCTAGATGTAAATATAAATTGTTGGAGCATGAGTCAGTGTCTCCTTTTATAATGTAGCCACAGTTAAAGTCAACTTTATTTCCAGCTACCACTGGGGTGCTAGTTATACTCATGGCTGTTTCCATTTTACCACTTGTTCAAGGCAAATAGATTGTCATGTTCAGAGCCACTGAACCTGTATAATGAGTTTCAGCCACCAATAGATCATCTTGTCACTACGTACCACTCCTGTACAACATCAGAAGGGCTACATACAATAGATCATCTTGTCAATAAGTACCACTCCTGTACAACCTCAGAATGGCTACATACAATAGATCATCTTGTCAATAAGCACCACTCCTGTACACCTCAGAATGGCTACAGACAACAGATCATCTTGTCAATAAGTACCACTCTTGTACAACCTCAGAAGGGCTACATACAATAGATCATCTTGTCAATAAGCACCACTTCTGTACAACCTCAGAATGGCTACATACAATAGATCATCTTGTCAATAAGCACCACTTCTGTACAACCTCAGAATGGCTACATACAACAGATCATCTTGTCAATAAGCACCACTTCTGTACAACCTCAGAATGGCTACATACAATAGATCATCTTGTCACTATGTACCACTCCTGTACAACCTCAGAAGTGCTACATACAATAGATCATCTTGTCAATAAGCACCACTCCTGTACAACCTCAGAATGGATACAGACAACAGATCATCTTGTCACTACGTACCACTCCTGTACAACTTCAGAAGGGCTACATACAATAGATCATCTTTTCAATAAGTACCACTCCTGTACAACCTCAGAATGGCTACATACAATAGATCATCTTGTCAATAAGCACCACTTATGTACAACCTCAGGAGGGCTACATACAACAGATCATCTTGTCAATAAGTACCACTCCTGTACAACCTCAGAAGGGCTACATACAATAGATCATCTTGTCACTATGTACCACTCCTGTACAACCTCAGAATGGCTACAGACAACAGATCATCTTGTCAATAAGTACCACCCCTGTACAACCTCAGAATGGCTACAGACAACAGATCATCTTGTCAATAAGTACCACCCCTGTACAACCTCAGAATGGCTACAGACAACAGATCATCTTGTCAATAAGTACCACCCCTGTACAACCTCAGAATGGCTACAGACAACAGATCATCTTGTCAATAAGTACCACCCCTGTACAACCTCAGAATGACTACAGACAACAGATCATCTTGTCAATAAGTACCACTCCTGTACAACCTCAGAATGGCTACAGACAACAGATCATCTTGTCAATAAGTACCACTCCTGTACAACCTCAGAATGGCTACAGACAACAGATCATCTTGTCAATAAGTACCACTCCTTTACAACCTCAGAATGGCTACAGACAACAGATCATCTTGTCAATAAGTACCACTCCTGTACAACCTCAGAATGACAACAGATAATACTGTAGTTCGTTCAGAAATTCGTGCCCACAAAATTTATTAATTATCTAGGAAACTGTTTGATGCATTTCTGTAATTCTTTCTCAAGAAATCTTATTTTTTCCACCGACCTTACGTCTGATTTTTTTCCCCAACTGTCATACATTTAGGAAAGATTTTTGTTTCTTTGAGGTATATAAAAATATGATTTTCTTGGTTGTCCTAAATTTTAGGAGTTGACAATACCCACATTTGTTGTAATCAACATTGTCATTTAAAAAGGCAAAAGGTCATGTATTTGTCCACACAATCTTAGCACTTGCTGGCACTTATTGAACTTGATTTTGAAAGATGCGCCACTTTTGTCATTTCCAATTTCTTGTTAAACAGGTTTAGAGGCGTATTTTGACAAAATATTTACTATTAATGTATATTCCTTTGTACGTGATAATTTGTAAGCAGTTGTGAAGTGACTACTTGATTTTTAAAACCATAAAGAGTTTAAAGTATCAATCCATCACTATGCAAAAGCTAACTGTGTTATTGTACAGGCACTTTTACAATTAACTATTTCTATGACGAAGATATAAAATCAAATAAAAAATTCCCTCTTCAATGTGATACCGATACGCCTTTGACTTGCATTGTTAGAAAATTAACGTAATTTACAGTCAAATCTAATGTTTAGAGCACACGGTATGATATTCTCCTAAAATTATATAGCAAAAAACGATTTGTGCAAAATTCAGACTACCTTTGTACTTAAATGTTATAAAATCTGAAGGTCGGTGAAAAAATAAGATTTCATAAAAAAGAATAACAGAAATTCATCAAACAGTTTTCGAGATAATTGATCAATTCTGTGGGCACAAATTTCTGAACGAACTCTGGGTTTGGTAGTAAAGTTTGCTCTTCAAGATCTCTAGTGCTTGGCCTCTCTCCCGATGGTCTCTCTCCCGTACCTCAAAATAAACCTTTCATGGCATCAACATTCTTTGTGATTGTGGATATTAGAAATTATTTTACTCTTAGATTAAGCTCTTTGGTCTGTTTCAAACTTTTCATATGCTAAGGGGTCAGATATGACAAATGTGAAAATGCCATGAAATACAGACTGGCCTTACATAAATGATGTTTGCCTGTACAAGCCACTGTATTGTAGAAGTCAAACTTAATGAGAATTGTAAGATTGAGGGTGAAATGACAGAAAATGAATGGTGAGTTTACAAATGTCATCAGATTGTTGTCCCTGCACAAGCTTGGATCTGGCTAGCTATGTTGTGCACTGTTTCCCACTTCTAAAACTCTTTCTCACTCAATAGGTGACTTTGATTTAGTCAACTTCTTTTTGGAAACAAAAATAATTGTTCACAGACTTAAGTACTACCAGTACCTTTGTTGAGTGGAGTAACCTTATACTACCAGTACTTTTGTGGAGGGACTAAAGTAACCTTATACTACCAGTACTTTGGTGGAGGGACTAAAGTAACCTTATACTACCAGTACTTTTGTGGAGGGACTAAAGTAACCTTATACTATCAGTACTTTTGTGGAGGGACTAGAGTAACCTTATACTACCAGTACTTTTGTGGAGGGACTAAAGTAACCTTATACTATCAGTACTTTTGTGGAGGGACTAGAGTAACCTTATACTACCAGTACTTTTGTGGAGGGACTAAAGTAACTTTATACTACCAGTACTTTGGTGGAGGGACTAAAGTAACCTTATACTACCAGTACTTTTGTGGAGGGACTAAAGTAACCTTATACTACCAGTACTTTTGTGGAGGGACTAGAGTAACCTTATACTACCAGTACTTTTGTGGAGGGACTAGAGTAACCTTATACTACCAGTACTTTTGTGGAGGGACTAAAGTAACCTTATACATCAGTACTTTTGTGGAGGGACTACAGTAACCTTATACTACCAGTACTTTTGTGGAGGGACTGGAGTAACATTATACTACCAGTACCTTTGTTGAGTGGATTAGCCTTATACTACCAGTACCTTTGTTGAGTGGAGTAACCTTATACTACCAGTACCTTTGTTGAGTGGAGTAACATTATACTACCAGTACCTTTGTTGAGTGGAGTAACCTTATACTACCAGTACCTTTGTTGAGTGGAGTAAACTTATTCTACTAGTATCTTTGTTGAGTGGAGTAACCTTATACTACCAGTACCTTTGTTGAGTGGAGTAAACTTATTCTACTAGTATCTTTGTTGAGTGGAGTAACCTTATACTACCAGTACCTTTGTTGAGTGGAGTAAACTTATTCTACTAGTATCTTTGTTGAGTGGAGTAAACTTATTCTACTAGTATCTTTGTTGAGTGGAGTAAACTTATTCTACTAGTATCTTTGTTGAGTGGAGTAACCTTATACTACCAGTACCTTTGTTGAGTGGAGTAACCTTATACTACCAGTACCTTTGTTGAGTGGAGTAAACTTATACTACCAGTACCTTTGTTGAGTGGAGAAAACTTATTCTACCAGTATCTTTGTTGAGTGGAGTAACCTTATACTACCAGTACCTCTGTGGAGGGACTGTAGTAACCTTATACTACCAGTAACTTTGTGGAGGGACTGAAGTAACCTTATACTACCAGTAACTTTGTGGAGGGACTGTAGTAACCTTATACTACCAGTAACTTTGTGGAGGGACTGTAGTAACCTTATACTACCAGTAACTTTGTGGAGGGACTGAAGTAACCTTATACTACCAGTAACTTTGTGGAGGGACTGAAGTAACCTTATACTACCAGTACCTCTGTGGAGGGACTGAAGTAACCTTATACTACCAGTACCTTTGTTGAGGGACTGTAGTAACCTTATACTACCAGTACCTTTGTTGAGTGGAGTAAACTTATTCTACCAGTATCTTTGTTGAGTGGAGTAACCTTATACTACCAGTACCTCTGTGGAGGGACTGAAGTAACCTTATACTACTAGTACCTTTGTTGAGTGGAGTAGCCTTATACTACCAGTACCTTTGTGGAGGGACTGGACTAACCTTATACTACCAGTACTATTGTTGAGTGGAGCAACCTTATACTACCAGTATCTGGGACTTCCGTTTCCATTATGGTGGAACTAAGTCACGTGCTCTCGATCGCTGCAGAAATTGCTTTGGAATCTGATCAATTTTAGCTTTCCATTGTAATTTTCTGCATTCAAGTCGAAATGGTGTTCTATTTATCATATCTACGCCAATGAATTGGCGTTGAAGGCACGGCAATACTCCATTTTGACAAATCAAGTGTTGTAAATGCGACCTTCCACCGTCTAGTGTTGATCTGCGTTTTACATCACACTGAGTGCTGTTCAGAGACCGTTGATGGAGTTGTTGCCGCAAGTTATTTACAATTTCCAACGCATTAATGTGGTGGGCTCCGTCAAGTCAGCCGAAGTTTTATCTCTTTGGAGAATTTGCACCATGTTTCGTTCGTTGTAAACTGCATTCACTAGAGTAATCATGAATCCATGGGCGCAGCCATTTTGTGTGTGCTACGTCATCATAATGGTTCATCGTGTGTCCCAAGACCGACCATGCGCTAATCTTGCGATCTGTTGTTTGGTGTGCAACGGGGATAATCTGACGACGAACTGTGTTTTGTATGTTCGGAGTTGGAGTCAAACACGATGTCCTAACATCATCAAGCGCTATACATTTAAATACTATGACGACCATCATTTTCAGGAGGACGTGAACTTCCGGGCAATATGGTGGATAGGCGGCAGGAACCATTGAAGGCTATGTCTGTAAAGTGTTCCTTGTTGCAGTTTCATCATATTCCAAGTCCGGCTTGTTGCAGGAGCTACTGAGTTAAGTGCTCTGTGCACACCGTGAGCTGTGCGTTTCATCCGTTTTGATAATGTTCCGATATTCCAATTGTTTACGATGAATGATGATATTGTATGACAGGGAACAGTAGGCCATGTTAACTTTCTGTGCGGTTTCGCCTTATGTCTTTTGGCATGTGCTGAGACTGCTATGATGGGGACTACAGCTACCTTTCTTTGTTTGGGAGATGAGTTAGTAATTCGGATGATTCCACTGGCATGGGCGGTTGAGCAATTATGGATTTTAATTCGTCTGTAGTGATACCGGGGCCTTCCATAACCAAATACCAGTATCTTTGTGGAGGGACTGAAGTTACCTTATACTACCACCTTATACTACCAGTATCTTTGTTGAGTGGAGTAACCTTATACTATCAGTACCTTTGTTGAGTGAAGTAACCTTATACTACCAGTATCTTTGTTGAGTGGAGTAACCTTATACTACCATTATCTTTGTGGAGGGACTGTAGTAACCTTATACTACCAGTACCTTTGTTGAGTGGAGTAACCTTATACTACCAGTACCTTTGTGGAGGGACTGTAGTAACCTTATACTACCAGTACCTTTGTGGAGGGACTGTAGTAACCTTATACTACCAGTACCTTTGTGGAGGGACTGTAGTAACCTTATACTACCAGTAACTTTGTGGAGGGACTGTAGTAACCTTATACTACCAGTAACTTTGTGGAGGGACTGTAGTAACCTTATACTACCAGTATCTTTGTGGAGGGACTGTAGTAACCTTATACTACCAGTAACTTTGTGGAGGGACTGTAGTAACCTTATACTACCAGTAACTTTGTGGAGGGACTGTAGTAACCTTATACTACTAGTACCTTTGTGGAGGGACTGTAGTAACCTTATACTACCAGTACCTTTGTGTAGGGACTGTAGTAACCTTATACTACCAGTATCTTTGTGGAGGGACTGTAGTAACCTTATACTACCAGTATCTTTGTGGAGGGACTGTAGTAACCTTATACTACCAGTACCTTTGTGGAGGGACTGTAGTAACCTTATACTACTAGTACCTTTGTGGAGGGACTGTAGTAACCTTATACTACTAGTACTTTTGTGGAGGGACTGTAGTAACCTTATACTACTAGTAACTTTGTGGAGGGACTGTAGTAACCTTATACTACCAGTAACTTTGTGGAGGGACTGTAGTAACCTTATACTACCAGTAACTTTGTGGAGGGACTGTAGTAACCTTATACTACCAGTAACTTTGTGGAGGGACTAGAGTAACTTTATTCAACACTGCTTGCTGGTCTGGTTCTGACCTGTGAGCCCTAGATTGCCCACCCCAGGGATACTTATTCACTGACAAGTTGTACAGTTATGAAATGCAACTTGGCCAGTCTACTTTCCACATCAGCTGATCATATCTTTAGGATAAGATACTGCCTAGCTATGAACTCTGCTTTTTGAAGTGCACGAAGAGCTGTGAAACATTCTACAGGTAATCCATGGGCAGTGTTCTCAGATTGTAGCACACCTGTTGAACTCGTTATAACACTTTCCATTTTGCTTTTATGCACATTTTTTACTTTATTTTTGTGCGCACATTTTACTATTACTTTATAATTGTGTATGTGTAAATATTGTAGACTGCCTTCAGCACAGATTATAACACTTAGTTTTGTTATTCACATATTGTGGTTCTTCTCTTTGTGCATGTATCATCATTAGTTCACCTGATTTATTAATGTACATCTTTAACTATTTGCCATTGTTTAGTAAACTAAAATCTTTCTTCTCTCTAGTTGAGACAGTTCTAAGTCTATAATTGGTTGCCACAATGCAACTAAACACAGCATGCATAAATATTCTATAGCAAATTATTTGTTAAAATCTGGCAGTTGTTTCAAAAATAAAGATTTGACTATGTAATTTATTTATAGAATTGGTAGCTATATTAAAGTGATGTAGGTTGAAGTTAAAAGTGGTCATTAGAGTTGTATTCATCTCATTCTTGGGTGCTATCTTTTTCAAAAGTTGATGTAGGATATATGGTTGATGATGGTTGTAATTGTTTCTTGGTAGGAACCCATTCTCACTGAGCAAATCAAATCTGCCTCCATTAATTTGAATAAATATATATTCTCAATGAGGAATCAAAATGCCTTGAGGTATCCAGACTTTTCTGTCTTGGGCTTATATAAAATTGTGCTCCAAATATCCAACTGAAAGAAACAATCAACATTTTTCAGGCACATCATGAGAAGAGGAAAATTGGAATACTTGGTTACAACTGGCAAAATAAAAGGAAAGAGAGATCACGGATGACAAGAAGATATTGGATAGCTTAGTATCATGGCATGGAAAACGGTCAACAACAGAATTGATAAGATGCACTGTAGATAGAAGATTGTGGAAGGGACATGATCGTCTATGTCAACCGGTATGGCACATGATGATGATGATGAATATCCAATTTCTGATTTTATTACATTGCAGCTCTCTAACAAGAGGTTGTGGGAATAGCCCATGGAATGGCTGAAATGATTAAAAGCTACCTTCAAATGAAACTGGGAAAGAAAGAAGATTGTGGTGAAATAACCAAAATATATATACCTATCACCGTCACAGTGTGATCAAATCACAATTCTCTGATTGTACCCAGATCGCAGAACCAAATACATGATTGGTAAAACAGATGTTTGTATGAACTAGATGAATGTATGTTGGAGACCCATTGTATTAAAGTGCTATAATGATAGAAATATCTCACATCATCTGAATGTACGTTGGAGACACACCCATTTGGTACTGTAATGATAGAAATATCACATATCAGCTGAATGTATGTTTAAGACCCACTAAAGTACTATAATGACAGAAGTATCACACATCAGCTGAATGTATGTTTACGACCCACTAAAGCACTATAATGACAGAAGTATCACACATCAGCTGAATGTATGTTGGAGACCCACTACAAAAGCAAATTTAACTGGAGCAGATCAGACGGTCCTGAAAGTAATCTCCAAGAATGCAGTTTTTAGTTAAGGCTTTTAGGAATGAAATTTTGTTGGAGCCAGCGGATTTTTTTACTTTCATGTGTGAGCAAGCACGTACACACATATTTATATATGTGATGGTCCCTTGTAGGTCGTTATGTTTGGCCTTTGGGCAACAAAGGTTGGGCCAGACTGCTGCAGATCATTAAAGTGTCCTGACCTGTGCCACAGCATGATTTATATCATACAGTCTGTCTGAAATATGTCATACAGTCTCTCTATCTGACATATGTCATGCAGTTTATCTATCTGACATATGTCATACAGTCTCTCTATCTGACATATGTCATACAGTCTTTCTATCTGACATATGTCATACAGTTTATCTATCTGACACATGTCATACAGTCTCTCTATCTGACATGTCATACAGTCTGTCTATCTGACATATGTCATACAGTTTTTCTATCTGACATATGTCATACAGTTTTCTATCTGACATATGTCATACAGTTTTTCTATCTGACATATGTCATACAGTTTTTCTATCTGACATATGTCATACAGTTTTTCTATCTGACATATGTCATACAGTTTTTCTATCTGACATATGTCATACAGTTTTTCTATCTGACATATGTCATACAGTTTTTCTATCTGACATATGTCATACAGTTTTTCTATCTGAAATATATCATACAGTCTATCTATCTGACACTACATATCTTCATTGTGCCCTGCCTCAAACCACTTCAAGATTTATGCTATGTCATATTGTCTATCAGACTTTTTCATATGATCATGATCTGAAGCCATATCCTCTTTGTGATCTAAAGCCATATCTTCTTTGTGACTTAAAGCCATATCTTCTTTGTGACCTGAAGCCATATCTTCTTTGTGACCTGAAGCCATATCTTCTTTGTGATCTAAAGCCATATCTTCTTTGTGACCTGAAGCCATATCTTCTTTGTGATCTAAAGCCATATCTTCTTTGTGATCTAAAGCCATATCTTCTTTGTGACTTAAAGCCATATCTTCTTTGTGACTTGAAGCCATATCTTCTTTGTGACTTAAAGCCATATCTTCTTTGTGATCTGAAGCCAGATCTTCACCTGTTTTAGACATGTATTGTTTGTTCCACTTTCAGAGATGCACAAAGAATTCTGTTTTTATAACCTTTCTCAACTCATCTGCCTCTTAGTGCCTGGGTGTAACTGGAAGTTTTAAGTCCAGGCATTTGGGACACATTTCCTGAAATACTCTCTGTTAAAGAATGTGTGACACATTAACAATGATTGAATTTTATTTTCATGAATTTCACTTCATTTCAAGACTGGAATTTAGAATTTGGCAAAAAAAAAAAAATGAGCAAATAAAAAAGAAATGTTCAAATTAAAATAGAATATGTTTGACAGTAAATGTAAGATACTGCTACTTCACTCCATAAACAGATACAATAAGGTTATTGATCCATAAATGACAAACATATCATAAAATAAACATATATAAATCTCAGAGATCTGTGAAACTGAAACATTGAATCACAACAAATATTGTACTAACTCTTTAGAAACACATTGACACCAAACAACAGATAAGAATCATAGTATCATGACTATTGTCACAGAATGTGAACAAGCAGACTGTATCACTGCAAGGAAAAAGTTGTTTGTGGTATAATAATGTTTGTATTACTACAATACAAACTGACAGGTTTGGGAAATTAATCAGTCAATATTGAGACATGGATACCATGTGGATTATTTTCAGTCAATCCTGACAGCTATTGTAAATAAAGGTAGACTTCTCGGTATATAGCTGGTCTACTGAGGACTATAGTACTAGTTCAATCCTGACAGCTATTGTAAATAAATGTAGACTTCTCGGTATATAGCTAGTCTACTGAAGACTATAGGACTGTTCAATCCTGATAGCTATTGTAAATAAAGGTAAACTTCTCGGTATATAGCTGGTCTACTGAGGACTATAGGACTGTTCAATCCTGACAGCTATTGTAAATAAAGGTAAACTTCTCGGTATATAGCTAGTCTACTGAGGACTATAGGACTGTTCAATCCTGACAGCTATTGTAAATAAAGGTAGACTTCTCGGTATATAGATAGTCTACTGAGGACTATAGGACTAGTTCAATCCTGACAGCTATTGTAAATAAAGGTAAACTTCTCGGTATATAGCTAGTCTACTGAGGACTATAGGACTGTTCAATCCTGACAGCTATTGTAAATAAAGGTAAACTTCTCGGTATATAGCTAGTCTACTGAGGACTATAGGACTAGTTCAATCCTGATAGCTATTGTAAATAAAGGTAGACTTCTCGGTATATAGCTGGTCTACTGAGGACTATAGGACTGTTCAATCCTGATAGCTATTGTAAATAAAGGTAGACTTCTCGGTATATAGCTAGTCTACTGAGGACTATAGGACTGTTCAATCCTGATAGCTATTGTAAATAAAGGTAGACTTCTCGGTACATAGCTAGTCTACTGAGGACTATAGGACTGTTCAATCCTGACAGCTATTGTAAATAAAGGTAGACTTCTCGGTACATAGCTAGTCTACTGAGGACTATAGGACTGTTCAATCCTGATAGCTATTGTAAATAAAGGTAGACTTCTCGATACATAGCTAGTCTACTAAGGACTATAGGACTGTTCAATCCTGACAGCTATTGTAAATAAAGGTAGACTTCTCGGTATATAGATAGTCTACTGAGGACTATAGGACTGTTCAATCCTGACAGCTATTGTAAATAAAGGTAGACTTCTCGGTACATAGCTAGTCTACTGAGGACTATAGGACTGTTCAATCCTGACAGCTATTGTAAATAAAGGTAGGCTTCTCGGTATATAGCTGGTCTACTGAGGACTATAGGACTGTTCAATCCTGATAGCTATTGTAAATAAAGGTAGACTTCTCGGTATATAGCTAGTCTACTGAGGACTATAGGACTAGTTCAATCCTGACAGCTATTGTAAATAAAGGTAGACTTCTCGGTATATAGCTAGTCTACTGAGGACTATAGGACTGTTCAATCCTGACAGCTATTGTAAATAAAGGTAGACTTCTCGATACATAGCTAGTCTACTGAGGACTATAGGACTGTTCAATCCTGACAGCTATTGTAAATAAAGGTAGACTTCTCGGTATATAGATAGTCTACTGAGGACTATAGGACTGTTCAATCCTGACAGCTATTGTAAATAAAGGTAGACTTCTCGGTATATAGCTAGTCTACTGAGGACTATAGGACTGTTCAATCCTGACAGCTATTGTAAATAAAGGTAGACTTCTCGATACATAGCTAGTCTACTGAGGACTATAGGACTGTTCAATCCTGACAGCTATTGTAAATAAAGGTAGACTTCTCGGTATATAGATAGTCTACTGAGGACTATAGGACTGTTCAATCCTGACAGCTATTGTAAATAAAGGTAGACTTCTTGGTATATAGCTAGTCTACTGAGGACTATAGGGCTGTTCAATCCTGACAGCTATTATAAATAAAGGTAGACTTCTCGGTACATAGCTAGTCTACTGAGGACTATAGGACTGTTCAATCCTGACAGCTATTGTAAATAAAGGTAGACTTCTCGGTACATAGCTGGTCTACTGAGGACTATAGGACTGTTCAATCCTGACAGCTATTGTAAATAAAGGTAGACTTCTCGGCATATAGCTAGTCTACTGAGGACTATAGGACTGTTCAATCCTGATAGCTATTGTAAATAAAGGTATGATTTCTCGGCATATAGCTAGTCTACTGAGGACTATAGGACTGTTCAATCCTGATAGCTATTGTAAATAAAGGTAGACTTCTCGGCATATAGCTAGTCTACTGAGGACTATAGGACTGTTCAATCCTGACAGCTATTGTAACACCAAGCTACTAGGTTTTTAAGATAGTATTGGAGATATACTTTAGGAAAGTACAGTACTGGCAGGGTTTCTAGGTTCTTAAATGGGTACTAGAGATTTACTCTAGGAAAGAAAGTACAGTACTGGCAGAGTTTCTAGGTTCTTAAATGGGTACTAGAGATTTACTCTAGGAATGAAAGTACAGTACTGGCACAGTTTTTAGGTTCTTAAATGGGTACTAGAGATTTACTCTAGGAAAGAAAGTACAGTACTGGCAGAGTTTCTAGGTTCTTAAATGGGTACTAGAGATTTACTCTAGGAAAGAAAGTACAGTACTGGCACAGTTTCTATGTTCTTAAATGGGTATAGAGATTTACTCTAGGAAAGAAAGTATTGACACATTTTTTAGGTTCATAAATGGGTTTTATAGATTTACTCTAGTAAAGAAAGTACAGTACTGTCACAGTTTCTAGGTTCTTAAATGGGTTATAGAGATTTACTCTAGGAAAGAAAGTACAGTACTGACACACTTTCTAGGTTCTTAAATGGGTTTTATAGATTTACTCTAGTAAAGAAAGTACAGTACTGTCACAGTTTCTAGGTTCTTAAATGGGTTCTATAGATTTACTCTAGGAAAGAAATACAGTACTGGCACAGTTTCTAGGTTCTTAAATGGGTTTTATAGATTTACTCTAGTAAAGAAAGTACAGTACTGTCACAGTTTCTAGGTTCTTAAATGGGTTCTATAAATTTACTCTAGGAAAGAAACTACAGTACTGGCACAGTTTCTAGGTTCTTAAATGGGTTTTATAGATTTACTCTAGTAAAGAAAGTACAGTACTGTCACAGTTTCTAGGTTCTTAAATGGGTTCTATAAATTTACTCTAGGAAAGAAACTACAGTACTGGCACAGTTTCTAGGTTCTTAAATGGGTTTTATAGATTTACTCTAGTAAAGAAAGTACAGTACTGTCACAGTTTCTAGGTTCTTAAATGGGTTCTATAGATTTACTCTAGGAAAGAAAGTACAGTACTGGCACATTTTCTAGGTTCTTAAATGGGTTTTATAGATTTACTCTAGTAAAGAAAGTACGGTACTGTCACAGTTTCTAGGTTCTTAAATGGGTTATATAGATTTACTCTAGGAAAGAAAGTACAGTACTGGCACAGTTTCTAGGTTCTTAAATGGGTTCTATAGAGTTACTCTAGGAAAGAAAGTACAGTAAGTACTGGCATAGTTTCTGGATTCTTAAATGGGTTCTATAGATTTATTCTAGGAAAGGAAATACTGACACATCTTCTAGGATCTTAAATGTGTACTGTAGATTTACTCAAGGAAAGAAAGTACAGTACTGGCACAGCTTCTAGGTTCTGAAATGGGTACAGGAGATTTACTCTAGGAAAGAAAGCACAGTACTGGCATAGTGCTGTACAAGAGCTGAACTGAAGGTGTTAGTGAGTCAACTACTTGCATCATGATCAGATACATCAATGATGTTAAAGATCATCAGTTAGACCAAGTGAGTGGGAAGCCAAACCTCATCAGTTAGACCAAGTGAGTGGGAAACCAAACCTCATCAGTTAGACCAAGTGAGTGGGAAGCCAAACCTCATCAGTTAGACCAAGTGAGTGGGAAGCCAAACCTCATCAGTTAGATCAAGTGAGTGGGAAGCCAAACCTCATCAGTTAGATCAAGTGAGTGGGAAGCCAAACCTCATCAGTTAAACCAAATGAGTGGGAAGCCAAACCTCATCAGTTAGACCAAGTGAGTGGGAAGCCAAACCTCATCAGTTAGATCAAGTGAGTGGGAAACCAAACCTCATCAGTTAGATCAAGTGAGTGAGAAGCCAAACCTCATCAGTTAGATCAAGTGAGTGGGAAGCCAAACCTCATCAGTTAGATCAAGTGAGTAGGAAAACAAACCTCATCAGTTAGATCAAGTGAGTGGGAAACCAAACCTCATCAGTTAGACCAAGTGAGTGGGAAGCCAAACCTCATCAGTTAGACCAAGTGAGTGGGAAGCCAAACCTCATCAGTTAGATCAAGTGAGTGGGAAGCCAAACCTCATCAGTTAGATCAAGTGAGTGGGAAGTCAAACCTTATCAGTTAGATCAAGTGAGTGGGAAGCCAAACCTCATCAGTTAGATCAAGTGAGTGGGAAGCCAAACCTCATCAGTTAGACCAATTGAGTGAGAAACCAAACCTCATCAGTTAGATCAAGTGAGTGAGTAGCCAAACCTCATCAGTTAGATCAATTGAGTGAGAAGTCAAACCTCATCAGTTAGACCAATTGAGTGAGAAGCCAAACCTCATCAGTTAGATCAATTGAGTGAGAAGCCAAACCTCATCAGTTAGATCAATTGAGTGAGAAGCCAAACCTCATCAGTTAGATCAATTGAGTGAGAAGCCAAACCTCATCAGTTAGATCAATTGAGTGAGAAGCCAAACCTCATCAGTTAGACCAATTGAGTGAGATGCCAAACCTCATCAGTTAGATCAATTGAGTGAGAAGCCAAACCTCATCAGTTAGACCCTATGAGTGAGTAGCCAACCTCATCAGTTAGACCCTATGAGTGAGAAGCCAACCTCATCAGTTAGATCAATTGAGTGAGAAGCCAAACCTCATCAGTTAGATCAAGTGAGTGAGAAGCCAAACCTCATCAGTTAGATCAATTGAGTGAGAAGCCAAACCTCATCAGTTAGACCAATTGAGTGAGAAGCCAAACCTCATCAGTTAGATCAAGTGAGTGGGAAACCAACCTCATCAGTTAGATCAAGTGAGTGGGAAGCCAAACCTCATCAGTTAGATCAAGTGAGTGGGAAGCCAAACCTCATCAGTTAGACCAAGTGAGTGAGTTAGACAAACCTCATCAGTTAGATCAAGTGAGTGGGAAACCAAACCTCATCAGTTAGATCAAGTGAGTGGGAAGCCAAACCTCATCAGTTAGATCAAGTGAGTGGGAAGCCAAACCTCATCAGTTAGATCAAGTGAGTGGGAAGCCAAACCTCATCAGTTAGATCAAGTGAGTGGGAAGCAAACCTCATCAGTTAGATCAAGTGAGTAGAAAACAAACCTCATCAGTTAGATCAAGTGAGTGGGAAACCAAACCTCATCAGTTAGACCAAGTGAGTGGGAAGCCAAACCTCATCAGTTAGACCAAGTGAGTGGAAGCCAAACCTCATCAGTTAGATCAAGTGAGTGGGAAGCCAAACCTCATCAGTTAGATCAAGTGAGTGGGAGTCAAACCTTATCAGTTAGATCAAGTGAGTGGAAGCCAAACCTCATCAGTTAGATCAAGTGAGTGGAAGCCAAACCTCATCAGTTAGACCAATTGAGTGAGAAACCAAACCTCATCAGTTAGATCAAGTGAGTGAGAAGCCAAACCTCATCAGTTAGATCAATTGAGTGAGAAGTCAAACCTCATCAGTTAGACCAATTGAGTGAGAAGCCAAACCTCATCAGTTAGATCAATTGAGTGAGAAGCCAAACCTCATCAGTTAGATCAATTGAGTGAGAAGCCAAACCTCATCAGTTAGATCAATTGAGTGAGAAGCCAAACCTCATCAGTTAGATCAATTGAGTGAGAAGCCAAACCTCATCAGTTAGACAATTGAGTGAGATGCCAAACCTCATCAGTTAGATCAATTGAGTGAGAAGCCAAACCTCATCAGTTAGACCCTATGAGTGAGTAGCCAACCTCATCAGTTAGACCCTATGAGTGAGAAGCCAACCTCATCAGTTAGATCAATTGAGTGAGAAGCCAAACCTCATCAGTTAGATCAAGTGAGTGAGAAGCCAAACCTCATCAGTTAGATCAATTGAGTGAGAAGCCAAACCTCATCAGTTAGACCATTGAGTGAGAAGCCAAACCTCATCAGTTAGATCAAGTGAGTGGGAAACCAAACCTCATCAGTTAGATCAAGTGAGTGGGAAGCCAAACCTCATCAGTTAGATCAAGTGAGTGGGAAGCCAAACCTCATCAGTTAGACCAAGTGAGTGAGTTAGACAAACCTCATCAGTTAGATCAAGTGAGTGGGAAACCAAACCTCATCAGTTAGATCAAGTGAGTGGGAAGCCAAACCTCATCAGTTAGATCAAGTGAGTGGGAAGCCAAACCTCATCAGTTAGATCAAGTGAGTGGGAAGCCAAACCTCATCAGTTAGATCAATTGAGTGAGAAGTCAAACCTCATCAGTTAGACCAATTGAGTGAGAAGCCAAACCTCATCAGTTAGATCAATTGAGTGAGAAGCCAAACCTCATCAGTTAGACCCTATGAGTGAGTAGCCAACCTCATCAGTTAGATCAATTGAGTGAGAAGCCAAACCTCATCAGTTAGATCAAGTGAGTGAGAAGCCAAACCTCATCAGTTAGATCAAGTGAGTGAGAAGCCAAACCTCATCAGTTAGATCAATTGAGTGAGAAGCCAAACCTCATCAGTTAGATCAATTGAGTGAGAAGCCAAACCTCATCAGTTAGACCAATGAGTGAGAAGCCAAACCTCATCAGTTAGATCAAGTGAGTGGGAAGCCAAACCTCATCAGTTAGATCAATTGAGTGAGAAGCCAAACCTCATCAGTTAGACCCTATGAGTGAGAAGTCAAACCTCATCAGTTAGATCAATTGAGTGAGAAGCCAAACCTCATCAGTTAGACCCTATGAGTGAGTAGCCAACCTCATCAGTTAGATCAATTGAGT
Organism: Megaustenia siamemsis; assembly: GCA_032433765.1. Lineage (NCBI taxonomy): Eukaryota > Metazoa > Mollusca > Gastropoda > Stylommatophora > Ariophantidae > Megaustenia > Megaustenia siamemsis. Next base: position 19,351,957 of record JAVIAB010000091.1, on the reverse strand, counting down.
GAGAAGTCAAACTCATCAGTTAGATCAAGTGAGTGAGTTAGACAAACCTCATCAGTTAGATCAATTGAGTGAGAAGTCAAACCTCATCAGTTAGACCCTATGAGTGGGAAGCCAAACCTCATCAGTTAGACCCTATGAGTGAGTAGCCAACCTCATCAGTTAGACACTATGAGTGAGTAGCCAACCTCATCAGTTAGACCCTATGAGTGAGTAGCCAACCTCATCAGTTAGACACTATGAGTGGGAAGCCAAACCTCATCAGTTAGCCCAATTGAGTGAGAAGCCAAACCTCATCAGTTAGACCCTATGAGTGAGTAGCCAAACTCATCAGTTAGACCCTATGAGTGAGTAGCCAACCTCATCAGTTAGACACTATGAGTGGGAAGCCAAACCTCATCAGTTAGCCCAATTGAGTGAGAAGCCAAACCTCATCAGTTAGACCCTATGAGTGAGTAGCCAACCTCATCAGTTAGACCCTATGAGTGAGTAGCCAACCTCATCAGTTAGACACTATGAGTGGGAAGCCAAACCTCATCAGTTAGACACTATGAGTGAGTAGCCAACCTCATCAGTTAGACACTATGAGTGAGTAGCCAACCTCATCAGTTAGACACTATGAGTGAGTAGCCAAACCTCATCAGTTAGCCCAATTGAGTGAGAAGCCAAACCTCATCAGTTAGACCCTATGAGTGAGTAGCCAACCTCATCAGTTAGACACTATGAGTGAGAAGCCAAACCTCATCAGTTAGACCCTATGAGTGAGTAGCCAACCTCATCAGTTAGCCCAATTGAGTGAGAAGCCAAACCTCATCAGTTAGACCCTATGAGTGAGTAGCCAACCTCATCAGTTAGACACTATGAGTGAGAAGTCAAACCTCATCAGTTAGACCCTATGAGTGGGAAGCCAAACCTCATCAGTTAGACCCTATGAGTGAGTAGCCAACCTCATCAGTTAGACACTATGAGTGGGAAGCCAAACCTCATCAGTTAGCCCAATTGAGTGAGAAGCCTAACCCTGTACCATGTCGTGTTGTAGATGAATGTGTTAGGCTGAGTGGTGGAGATATTGCAGCTTTGTTAAAACATAAGAGACTGCCTCTAGGTCAACATCCTTTCAAGAATGGACCTAGCAGCAAAGAGGAAGACACAGATTCTAACACCATTTTTTTTCTCCTTGTCTTAAAAGAATGACAAATACACTTCATTTGAAAAAAAAATTAAACAGTTTGAAAACTACATATATAATGTATTTTTCAAATATTTACAATATGTTAAAATCTTCATAGTGACTACAAATAAGAGAATAGCAACAAAATTGTTTATTAAACAAAAAATTAATCTCAGCACTGGTAAAAAAAAAGTACTTATTATTAAATAGAGGGGTATGTTAAGAGGAATCTCTCTATCTATCTATTGTCCTTTCGAGCCGAAGACGGCACTTGGGCAGAACCACAATCTCAAAAACAGAAACCTTGCATGCCAAAGTGGCACATATTGCAGAGATCACTGCTCTAAAATCTATGGCGCTGTTTCCATAACAATACTTTTTACAATGACAGCTTGTCACGCCATCGATTAACTTCCTTAGTCGCCTCTTACGACATGCCTGGAAGGTCACAGTGTCACTATTCTTTACTTCCCTCATTATGAGGCCCGTGTAACACACAGGAATACATAGAAAACATAGGTTAAGAGGAATACTAATTTGTAATTGTATCACATTTATGTATGTTTATGAAAAACACAACAGGGTATACATCACAATAGTGATATCAGATCTAGTTACAATAGCTGTATAATGTACTGTTACAAATTGTTTGTGAATCATCATAATCATTTGATTAATTTATATTACAATTTTTTGTGCCAACCATCATAGTTATCATAGTGGCACATTACAATTGTTGTACCAGCTATAGTTATCCTATTGGCTCATTTACAATGGTTGTGCCAGCTATCATAGTTATCATGTTGACTCATTGCAATTGTTGTACCAGCTATAGTTATCCTATTAGCTCATTACAATTGTTGGGCCAGCTATCATAGTTATCATATTGGCTCATTACAATTGTTGTACCAGCTATAGTTATCCTATTAGCTCATTTATAATGGTTGTGCCAGCTATCATAGTTATCATAGTGGCACATTGCAATTGTTGTACCAGCTATAGTTATCCTATTGGCTCATTTACAATGGTTGTGCCAGCTATCATAGTTTTCATATTGGCTCATTGCAATTGTTGTACCAGCTATAGTTATCCTATTGGCTCATTTATAATGGTTGTGCCAGCTATCATAGTTATCATATTTGCTCAATGCAATTGTTGTACCAGCTATAGTTATCCTATTGGCTCATTGTAATTGTTGTACCAGCTATAGTTATCATATTGGCTCATTTATAATTGTTGTGCCAGCCATCAGTTATCCTATTGGCTCATTACAATTGTTGTGCCAGCCATCAGTTATCCTATTGGCTCATTACAATTGTTGTGCCAGCCATCATGGTTATCATATTGGCACATTACAATTGTGCCAGCCACCACAGTTATCATATTGGCACATTACAATTGTGTCAGCCACCACAGTGATCATATTGGCACATTACAATTGTGCCAGCCACCACAATGATCATATTGGCACATTACAATTGTGCCAGCCACCACAGTTATCATATTGGCACATTACAATTGTGCCAGCCACCACAGTGATCATATTGGCACATTACAATTGTGCCAGCCACCACAGTGATCATACTGGCTCATTACAATTGTGCCAGCCACCACAGTGATCATACTGGCACATTACAATTGTGCCAGCTATCACAGTTATCATATTGTATCAGAAAAAGATGTTCTAAAGGTGGAAAGGGTGTCTGGCCAGTCAAAAGTGCTTAGTGGGTAAAGCAGATGTATCTACAATCAACACATTACATGAACAGTCTAAACAAGCTTTGAGAAATGCTGGAATGAGTGGTGGAGCGGGTAGGGGGTGCCTGACTGCAATGAAACTGATTCCATAAATAGAATAAAAAAAGTGGTCACACAAGTTGATATATTGTTTATGGAAGGTATGGGTGCACTAGTTGATATATTGTATATGGAAAGTATGGGTGCACTAGTTGATATATTTTATATGGAAAGTATGGGTGCACTAGTTGATATATTGTATATGGAAGGTGTGGGTGCACCAGTTGATATATTGTATATGGAAAGTATGGGTGCACTAGTTGATATATTGTATATGGAAGGTATGGGTGCACTAGTTGATATATTGTATATGGAAAGTGTGGGTGCACTAGTTGATATATTGTATATGGAAAGTATGGGTGCACTAGTTGATATATTGTATATGGAAGGTATGGGTGCACTAGTTGATATATTTTATATGGAAAGTGTGGGTGCACTAGTTGATATATTGTATATGGAAGGTATGGGTGCACTAGTTGATATATTGTATATGGAAAGTGTGGGTGCACTAGTTGATATATTGTATATGGAAGGTATGGGTGCACTAGTTGATATATTTTATATGGAAAGTGGGGGTGCACTAGTTGATATATTGTATATGAAAAATGTGGGTGCTCTAGTAGATATATTGTATATGGAAAATGTGGGTGCACTAGTTGATATATTGTATATGGAAAGTATGGGTGCACTAGTTGATATATTGAATATGGAAAGTATGGGTGCACTAGTTGATATATTGTATATGGAAAGTATGGGTGCACTAGTTGATATATTGTATATGGAAAGTATGGGTGCACTAGTTGATTTATTGTATATGGAAAGTATGGATGCACTAGTTGATAAATTGTATATGGAAAGTGTGGGTGCACTAGTTGATATATTGTATATGAAAAATGTGGGTGCTCTAGTAGATATATTGTATATGGAAAATGTGGGTGCACTAGTTGATATATTGTATATGGAAAATGTGGGTGCACTAGTTGATATATTGTATATGGGAAATGTGGGTGCACTAGTTGATATATTGTATATGGAAAATGTGGGTGCACTAGTTGATATATTGTATATGGAAAGTGTAAGTGCACTAGTTGATATATTGTTTATGGAAAATGTGGGTGCACTAGTTGATATATTGTATATGGAAAATGTGGGTGCACTAGTTGATATATTGTATATGAAAAATGTGGGTGCACTAGTTGATATATTGTATATGGAAAGTGTAAGTGCACTAGTTGTTATATTGTTTATGGAAAATGTGGGTGCACTAGTTGATATATTGTATATGGAAAATGTGGGTGCACTAGTTGATATATTGTATATGGAAAATGTGGGTGCACTAGTTGATATATTGTATCAGAAAAATGTGGTTAGCTTTGCCAGATTGGCTATATTGCCATGGTTGATGAACTAGTGGCACTAGCTAGCCTGCTGATAGTTGTCCTAATTGCTTCAGCAACCGGAGACAATCATTATTGTAAGCAATTTACAAGTAATTATTTCAGCTCTCTCTTTGGCTCAAAATTGCAATGCCAACAAAGAGCATAAGGGAAGAAAATTTATGACAAATATTGTATTATCCTTGAATATTTAGCAGGCCCAGGAAAACAAAACAAAAACAGGCAAGACATTTTTGTCTTTGTTTTAACAGTAATAAGTACTTGGACTTTTACAAATGAATTATTTAATAACAATTAACTGAACAAAGTGTACATTAGCAAACATGTACATTTTGTGAATTCATCCCTAGTGAATTCATCTCAAAAGATGAAATAGTTAAATCACTTATTTTGTGAGATGGATTGGCAAGTTAATCTACAGAGCATATATTAGTGGATTCAGCCAAAAACATGGATTAGCAAATTTACATCAAAAGATGGATTAGAAGATTCATCCAAAAAGGTGAAATCACCCCTAAAAGATAGATTGATGAACTTATTTCCAAAAGATAGAATAATGAACTCATCTCTAAAATATGGATTAATGAACTCATCTCCAAAAGATAGATTAATGAACTCATTGTAAAGGATAGATTATTGAACTCCTCTTCAAAAGATAGATTAATGAACTCATTATAAAAGATAGATTAATGAACTCATCTCCAAAAGATAGATTAATGAACTCATTCTAAAGGATAGATTAATGAACTCATCTCCAAAAGATAGATTAATGAGCTCATCTCCAAAAGACAGAATAATGAACTCATCTCCAAAAGATAGATTAATGAACTCATTCTAAAGGATAGATTAATGAACTCATCTCCAAAAGATAGATTAATGAACTCATTCTAAAAGATGGATTAATGAACTCATCTCCAAAAGATAGATTAATGAACTCATTCTAAAGGATAGATTATTGAACTCATCTTCAAAAGATAGATTAATGAACTTATCTCCAAAGGATAGATTAATGAACTAATTCTAAAGTATAGATTAATGAGCTCATCTCCAAAAGACAGAATAATGAACTCATCTCCAAAAAATAGATTAATGAACTCATTCTAAAGGATAGATTATTGAACTCCTCTTCAAAAGATAGAATAATGAACTCATTCTAAAGGATAGATTATTGAACTCCTCTTCAAAAGATAGATTAATGAACTCATTCTAAAGGATAGATTAATGAACTCATCTTCAAAAGATAGATTAATGAACTCATTCTAAAGGATATATTAATGAACTCATCTTCAAAAGATAGATTAATGAACTCATCTCCAAAAGATAGATTAATGAACACATTCTAAAGGATAGATTAATGAACTTATCTCCAAAGATGAGTTAGTGAACTCATCCTAAAAGATGGATTTGCAAATTAATTTTAAAAAGATGGATTAGAAAATCCCATTAATTTAAAACTAAAGATGGATTAGTGAATTCATTTTAAAATATGAATGAATTTGTCCCAAAAATATTGATTAGTGAATTCATCAAAAAGATAATTTAGTGAATATGTTCCAAAATATGGATTAGCAAAATATAAAATGTCACACACATTGATGAATATAAAAGAAGGTGCAGAGATGTGCCTATTTTCTCTCAATGTTCTTGGTTTCAAATGAGAACATAGTATTATTGCCTCATATATATGGCACACTAATTGTTTGTTACTCCTTTCTGAGCTTTCAAATGCTAGTTGTTCCTCAGAAATTCTTAGTGCTAAGTTTAGGAACAGTACAAGCACTGGTTTCAGTGCACATCCTTCCTAGAAAAATGTGACATGAAATGATGATTTCTACACGTAAAAGTTGCTGGAAAATCATATTTTTCATTTCACTCACAAAATACAAGTCAAGTGAAAAAGACTGCAGAAATTACTTATATAATAGGTCAATTAATAAAAATAACAATAACATTAGTACCACAAAATTAACATAACATGTATGATGAATTTAAAATTCACATTATTGTGTAAAATTAAAAAGAAAGACATTAACAAACACTTAGGGTCTTGGATACAGTTCATGACAATCATAAAAAATGTCTAGAATCAAGCTTCATCATTATCGTTGGGTGCCATCTCCACATCAAAAGTTGGCTACCATCGAACACCATTCCATTCTGTCTCTTGTTTTGATGGTGAGATTGTCATAGACTGACTTGTCCATCTTTGATGTCACTCGTTTATGTTAATCTTGGTCTGCCTCTGCCTCTTTTGCTTTGTATTTTTCCTTCCAATATTACTTTTAGTAGGCTGCTGTGTTTTTTAACATCAAGCGTAAAGCAGACAAATAAAATAATTTCATAACAAACACTACTGTTATAAAAATGAAATGAAATGTTGGAAAGATAAAACTTCATAATTTCAATAAAGTATATAAATGTAAGATGAACATTTGGTTAAATTTATGGATCGAAAGAAAAACACAAAAAGAGAATATCAACAGAGAGAAATGTAAGGTATTTCAATATTGTAACACATTCATGTTTCTGGTTTTCTGCACCAACAATCTTCAGCAATTACACAGCCTTATATAAGATGTTTATAACGAACAGTCAATCTACATGGAACAGTAAGAGTCACACAATCTTATCTGGATTGTTTGTAACTAACAACCAATCTACATGGAACAGTAAGAGTTACACAATCTTATCTGGGTTGTTTGTAACTAACAACCAATCTACATGGAACAGTAAGAGTTACACAATCTTATCTGGATTGTTTGTAACTAACAACCAATCTACATGGAACAGTAAGAGTTACACAATCTTATCTGGATTGTTTGTAACTAACAACCAATCTACATGGAACAGTAAGAGTTACACAATCTTATCTGGATTGTTTGTAACTAACAACCAATCTACATGGAACAGTAAGAGTTACACAATCTTATCTGGATTGTTTGTAACTAACAACCAATCTACATGGAACAGTAAGAGTTACACAATCTTATCTGGGTTGTTTGTAACTAACAACCAATCTACATGGAACAGTAAGAGTTACACAATTTTATCTGGGTTGTTTGTAACTAACAACCAATCTACATGGATTAGTAAGAGTTACACAATCTTATCTGGATTGTTTGTAACTAACAACCAATCTACATGGAATAGTAAGAGTTACACAATCTTATCTGGGTTGTTTGTAACTAACAACCAATCTACATGGAACAGTAAGAGTTACACAATCTTATCTGGGTTGTTTGTAACTAACAACCAATCTACATGGATTAGTAAGAGTTACACAATCTTATCTGGATTGTTTGTAACTAACAACCAATCTACATGGATTAGTAAGAGTTACACAATCTTATCTGGATTGTTTGTAACTAACAACCAATCTACATGGAATAGTAAGAGTTACACAATCTTATCTGGGTTGTTTGTAACTAACAACCAATCTACATGGAATAGTAAGAGTTACACAATCTTATCTGGGTTGTTTGTAACTAACAACCAATCTACATGGAACAGTAAGAGTTACACAATCTTATCTGGGTTGTTTGTAACTAACAACCAATCTACATGGAATAGTAAGAGTTACACAATCTTATCTGGGTTGTTTGTAACTAACAACCAATCTACATGGAACATTAAGAGTTACACAATCTTATTTAGATTCTTGTAACAACCACCAATCAACATGAAATAGAATTCACAATTTCAAATGGGTTATCTGTAACTAACAATGAATTTACAGGTAACATTGTTTCATTTGACTATTTATAAGATACATAGTTGAGACAAGGAGAAGTATATATTGGGCAGAAATAAATAGAAAAATAAGAATGTTAATTAAAAAAAGAAAGAAAAACAATTATTAACAAGATGAAAGTTGTTCTTACTTTTAAACAATTTGCCTTGGAAACTGAAACTAACAATTGCAAAACATTATTGAGTTACTGGGTTATTTAAAAAGTTTAGTTAATTGATAAAATGCTATGTCTGGTCAACACTATTTTTTTTTTTATGGAACAAAAAATGGATATTAAATGAAATATCAGAAAATTTAAGCTCTAGAAATGAGGATTTAAAGGAAAACACGAACAGGCAAGAGCTATTATGCATAATTTAGTTAGCAGAAGTGAAACCTAGTGGGCCGAGCAGCTTACTGCAGATCAGGCATGAAAAATGTAGGATAAAAGCAGAAGAAAAAAAAAGAACCAGAATAGAGTGATAAAGTCAAGAAATGGATCATGTGTATTAATCAATGAGAATCATCAAGGCATGAGAGAGAGAGAGAGAGAGAGAGAGAGAGAGAGCAAAATGGTGATCCATGATAGCCAACCTTGAAAGTTCCAGAGCTTAACTGAAAACTGTGGCTTACAAGAAAAGATAATGTCACAGAATGTTTCAACCTGACAGCACTACCCCCAGCATGTCTGGTGATGTTGCCACAGAATGTTTTAACCTGACAGCACTACTCCCAGCATGTCTGGTGATGTTGCCACAGAATGTTTCAACCTGACAGCACTACTCCCAGCATGTCTGGTGATGTTGCCACAGAATGTTTTAACCTGACAGCACTACTCCCAGCATGTCTGGTGATGTTGCCACAGAATGTTTTAACCTGACAGCACTACTCCCAGCATGTCTGGTGATGTTGCCACAGAATGTTTCAACCTGACAGCACTACTCCCAGCATGTCTGGTGATGTTGCCACAGAATGTTTTAACCTGACAGCACTATTCCCAGCATGTCTGGTGATGTTGCCACAGAATGTTTTAACCTGACAGCACTACCCCCAGCATGTCTGGTGATGTTGCCACAGAATGTTTTAACCTGACAGCACTACTCCCAGCATGTCTGGTGATGTTGCCACAGAATGTTTTAACCTGACAGCACTACTCCCAGCATGTCTGGTGATGTTGCCACAGAATGTTTTAACCTGACAGCACTACCCCCCGCATGTCTGGTGATGTTGCCACAGAATGTTTTAACCTGACAGCACTACTCCCAGCATGTCTGGTGATGTTGCCACAGAATGTTTTAACCTGACAGCACTACTCCTTGCATGTCTGGTGATGTTGCCACAGAATGTCTTAACCTGACAGCACTACTCCCAGCATGTCTGGTGATGTTGCCACAGAATGTTTTAACCTGACAGCACTACTCCCAGCATGTCTGGTGATGTTACCACAGAGGTATGAGGTGTTTTAACCTGACAGCACTACCCCCAGCATGTCTGGTGATGTTGCCACAGAATGTTTTAACCTGACAGCACTACCCCCAGCATGTCTGGTGATGTTGCCACAGAATGTTTTAACCTGACAGCACTACCCCCAGCATGTCTGGTGATGTTGCCACAGAATGTTTTAACCTGACAGCACTACTCCCAGCATGTCTGGTGATGTTGCCACAGAGGTATGAGGTGTTTTAACCTGACAGCACTACCCCCAGCATGTCTGGTGATGTTGCCACAGAATGTTTTAACCTGACAGCACTACTCCCAGCATGTCTGGTGATGTTGCCACAGAGGTATGAGGTGTTTTAACCTGACAGCACTACCCCCAGAATGTCTGGTGATGTTGCCACAGAATGTTTTAACCTGACAGCACTACTCCCAGCATGTCTGGTGATGTTGCCACAGAGGTATGAGGTGTTTTAACCTGACAGCGCTACCCCCAGCATGTCTGGTGATGTTGCCACAGAGGTATGAGGTGTTTTAACCTGACAGCACTACCCCCAGCATGTCTGGTGATGTTACCACAGAGGTATGAGGTGTTTTAACCTGACAGCACTACCCCCAGCATGTCTGGTGATGTTACCACAGACGTATGAGGTGTTTTAACCTGACAGCACTACCCCCAGCATGTCTGGTGATGTTGCCACAGAGGTATGAGGTGTTTTAACCTGACAGCACTACCCCCAGCATGTCTGGTGATGTTGCCACAGAGGTACGGGGTGTTTTAACCTGACAGCACTACCCCCAGCATGTCTGGTGATGTTGCCACAGAGGTATGGGGTGTTTTAACCTGACAATCTGTCTTGTGATGAAGCTTCTCCATGCTGTTATTGCTTTCCCACTGAACCTGCTGCAGCCATGTCAGCCCTTATTAGCCATTGAGACATATGCATGTTATTTATATTCACATTAAAAAGCAACCATAATTATATTCACGCAAAGCTGTACAGCAAATTCTAGCTAGAGATTACATTCATGTTCATTCCTCTGACACCTCGCTCTTCTTAGACTGAAGATTTAAAAAACCATTCAACCATTTATTATTATGGCTAAATCATGGGTGAACAAGAAGCTGAAATTACTTATCTGTTAATGTTTGAGTGTGTGAACTAACCACACAAGCATCACAGTAACGGGACTATGTTTGAGTGTGTGAACTAACCACACAAGCATCACAGTATCTGGACTATGTTTGAGTGTGTGAACTAACCACACAAGCATCACATTAACTGGACTATGTTTGAGTGTGTGAACTAACCACACAAGCATCACAGTAACTGGACTATGTTTGAGTGTGTGAACTAACCACACAAGCATCACAGTAACTGGACTATGTTTGAGTGTGTGAACTAACCACACAAGCATCACAGTAACTGGACTATGTTTGAGTGTGTGAATTAACCACACAAGCATCACAGTAACTGGACTATGTTTGAGTGTGTGAACTAAACATTCAAGCATCACAGTAACTGGACTATGTTTGAGTGTGTGAACTAACCACACAAGCATCACAGTAACTGGACTATGTTTAAGTGTGTGAACTAACCACACAAGCATCACAGTAACTGGACTATGTTTGAGTGTGTGAACTAACCACACAAGCATCACAGTAACTGGACTATGTTTGAGTGTGTGAATTAACCACACAAGCATCACAGTAACTGGACTATATTTGAGTGTGTGAACTAACCACACAAGCATCACAGTAACTGGACTATGTTTGAGTGTGTGAACTAACCACACAAGCATCACAGTAACTGGACTATGTTTGAGTGTGTGAACTAACCACACAAGCATCACAGTAACTGGACTATGTTTGAGTGTGTGAACTAAACATTCAAGCATCACAGTAACTGGACTATGTTTGAGTGTGTGAATTAACCACACAAGCATCACATTAACTGGACTATGTTTGAGTGTGTCAACTAACCACACAAGCATCACAGTAACTGGGCTATGTTTGAGTGTGTGAACTAACCACACAAGCATCACAGTAACTGGACTATGTTTGAGTGTGTGAACTAACCACTCAAGCATCACAGTAACTGGACTATGTTTGAGTGTGTGAACTAACCACACAAGCATCACAGTAACTGGACTATGTTTGAGTGTGTGAACTAACCGCTCAAGCATCACAGTAACTGGACTATGTTTGAGTGTGTGAACTAACCACTCAAGCATAACAGTAACTGGACTTTGTTTGAGTGTGTCAACTAACCACACAAGCATCACAGTAACTGGACTATGTTTGAATGTGTGAACTAACCACACAAGCATCACAGTAACTGGACTATGTTTGAGTGTGTGAACTAACCACACAAGCATCACAGTAACTGGACTATGTTTGAGTGTGTGAACTAACCACACAAGCATCACAGTAACTGGACTATGTTTGAGTGTGTGCATTAACCACACAAGCATCACAGTAACTGGACTATGTTTGAGTGTGTGAATTAACCACTCAAGCATCACAGTAACTGGACTATGTTTGAGTGTGTCAACTAACTACACAAGCATCACAGTAACTGGACTATATTTGAGTGTGTGAACTAACCACACAAGCATCACAGTAACTGGACTATGTTTGAGTGTGTTAACTAACCACTCAAGCATCACAGTAACTGGACTATGTTTGAGTGTGTGAACTAACCACACAAGCATCCCAGTAACTGGACTATGTTTGAGTGTGTGAATTAACCACTCAAGCATCACAGTAACTGGACTATGTTTGAGTGTGTGAACTAACCACACAAGCATCACAGTAACTGGACTATGTTTGAGTTATTGAGTTATTTGCAGGTCATCATCATTGCACTCCGAACATGTCCATAGGTGCTCAGATCCCCTCCTCAGCAATTAGCTCAGTGTCCAGCGACTGACGACTCCAGTTCTATGTTGGTTGATAAGTCTTCTTACACGGCCACCAAGTTTCTCATTTCTGGCTGTGCCCATCTTAACTCCCATTTCCATCATCCTAAGAAGCGACGTTGATCTGTGTTTGTCGAAGTCCTGTGCTCTTCCCACATCTCGGAGTGCATTGATGATGTCCGCCCGATCCATCGGTTGCCCGTCCTCAACGACAGCGCAGCTAGCCAACCTGTCCGCTCTCTCATTTCCCCGTACTCCAGCATGTCCAGGGACATAGACAAAGGTGACCTTACGTATTTTGGATTTCTGCAATGACTCTACCCATTGCATGCGTACAAAGCCCGCCTCCACTTTTTTTATCATGCTCATCGAATCACTCAATATACATGCGTGGATGTAGTCTTGTGACTCTAACCATTTGAATGCCTTGGTCACTGCCATCACCTCCATTGTCATGCTACTCGTGGTCATGACGTATGCACCACTGTCTTCCTTGGCTATTCTGCCTGCCGAGCGTGCTGTAAATGCCCATGCACTTCTTTCGTGTCGTCTTACAGATCCGTCTGTATAGATGACTGCATCTTTCTCATCGGTGTTATCGCAGATGAGACCGTTGACCTCAGCATTAACCACGACCGGGTTCTGTTCCCTACTTTTCCTGTCGAGTGTGACAATACATGAGAAAGTCCCCTTGAATGACGTAGGCACCGGTATCCACTCCTCACCAACGCTGATATTGGTAAGCCCACAGACCTGTTTGATGACATCTTCTGCTCGGCCCACCCATGATTTGCCTCTTTTTAGCCTGGTACCTTTCTCTGTGTTGAGCACGTGGTGCAATGGATGCTCTGTATCTGTACTAATCTTCAGGTATGCTCGTGCTCTCCAGATCTTGATTCTGTCATCCATGGTTGGAAAGTCAAGAAGATACCTCATTGCTACACAGGGAGTGTCTCTCGTACATCCCAGGATAATGCGCATGGCTTCATTTTGTATTTTCTCCAGCCTATCAATTTGAGTCGTACTGACAGTAAGAATGGTCAGGGCATACTCGATTGGTGCAAGGACTAATCCCTGGAACAGAAGAGTAAGTAGCCTCTGCTCGATGTTGGCAGCTGCCATGACCTTCAAGGCGGCTAATCCTTTGCGGGATTTTGTTACCACATGGTCGACGTGGTCCCGAAAACACAGGCTGCGATCAAACTTAACTCCGAGGTATGTCATCAACTTGTCCCTGGTCACTTCATCAGCTCCCATTCGTACTATCGGTGTGGTCGTATTAACGATATGATTGTTAAGGGAGAACCATGCAACTGATGCTTTATTAGTATTAACCAAGGCACCTGAAACCCCACACCAGGAAGAAATGCGATCGAGTTCGTCTTGCATTGTGGAGGCGATTCCCCGTCTGTCTCTTCCCTGTCGATATACCAGAATATCATCAGCAAAAGTCATAGTTCTTCCCCTCCCATCCAGCTGTTGGGCCGTGATCGTTATTGTGTACACGTTAAATAGAACTGGTGACAATGGTGAGCCTTGTGGCAGCCCAGGACAAATGGATGTTGGCTTGGAAGACCAACTTCCACATCTGAGTATCACCTTCCTCTGAAACAGTGCCGCAGCGATCCATCTAATGAAGAAGGGGTTCACTGCCAGTTTGAGAAGCATATGCATGAGATATTCAAATGGTACCCTGTTGTATGCATCCTCCAGATCTATAGCAGCAGCACGTCTCCTCTCGTCTATGGAAGCCTTCGAAAACGTCATAGGCAAATACTGCCGCATTGAGCCATGTCTCTTTGTTATATCTATAACCTCCGAGTGTGGATGGGACTATGTTTGAGTGTGTGAACTAACCACACAAGCATCACAGTAACTGGACTATGTTTGAGTGTGTGAATTAACCACACAAGCATCACAGTAACTGGACTATGTTTGAGTGTGTGAATTAACCACTCAAGCATCACAGTAATTGGACTATGTTTGAGTGTGTGAATTAACCACTCAAGCATCACAGTAACTGGACTATGTTTGAGTGTGTGAATTAACCACTCAAGCATCACAGTAACTGGACTATGTTTGAGTGTGTGAACTAACCACATGAGCATCACAGTAACTGGACTATGTTTGGGGACAGAAAATTATAAAAAATATGTGAGAATATATTGTTGATTGTTACTTGACCCAATTTCTCTAACAGTATGATGATTGGATGTATTACCTGCCATCAAAGTTAACTTATTTTTTTAAGGTAACATGTTGACAGTGTTTATTAACATAATTACTGCTTGTTGAAATGTGCTGTGCTATAAGTGTATGGGTTTGACTCTCATTAGAAGATAGGGCCTGTGAAAGATGGAGTGTGTCAGCCACAGCAGAAGTTTGGAGAATATAGTCAGGACACAAACGTGTGAATGCTGTCCCTGTGACCAGCTTGTCTTATGTCATGATGTTGTTCCTATACCTCCAGTATGAAACACAAGAAAGAGTCGAGTTCGTGTGATCACAAGGCTTGAGCACAGCAGAAGAAGATCCTCATTCAGGTTGGCTATTATTGCTTCCAGTATTTCTGCTGCTGTTGGAGGAGTTTTCTTTATTGTACACATTACCCATTGTTTCTCAGTTATTTATGTTTGTCTCTAGTCTCACACTTTCCTATAATAATACATATTTGTTATCATTACCATTTCTGACCACCACAATTATGGCATTTCCTTAATTATTATCATATACATAACAATCATATACATAATAATCATAGACATAACAATCTTAGACATAACAATCATAGATATAACAATCATAGACATAACAACCATCAAATAACAATCATATACATAACAATCATATACATAACAATCATGTACATAACAATCATATACATAATAATCATAGACATAACAATCTTAGACATAACAATCATAGATATAACAATCATAGACATAACAACCATCAAATAACAATCTTAGACATAACAATCATATACATAACAATCATGTACATAACAATCATATACATAACGATCATATACATAACAATCATATACATAACAATCATATACAAAACAATCATATACATAACAATCATATATATAACAACCATATACATAACAATCATATATATAACAACCATATACATAACAATCATATACATAACAATCATATACAAGACAATCATGTACATAACAATCATGTACATAACAATCATATACAAAACAATCATGTACATAACAATCATATACATAACAATCATATATATAACAATCATATATATAACAATCATGTACATAACAATCATATATATAACAATCATATATATAACAATCATGTACATAACAATCATATACATAACAATCATATACATAACAATCATATATATAACAATCATGTACATAACAATCATATACAAAACAATCATATATATAACAATCATATACATAACAATCATATACATAACAATCATATACAAGACAATCATGTACATAACAATCATGTACATAACAATCATATACAAAACAATCATATACATAACAATCATATACATAACAATCATGTACATAACAATCATGTACATACCAATCATTTACAAAACAATCATATACAAAACAATCATGTACAAAACAATCATTTACAAAACAATCATATACATAACAACATTAACATCATTAACATTGTATGAAAAGAAAAATATAATCAGCATCATGTTCACAAAATAAGTAGCTCAAATAAAGTCATGCAAGAACATAACACATGATATTTACACAAATAATGTAATCCTTGCCACATTTAGCCACAAATGTAGCCAAACATATATTCAACAATGTGTACAAATTCAATGATACAAAACTGTTGTTCAATTGATATTGCTAAAAAAAATGAAGGTAACCCTCATTATTTTCACACAAAATGTACTCCATGTTGGTCTCACACAAAATGTTTAACCCACTTTATTTCCACAAAACAAAAATTAGAGCCCACGTTGTTTACATACACAAATTTAACCCAAATTATTTTTTTAAAATGTACCCCACATTATTTCATACAAAAGGAAGTAACCCTCATTATTTCCACATAAAAATTAAACCTCCATAATTTCCACATAAAAATTAAACCTCCATAATTTCCACATAAAAATTAAACCTCCATAATTTCCACATAAAAATTAAACCTCCATAATTTCCACATAAAAATTAAACCTCCATAATTTCCACATAAAAATTAAACCTCCATAATTTCCACATAAAAATTAAACCTCCATAATTTCCACATAAAAATTAAACCTCCATAATTTCCACATAAAAATTAAACCTCCATAATTTCCACATAAAAATTAAACCTCCATAATTTCCACATAAAAATTAAACCTCCATAATTTCCACATAAAAATTAAACCTCCATAATTTCCACATAAAAATTAAACCTCCATAATTTCCACATAAAAATTAAACCTCCATAATTTCCACATTTTAAAAAATGTCATTCTTATATTTTCACATAAAAGAATTAAATGCACATTATGCCAGGAAATTGAGTACATTAATATACTTCATGACAAATATAGCATGAAATATATTAAACAAAAATATAATGCACATAACATTTATTTTAAAATGTAACCCACATTATATTCACAATCACAAACATAACTAGATTATATTTACAATCACCAAATCAACACTATATGCACACAAAACTTGTAAGTAATAAATCCATTAACCCTTTCCATACGTTTCGATGTGCCAAACTGATTTTGATCTTGTACATTTAGCTGCACAGTGCATCACTCTCAGTTTGATTAGCGTAAACTGTCATCAAACGACATTCTTTTTATATGTCTTGTATCATCTTGGTATTGGTGAAATCTAATTCTGTGTTTAATTATCTAAAAATTCATATCTAATATATTAAGTGTTAGATAAATATAAACATTTAGATTATTCTTTAAAACATAAACAATTTTTATCTCTGCAATTTCTACCGCTAAATTGACAACAATGTTCTGTACTGAAAGAGTTATGCACTTCTCTTAACATAATGATTTCTTTACAAACATTACAGCTAAACATTTCATAATTTCAAGCAAATTCTATGAACATTACTTCTGATTTCACTTACTTTTTCCTTGAATGATTATGAACAATAGTAATTTCCACATAGTGCATTCATCAGTAATAGTGCTTCTTTGTATCATGCTTCTTGCTAGTGACATATTTTGTTTTGTTTATTTGTGGGTACCATTCTCACTTTTATTGATATATTTTGTTTTGTTTATTTGTGGGTACCATTCTCACTTTTTATTATCTTTGTGCCAATTATTACACTCCTGTACTAATCTTGATACTTGAGCATATTACTTGATATGCTTTGATGGCCTGTTTTGGCATTCACTTTTCCAAGGTGCTCATTTACATCTGTGCTTCTCCATTTTTTTGTTTTAAACTAGCTTTTCCTTGTAGCTGCAGCCACAAATCAAATTTAAAAATAAAAATGTGAAATTTGGTCAACATTTGGTGGTTCTAGGGCTTTTAGTGATGGATTGATTACTATCACACCTGAGGCTGTCTCTTACAGCATCAAATGATTACTCAATAAGGGCTCTAGGTAGATCCTTTCAGCTGTGAGCTGCTTGCTCTTTTACAGTCCACGACTCATGTAAAAAGGTGTATGTTCTTCTCATTAGTTCTGTTGGTGAGAAGAGTGTGTTGTCAATGGTTGGAAGATACTGACATCACAGGTCAGTAATGTTATCCATGGTTGGATAGTTGGAAGATACTGACATCACAAGTCCCTTGAGTGGATGCCTATATGGTAGTAGATAACATGATTCTAAACTCAATGCATCTGGTCATGGTTCACCATTAGCACAATCTCTGCTATAGTCCGTTCAGAAATTCATAATCACACCTGAATTAGCTTTGCGTGATAACCACTTGTTATTTTAGTTTCAAAATTTGCATGCAACCTTAGAATATTGAAGGGTGTCCGGTTAGCGCAATCGATAGGCGGTTGGCTTACCACGGCAACAGCCGGGGTTCGTACCCTGGCGAGGACACCTGGGTTTTACTAATTCCATAAAAATTAGTAGGAGCCGCGATAGCTCAGTGGTTAGTGAACTGGACTACTACGGACAAGGGGTAGGGTTCGATCCCAACCGACGGCTCCGGGTTCACCCAGCCTTAAATGGGTACCGGATTTTTTCTGGGAAAGTAAAGCAGCACGGGCGTAATACCGACCACATTACCCCAAAAATCATGTGCTGAAGGTCTGTAAAATATAGGGTCACTAACACCATATTTCCCTATACGCCGCCACTTGGCGTGACGGGGGTACTTTACTTTTTTTTTTTTTTTAGAATATTGATGACGCAAAGATTTTGGTATTTTTTATTTCACAAACACAACAGATTTTGCACATCAGTGAATTCCTTTGATCTTTTATGACGATATCACACAAGTTGATTCAAATTTTAGAGTTTACAGTAGACGTAACGTGTTAAATTTTCCAGTATACTGGAATTCTTGTCAGAGGCGTATCTATATAGTGCTTAATTGTGGGTGTTGTTCGTTATGTTTATTTGCAAACATGAATTCAATTGGTTACAATTGCTGATATAGTAAAAAAGTAACCTTTTGCATAGTTATAAATTTGCATTTCAAACTCATTGTAATTTAGATATAAATGTTGGTATTTAAAGTCAACAAATTGTTTACTGAGTCTTCACAAAATTAATAAAAATACGCCTTCCCTTTGGTAATTAATGCCCAGGCCGTGGTGCGTCATGTTCTTCAATTACAATTCAGTTTTGTGCACAGGATTTTCCTGAAGTTAGTGTTTCTGCAATAGCCAAACTATTTTACATGAACGACCGCACCAAATTAATGTATATATCCTAAAATGGTGTCAAATTCGAACAGGGTGAATTTAATATAGCCTAAAGAAGGAAACTTTTAAACTAAATCAAATTTCTCAGAGCAAAAAATATTTCTATAACGTCATCAATATTCTAAGATTGCATGCAAATTTTGAAACCAAAATAACAAGCGGTTATCATGCAATACTAATTCAGGTGTGATTATGAATTTCTGAACGGACTATAGTTATAAGTTGCTTCAAAGTGACAGATCTAAAACACTGTGGAGTCTCAATGCACAAACAAACAAGAACAGAAAAATGCAGAGAACAATAGACAGTTAGAATTAGGATCTTACCCATACTCTTTGACACAGCACCTAGGGTTTCTATGACAATGTCATATCAAGTGTAATGGGTGGTTTGACAAGCGTCCACAAATCCAGCATGTTCATTTAGCCTCTGGACTGATGTGGCCATTACTGCACACTGCATAGGATAGTTTGTTTGTATGTGGGTCAACGTCAAGCCACATCTTGACACTACTGGGGTATAGTTGTGGAGTGGAGGTGGGGTGGGGGGAAGACTGGAGGTAAAATATCTAAGGATTAGAGTTTTTATATGTTGAAAAATGTCATGTTAAAGAAGAGGATTGGAGGTAAAATATCTAAGGATTAGAGTTTTTATATGTTGAAAAATGTCATGTTAAAGAAGAGGATTGGAGGTAAAATATCTAAGGATTAGAGTTTTTATATGTTGAAAAATGTCATGTTAAAGAAGAGGATTGGAGGTAAATATCTAAGGATTAGAGTTTTTATATGTTGAAAAATGTCATGTTAAAGAAGAGGATTGGAGGTAAAATATCTAAGGATTAGAGTTTTTATATGTTGAAAAATGTCATGTTAAAGAAGAGGATTGGAGGTAAAATATCTAAAGATTAGAGTTTTTATATGTTGAAAAATGTCATGTTAAATCTTGCAATAATTGTACAAACAAATAATAGACTTTAAAAACATAAAGGTGATCAGTCAAATAAGGAAAATTGCTGAAAAGCCATAGCGAGAGGGCAATGATAACTAGGATACAATCAAACTAGGCTCTAGTAACAATAGAGCTAAGTCTCTTGTGATTTTTATTTATTGGCCGATAGGTGCTTAAAGAAATTGTTTCTTTAATTACAAAAGCATTTCTGACCATAAGATACTTAAACTGTTTGGCAGACATTTAATAGCCTGGAATCTGATTGTAGTATTTGGAAAAAGTAAGAGGTGGGATTATTATAATCAAAATAAGCCAAAAGAAAAAACTGAAGAAATTAAAGAGGAAAAGTTATCTTGAAGAGCATTGCCTGGTTGCTTAGCTGGCAGTGTGCTGAAATGTAGGTCTCTCATGGCAAGGTCCTGTGTCGAAGAGTATGGGTTCGATCCAAATTCTGGCTGTCTATTGTTTTCTGTATTTTGTTTGTGTTTGCTTGTATCATTTTCCGAGTGCTGTAGAAATACCATTGACCCTAATTTGTTTGCTTGTCTCTCACTTTAGAAGTTTCCTTAATTATATTTACTAATGTTTGTCTTCAGTCATGCTCAAAAGTTGCTTCCTTGCACTATGTTAATTTGACACTTTATGTTTTCTTGTCAACAACAACTTGCATGCCAGATTGGACATTGCTGTCCCCTACATTGGACATTCATATTTTGTTGTTTGTGAACCTAACACAAATAATTGACATTTTAGTGCACTACTAAACGTTGTACTGCAACACAGCAGAACTTGGTGTTGGTGAGCTTTCTCAAAATAATGAGCTCATCGCATATGTGTTACCATGAGGACGAGACAGGAGATAATGAAATAAATAATTATTGTCATTATTTTATTCTTGAATCTCTAAGTTTATTCATTAGAATGTTTCTGTTTCATCCCTGGTCAGTCGGACATAAATGGAAAAGCTTGCAGCCTCGTAGGAATGCCTGACATGGATCGCAGATGTGCAATGGACTGGTCTGCCATTCTGAATGTCCTCAGAAAGACAGAACGGCCTAATGACTCACTCAATGATCATGAACTTACAACCATGTACAGACTACATGAACATCAGGTCAAAACTGGGGATACAAGAAAGAAGCACTATGCAGGGAGACACAGAAGAATAAGAAATCAACAAACAACTGGAGTCATCAGTCTCCACACACAGAGGGACATATTAGGAAGGAGATCTGGGTACTTATGGACATGTCCAATAAGCTATGAGGATGATCCATTGACTAAACTAATCTAGACTCTTCGAATATATCTGAGTTTCTCAGAAATTAGCCATTAACATCATTGTTAATACAGTTGAATGTTTAGCACATTTGAGATTTAAATAAATATTATTTTTATATTTTTGTTATATTTTCTCAGAAAAATTGTCAAACTCATAGCTCAGCCAAAGAATATACTCTCTTTGATTCCCAACCTATGTATGTCGATTTGTGGTCTACTTGGTAGAGAAGTTGCCTTGTGTTTCAGCAGCATTAAGCTCCATGTTCGAGTCACTCTCTGACATGCGGCTGTAGTACTTAATGCTGGTAGGTTTAATCAGGGTACTCTCCCCTTCTGCTAGAATTTGCTTGTTAGAAAACCAGAAGAAAGACTCAGGTCTGGCAGCTGGTATGAGAGAAGAATAGCGTAGGTTACAATGCAATTTTCAGTTATACAGCATATCAATGTTAGCTCATTAACATTATTTTCACAGCAAATACCAGGTATTGTTTTTAGCACAAGCTTATCAAGTCATTTGTTGAAAATCATAATCATCATCAAGCCATGTCTGCTGGTGTAGGTGATCATGTCTCTCTACAACTTTGGATCTCGACAGTTATTTATCATTTCTGTTGTTGACCTTCTGCCAAGCCATTCTCTTAAGCTGTCTGGTATCTTTTCTCCTTATTTCCCTCTATCTCTTCAACCCTCAACTTTCTATCTATCTATCTATCCATCCATCCATCCATCCATCCATCCATCCATCCATCCATCCATCCATCCATCCATCCATCCATCCATCCATCCATCCATCCATCCATCCATCCATCCATCCATCCATCCATCCATCCATCCATCCATCCATCCATCCATACATCCATCCATCCATCCATCCATCCATCCATCCATCCATCCATCCATCCATCCATCTATCCATCCATCCATCCATCCATCCTTGTCAAGCCATCAATAAACCTCCTTAGTTGCCTCTTACGACTTGCCTGGAAGGTCACAGAGTTACTATTCTTTACTTCAACTTTCTCAGTTGTCAAAATAATTTCCAGCTGTTCCCTTCTCATTACATGGCCAAAACATGATGATTGAAAATAATACAATCATTTTTTAAAAAGATGGTCAAGGATATATATTTTTTTTTCTGTGTGTGGTAGCAGATTTTGAACCTCTGAACGTGCCTCAACATTCCTGTATAATGCAGAACCAATGACACTAAATAAAAAAATATAGCAGAAAATTGAAGCCTTTATATTAAAAAAATGGGAAGAATTGGATGGAAGAAAAATAATACAAACAAAAAAGCTCTGAATCAGTTGAAAAGGAAAAAAAAAAGAACTAAACCTTCTTAACACAATTCAAAAAAGACAAATCAAACGTTTGGAACATGTGATGAGAAAATACCCAACTAAAAGTCATCTTGGTGGGCAAAGGACAAGTTAGACTAGGCAGATGCAGACCTAGAGTAAAGTGAACTGATAACATCAAAAGGTGGTCAGGAGAACAAAATGACAGTGTGCACCAACAAGACAAGAGACAAAGTAAAGTAGCGCTCCATCGTAGCCAACCTTTGAAGTGGAAATCTGGGTTGTCTGTAAGTAACAATCAATCTACATGAAATATTAAGATTTGATCAATCAATCTGCATGAAATATTAAGATTTGATCAATCAATCTACATGAAATATTAAGATTTGATCAATCAATCTACATGAAATATTAAGATTTGATCAATCAATTTGCATGAAATATTAAGATTTGATCAATCAATCTACATGAAATATTAAGATTTGATCAATCAATCTACTACATGAAATATTAAGATTTGATCAATCAATCTGCATGAAATATTAAGATTTGATCAATCAATCTACATGAAATATTAAGATTTGAACAACCAATCTACATGAAATAATAAGATTTGAACAATCAATCTACATGAAATATTAAGATTTAAACAACCAATCTACATGAAATAATAAGATTTGATCAATCAATCTACATGAGATATTAAGATTTGAACAACCAATCTACATGAAATATTAAGATTTGATCAATCAATCTACATGAGATATTAAGATTTTAAAAACCAATCTACATGAAATATTAAGATTTGATGAACCAAAATACATGAAATATTAAAATTTGAAAAACCAATCTACATGACATATTAAGATTTGAGCAATCAACCTACAACGATGCAGGAAAACACAAATGAACTATCATCAATAGCCAGCAAAATTGGGCTTGAGATCAATCATGAAAAGACTAAAGTCATGAAAAGCTTAATTCCAACAGACGACAAAATATACATGAAAAACAAACCAGTGGAAGAGATCGATCACTTTATCTATCTTGGAAGTCACATTGATCGAGAAGGGGATACAAGCAAAGAAATTAGAATCAGAATAGCTAAAGCAGCAATGTCTTTCAGAAGCCTTGAGAAGTTGTGGAAATCAAATCTCATCAGCACAAACACAAAAACTTAGACTATTCAAATCAAATGTACTATCAACCCTTACGTATGCATGTGAAAGCTGGAAAACAACAAGAGATATAGAAACAAAGTTGAACGCATTCGAAAATAAATGTCTAAGGAAAATACTTGGTGTAGCGTGGAACGAATTCAAAACAAACGAGGAAATTAGAGAAATCGCCAATCAACCACTAATATCTTCAGTAATAAAGAAAAGACGACAGTCATATGTTGGACATGTGATGAGAAGAGATAATAACCGAATAGCAAAGCAAGCCCTCATATGGGAAACAACAGGTAAAAGAAAAAGAGGAAGACCCAGTGAGACACTGAGAAGAACATTGATGAGAGAGGCAAGAGCAGCAGGAATCGGCTACATCAATGAGATAGAGCTGCTTGCACAGAACAGAGACAAATGGCGAGATTTGATAAAATATCTTTAAAAGAATTGAAAACTGCTAGAACAGAAATTCAGATGAAGGAGTATCTTGGTCTACCCTATGGGCCGGCTACGGCTCGAAAGGCCAATAGATAGATAGATAGAATCACCCTACATGAAATATTAAGGTTTGAACAACCAATCTACATGAACCTATAAAAACTGCACATTGATCATAATGGTTTTCAGTAAACACATACACACACAGTTACAACTAGAAGTCTGTCTAGGGCTACACCTTACCTCTGTACTTGTCTGTCTGTCGTCCCGCCATATGTAGAGCAACATAGAGGAAGATGGCCACCAGGCTGAAGGTCAGACAGAAGACGAGAAAGCTGCTGGGACCAGATCTGACAACGAGCTGCAAACAGATTGATGTGGATGGGTTCAGCAAGCAGCTGCTGGTGGTAACCATGGTAACTAGATGTTTATGCTATTTTATTCTACTCTTTTCTCTGCCATGTTGTGTCTTACAGCTCAGAGGGTAAATGTAGTGTCCTTGACATTGATCTATCATTCATAGCAATGAGAGGGTAGACACGCATAGCAATGAGAGGGTAGACACACATAGTAATGAGAGGGTAGACACACATAGTAATGAGAGGGTAGACACACATAGCAATGAGAGGGTAGACACACATAGTAATGAGAGGGTAGACACACATAGTAATGAGAGGGTAGACACACATAGTAATGAGAGGGTAGACACACATAGCAATGAGAGGGTAGACACACATAGTAATTAGAGGGTAGACACACATAGCAATGAGAGGGTAGACACACATAGCAATGAGAGGGTAGACACACATAGCAATGAGAGGGTAGACACACATAGTAATTAGAGGGTAGACACACATAGTAATGAGAGGGTAGACACACATAGCAATGAAAGGGTAGACACACATAGTAATGAGAGGTTAGACACATATAGCAATGAGAGGGTAGACACACATAGCAATGAGAGCACACATAGTAATGAGAGGGTAGACACACATAGCAATGAAAGGGTAGACACACATAGTAATGAGAGGTTAGACACATATAGCAATGAGAGGGTAGACACACATAGCAATGAGAGGGTAGACACACATAGCAATGAGAGGGTAGACACACATAGTAATGAGAGGGTAGACACACATAGCAATGAGAGGTTAGACACACATAGCAATGAGAGGGTAGACACACATAACAATGAGAAGGTAGACACACATAGCAATGAGAGGGTAGGCACACATAGCAATGAGAGGGTAGACACACATAGCAATGAGAGGGTAGACACACATAGCAATGAGAGGGTAGACACACATAACAATGAGAAGGTAGACACACATAGCAATGAGAGGGTAGGCACACATAGCAATGAGAGGGTAGACACACATAGCACTGAGAGGGTAGACACACATAATAATGAGAGGGTAGACACACATAGTAATGAGAGGTTAGACACATATTGCAATGAGAGTGTAGACACACATAGCAATGAGAGGGTAGACACACATAGCAATGAGAGGGTAGACACACATAGTAATGAGAGGGTAGACACATATAGCAATGAGAGGTTAGACACACATAGCAATGAGAGGGTAGACACACATAACAATGAGAAGGTAGACACACATAGCAATGAGAGGGTAGACACACATAGCAATGAGAGGGTAGACACACATAGCAATGAGAGGGTAGACACACATAGCAATGAGAGGGTAGGCACACATAGCAATGAGCGGGTAGACACACATAGCACTGAGAGGGTAGACACACATAATAATGAGAGGGTAGACACACAGATCAATGAGAGGGTAGACACACATAACAATGAGAGGGTAGACGCACGTAGTAATGAGAGGGTAGACAGACATACCAATGAGAGAGAGAGAGGTAACAATGAGAGAGTAGACACACATAACAGTGAAATAGTAGACACACATAACACAAAGAGAATAGACACACACAACACAAAGAGAGTACACACACATAACAATGGGAGAGAGAGTTAACAATGAGAGAGTAGACACAAATAAAAATGAGAGAGTAAACACACACATAACAATAAGAGAGTAGACACACATAATAATGAGAGAGAGGTAACAATGATAGAGTAGACACACACATAACAATGAGAGAGTAGATACACACATAACAATGAGAGGGTATACACACATAACAATGAGAGAGAGAGAAGTAACAATGAGAGAGTAGACACACATAACAATGAGAGAATAGACACACACACATAATAATGAGAGGGTAGATACACATAACACTGGAAGAGTAGACACACATAACAATGAGAGAGTAGACACACACATAATAATGAGAGAGTAGACACACATAACAATGAGATTAGATACACACATAATAATGATAGAGAAATGTAACAATGAGCGAGTAGACACACATAACAATGAAAGAGTAGACACACACATAACAATGAGAGGGTAGACACACATACCAATGAGAGATTAGACACACACATAACAATGAGAGAGTAGATACACACATAACAATGAGAGAGAGGTGACAATGAGAGAGTAGACACACATAACAATAAGAGATTAGACATGCAAATAACAATGAGAAGGTAGACACACATAGCAATGAGAGAGAGAGATAACAATGAGAGAGTAGACACACATAACAATGGGGTAGTAGAGACACATAACAATGAGAGAGTAGAGACACACATAACAATGGGAGAGTAGACAAACATAACAATAAGAGAGTAGAGACACACATAACAATGAGAGCAAAAGGTAATAATGAGAGTGTAGGCATACATAACATTGAGAGAGAGAGATAACAATGAGAGAGTAGACATACATGACACTGAGGGAGTAAGACAAGTAACAATAAGATACTTGTAGCAATGAGCAAGAGAAACATGTAACATTGAGAGAGAATGAGAGAGTGAAATAACATTGACAGACATGTAACAATGAGAGGGAAAGAGGAAGAGAAGTAACAATGAGAGACGGGGCGAGAGGGAGAAAGTAACAATGAGAGACATGTAACTATGAGAGACATATAGCAATGAGAGATTTGACACACAAAGTTGGGAGTGAGAGACAAGTAATAATGAGAGACCCACAGCAATGAGAGAATAAAAATACATAGCAATGAGAGAAAAACAAGTAACAATGAAACACGTAACACTGAGTGAAATAAAAAACAATAAGAGTAACAATTAACAATGAGAGAGGCAAGTAACAGTGAGAGGGACACGCTGATGATGATTATAATAAATTTGATGTTGATGATGATTGTAGTGATACTTATGATGTGTTTGTTGATGGTCAACACAATATTGATGATGATTGTGGTCATACTTATGATGTGTTTGTTGATGGTTAGCACAATACTGATGATGATTGTAGTGATACTTATGATGTGTTTGTTGATGGTCAACACAATATTGATGATGATTGTGGTCATACTTATGATGTGTTTGTTG
The DNA here is from genome assembly GCA_032433765.1 of Megaustenia siamemsis. Classification (NCBI taxonomy): domain Eukaryota; kingdom Metazoa; phylum Mollusca; class Gastropoda; order Stylommatophora; family Ariophantidae; genus Megaustenia; species Megaustenia siamemsis. Next base: position 19,324,040 of record JAVIAB010000091.1, on the reverse strand, counting down.
ATGAATAGTACAATACTGATGATGATTGTGGTGCTACTTATGATGTGTTTGTTGATGGTTAGCACAATATTGATGATTGTGGTCATACTTATGATGTGTTTGTTGATGGTTAGTACAATATTGATGATGATTGTGGTCATACTTATGATGTGTTTGTTGATGGTTAGCACAATACTGATGATGATTGTGGTCATACTTATGATGTGTTTGTTGATGAATAGTACAATACTGATGATGATTGTGGTGCTACTTATGATGTGTTTGTTGATGAATAGTACAATACTGATGATGATTGTGGTGCTACTTATGATGTGTTTGTTGATGGTTAACACAATATTGATGATTGTGGTCATACTTATGATGTGTTTGTTGATGGTTAGTACAATATTGATGATGATTGTGGTCATACTTATGATGTGTTTGTTGATGGTTAGCACAATACTGATGATGATTGTGGTCATACTTATGATGTGTTTGTTGATGAATAGTACAATACTGATGATGATTGTGGTCATACTTATGATGTGTTTGTTGATGGTTAGTACAATATTGATGATGATTGTGGTGATACTTATGATGTGTTTGTTGATGGTTAGCACAATACTGATGATGATTGTGGTCATACTTATGATGTGTTTGTTGATGGTTAGTACAATATTGATGATGATTGTGGTCATACTTATGATGTGTTTGTTGATGATTAGTACAATATTGATGATGATTGAAATACTGTGTGCTAGGATTTCAGCGAAGGTGGTGACAAGCGTTATATGGTGTTAGTGATTCAAATATTTCTAGTTTTATAAGATAACGGTGACTTTGATGAGAACAATTTTGATTGTAATTTATGATGAATGCTAGAAAACTCTATAAAGCTTTCAACAGGAGGCAATATAAGAGTTGGAGAGAGAAAGAGAACGTCATGACTTACGTTTCCAACAATGACTGGGCACAGAGCTTCACCAAGGGCAGCAACTACAACCATGCATGTTGTTATGGAGGCTGTTGATTTCATCACAAGTTAGTTTAGTGGGGGATGGCTTGAAGGTATATAACTTATGTTAATTTCATATTAGATATATCCCTGATACTAGTTATCTAAAATAATGACTTTCAAATTAGATATATCCCTCTTACTAGTTATCTAAAATAATGACTATCAAATTAGATGTATCCCTCATACTAGTTATCTAATAACACAATCTTAGAAAAAATGGAAGAAAGGAGACAAGCGAAGAAAACTGCCCCAAACAATAAAATAGATAATGAAATATGCGAGATGTGCAAAAAGACAAAAGAAGACTGGCTGAGCCAAACATGTATAGAAATAGAAACTATGGTGAGCAAACAAGACTTAAGAAGAATGTACACAGAAATAAAGAGAATGACTAATATAAATAAAAAAGCCACAGAAGGTGGATGCATTGCAGACAAAAAAGGAAAAATGCTAACAGACAATAAAGATATTATAGACAGATGGCAGGAATATATAACAGAACTATTTCATGATCAAAGGGACAAGAAACCAGTTATAAAATGTACATCAGGCTATAAAATCTTAAAATCTGAGGTGGAAAAAGCTATAAAAACAATGAAAAGGGGAAAAGCAGCAGGACCTGACAGCATACAGATAGAGATGATACAGGCACTAGAAGATTTTGGCATTGAAGTGATTACTGACATATGCAACGACATATACCACACAGGATATATGAACTAAAAACATCAACTTTCATTGCATTTCCTAAAAAGAATGGTGCAGTTGAATGCAGTGACTTTAGAACAATAAGCCTAAAGAGTCATGTTACAAAAATCTTGCTAAAAGTTACACAAGGAAGGATTCAGAATAAAATCACTAATGAATTAGATGAGCAGCAATTTGGATTTAGAAAAAATAGCGGGACAAAAGAAGCCATATTCTGCATGAGAACATTAATTGAAAAGTACAAAGAAGTAAACAAACTAATATATGCCTGCTTCATAGACTACACACTGGACTACCACAGACAAGGGTAGGGTTCGATCCCAACCGACGGCTTCCGGGTTCACCCAGCCTTAAATGGGTCCCGGATTTTTTTCGGGGAAAGTGAAGCAGCACGGGCGTAATACTGACCACATTACCCCAAAAATCATGTGCTGAAGGTCTGTAAAATATAGGGTCACTAACACCATATTTCCCTATACGCCACTTGGGGTACTTTACTTTTTTTTTTTTCATAGACTACACCAAAGCTTTTGATAGAGTACACCACAGACAACTTATAGAATGCCTAAAAGAGATACATCTAGATGACATGGACATACGACTAATATGTAATCTATACTGGGAGCAACAGCAATAATAAAATATAACAAAGAGAACTCTACACCCATTGATATAAAAAGAGCAGTAAGACAGGGATGCATCCTATCACCAAGCTTGTTCAATCTATACACTGAGCAAATCTTTAAAAACATCATAGAGATGCCAGGCCTACAAATTAATGGAAAGATAATCAATAACCTAAGATATGCTGATGATACTGTACTACTAGCAGAAAATCCTAAAGATCTACAACAATTACTTAATGAAATAAACACGACAAGCAAAAAATATGGACTAGATATGAATATCAAAAAGACTAAAACATCAAAACAAATAACACCCGGGCTAAAAATAAGAATAGCAAAATGTTACATCTTCTCAATATTCCTATATGGTGCAGAAACATGGACATTAGACAAGAAAACAGAATAGAGAATTGAAGCCTTTTAAATGTGGGTATATAGAAGAATAGGTAGAATTGGATGGAAGCTTAAGACAACGAACGATGAAGTCTTAAAACAACTAAAAATGAAAAGAGAACTACTAAGCACAATTCAAACAAGACAAATGCGATTTTTGGGCCATGTTAAAAGACACAACAGCCTACTAAAAGTAATCCTGGAGGGGAAAATACAAAGTAAAAGAGGCAGACCAAGACTAACATGGACGAGTAACATCAAAAGATGGATAAATCAACCTATGAAAACCTGCACCATCAAAGCAAGAGACAGAGCAGAATGGCGCTCCATGGTAGCCAACCTTCGTTGCGGAGACGGCACTCGACGATGATGATGAGTTATCTAAAAAAGTGACTTTCATACTAGATGTATCACTCATACCAGTTATCTAAAAAATGACTTTCAAATTAGATAGATCACATATAGATATATTAATATTAGATGTATCCCTCAAACTAGTTATCTAAAAAAAAGTGACTTTTATATTAGATGTATCCCTCAAACTAGTTAGCTAAAAAAAAAGTGACTTTTATATTAGATGTATCCCTCAAACTAGTTATCTAAACAAAAAGCGACTTTTATATTAGATGTATCCCTCAAACTAGTTATCTAAACAAAAAGCGACTTTTATATTAGATGTATCCCTCAAACTAGTTATCTAAACAAAAAGTGACCTTCATATTAGATGTATCCCTCAAACTAGTTATCTAAACAAAAAGTGACTTTTATATTAGATGTATCCCTCAAACTAGTTATCTAAACAAAAAGTGACTTTTATATTAGATGTATCACTCATACTTATTTACTGAAAAAAAAAAAAAAAAAAATATATATATATATATATAGGAGTACATTGTAGTCGTAGTGTGTAGTACTACACATAGTAGTAGTAGTAAACACATCGCGTATATAGTAGTATAGTAGTATAAACAAAGACGGAGAAACAGACGATAATACCAAAAGAAGAATATAAAAAGCAAGAGGAGTCTTCATTGCAATAGGAAACATGGAAATCCCCCCAAAAAATATGTAAAGTACAGAAATAGAAGCCGATGACGCCAATATTAAATTAGCCTTAGACAGAAACATGGAGAACAACAATCATGAAGATACAAACTTTCGTTAATGGATGCTCATCATCATGTGCCATACCAGTTGGCATAGGCGATCATATCCTTCCACAATCTTCTATCTACAGTGCATCGTATCAGTTAAGTTGTTGACTGTTTTCCATGCCATGACACCAAGCTATCCAGTATTTTCTCTCTTTGTCATCCGCAATTTCGCTTTCCCTGTATTTTGCCAGTTGTAACCAAGTATTCCAACTTTCCTCTACTCATGATGTGCCCGAAAAATGTTGATAGCTTCTTTCTGATGTTTTTTAGGAGCTGCCTTTCTGTGTTGGCCTCTTTGAGAACTTCCTCATTGGTCTTTTTAGCTGTCCAGGGAACTTTCAACATTCTTCTGAGAAATCCCATCTCTGTGGCCTCTAATCGTATTTTAATTTGTTTGTCTACTGTCTATAATTCGCTTCCATAGGTCAGAATTGACTCTATATATCACAGACGAACTCTCTTTCTCACTTCTCTTGACATAGACTTGTTGCACAAGACGTTTTTAATTTTCTGAAATGCTATTTTGGCTTGAGCTATTCTACTTTTTATTTATGTGGTGCATCTCCCATCTGATGTTATTATTGTGCCTAAGTATTTGACCTGTTGCACTTGTTTCAGGTTTGTACTGTATATTTTTATGCTACATGATGATGATTATTATTTCTTCGATATGACCATTATTTATGTTTTCTTACTATTCAGACCAAGATCTTTACTTGATGCTTTCTTTTACTGTTATGTCTATCATTTCTTGTAGTTCGTTCTCTGTCTCTGCCATTAAGACTGTGTCATCTACATATCGCAAATTATTTATGTTGTGACCGTTGACTTCAATTCCTTTTTTGTCTTCAATTGATCTCATAATATTTTCGCTGTAAAGTAAAAACAAGTCCGGCGACAGAACACAGCCTTGTCTGATTCCTTGTTTTATATATTGGAATTGTCATGTTTGGTTGCTAATTCTTATAGCTGCTGTTTGTTGCCAGTACATGTTTTTTTATGATTCGCAGATCCTTGCCATCAATGTTTAATTTCTCCAGCATATTGCTTATTTCCACATGCTTTACTTTGTCAAATGCTTTCGTGTAGTCTATAAAGCACATATATAGATCTTTCTTTACTTCTATAGATCTTTCTATCAATGTTTTTAAGATGTATATTGCATTATTGGTTGTAATCTTTCCTTCCATAAATCCACATTGTTCCTCACTTATTTCTGGCTTTATTTTGTTCCTTACACGTCTCATGATGATTCTTAGTAATATTGGATGTTAGTGCAGAAACAATCACCACCATCATGCAGCATAAAAATGAACGAGACAAATCTGAAACAAGTGCAACGTTTCAAATACTTGAGCACAATAATAACATCAGATGGGAGATGCATCACGGAAATAAAAAGCAGAATAGCTCAGGCCAAAATAGCTTTTCAGAAGGTTAAAAATATCTTATGCAACAAATCTATGTCAATAAAAGTGAGAAAGAGAGTTCGTCTGTGATATATAGAGTCAATTCTGACCTATGGAAGCGAATTATAGACAGTAGACAAACAAATTAAAATACGATTGGAGGCCACAGAGATGGGATTTCTCAGAAGAATGTTGAAAGTTCCCTGGACAGCTAAAAAGACCAATGAGGAAGTTCTCAAAGAGGCCAACACAAAAAGGGAGCTCTTAAAAAACATCAGAAAGAAGCAATCAACATTTTTTCGGGCACATCATGAGAAGGGAAAGTTGGAATACTTGGTTACAACTGGCAAAATAAAAGGAAAGAGAGATCGCGGGCGACAAAGAGAGAAAATACTGGATAGCTTGGTGTCATGGCATGGAAAACAGTCAACAACTTAACTGATACGATGCACTGTAGATAGAAGATTGTGGAGGGACATGATCACCTACGCCAACCGGTATGGCACATAATGATGAGGGCAGAATAAAGAGATAAAAATGCAGGAAAAAATTACTAACTTAGATCTATCTGCAAGTATCGAACCCAAATGGACAAAGAAATGTGATAAAGACGCTAACGTTGGATAGAACATATGCTGAGGAAGGCAACTGAAAGTATTTTTGTGTTTAATCCCAAGGGCCGGAAACAAAAGGGAAAGCCAAAATATTTTTGGAGAAATCAGGTGGAAAGAAAGATGAAGAAGATGGGGACGACACTGGTTGATCTTAGAGAATATCACCAGATTCAAAGGCGTTGAGAGTATTTGTTGAAGACCTATGCCCCACAGGGAATTGAAAGATAGGAGAAGAAGAAACAGATTTAATCATGATGAAGCATTACTTACGATTAATATCCACAAATGATTTAGTCATGATGAAGCATTACTTACGGTTAATGTCCACAAATGATTTAGTCATGATGAAACGTTACTTACGGTTAATGTCCACAAATGATTTAGTCATGATGAAACATTACTTACGGTTAATGTCCACAAATGATTTAGTCATGATGAAACGTTACTTACGGTTAATGTCCACAAATGATTTAGTCATGATGAAACATTACTTACGGTTAATGTCCACAAATGATTTAGTCATGATGAAACATTACTTACGGTTAATGTCCACAAATAATTTAGTCATGATGAAACATTACTTAGGTTAATGTCCACAAATGATTTAGTCATGATGAAACATTACTTACGGTTAATGTCCACAAATGATTTAGTCATGATGAAACATTACTTACGGTTAATGTCCACAAATAATTTAGTCATGATGAAACATTACTTACGGTTAATGTCCACAAATGATTTAGTCATGATGAAACATTACTTACGGTTAATGTCCACAAATAATTTAGTCATGATGAAACATTACTTAGGTTAATGTCCACAAATAATTTAGTCATGATGAAACATTACTTAGGTTAATGTCCACAAATAATTTAGTCATGATGAAACATTACTTACGGTTCTTCTTCTTCTTCTTCTTTTCTCTTTTCACTGATACCTAAAAGGTGTCGTGATTTATATCATTTGTCGTTCTTGAGCTGCTCGAACTGTCTGAATTAGTGATTTTCCTTTGTTGTTACATGTCTCTGTCACTGCATCTATCCATCTTCTTCTTTTCTCTTTCACTGATACCTAAAAGGTGTCGTGGTTTATATCATTTGTCGTTCTTGAGCTGCTCGAACTGTCTGAATTAGTGATTTTCCTTTGTTGTTACATGTCTCTGTCACTGCATCTATCCATCTTCTTCTTTTCTCTTTTCACTGATACCTAAAAGGTGTCGTGGTTTATATCATTTGTCGTTCTTGAGCTGCTCGAACTGTCTGAATTAGTGATTTTCCTTTGTTGTTACATGTCTCTGTCACTGCATCTATCCATCTTCTTCTTTTCTCTTTCACTGATACCTAAAAGGTGTCGTGGTTTATATCATTTGTCGTTCTTGAGCTGCTCGAATTGTCTGAATTAGTGATTTTCCTTTGTTGTTACATGTCTCTGTCACTGCATCTATCCATCTTCTTCTTTTCTCTTTCACTGATACCTAAAAGGTGTCGTGGTTTATATCATTTGTCGTTCTTGAGCTGCTCGAATTGTCTGAATTAGTGATTTTCCTTTGTTGTTACATGTCTCTGTCACTGCATCTATCCATCTTCTTCTTTTCTCTTTTCACTGATACCTAAAAGGTGTCGTGATTTATATCATTTGTCGTTCTTGTGCTGCTCGAATTGTCTGAATTAGTGATTTTCCTTTGTTGTTACATGTCTCTGTCACTGCATCTATCCATCTTCTTCTGGGTCTTCCTCTTGGTCTTTTCCCATGCATTCTCGAGAAGAACGCCCTTGATGGTGATTGGTGAGGATTCATTCTGACCAGGTGGCCGAACCATTTAAGTTGTTGTTGTTCTATATATTCTTGGCAGGGTTTTGTTCCTACCATTTTTCTTATGGTTTCATTTGGTATTCTATCTCTTCTTGTGTTGTTTGTTACTTTTCTCAAGCATCGCATCTCACATGTATTGATCTTTCTTAAATGTGATTTAGAAAGGGTCCATGTTTGACTTTCATAGCACAAAGTTGGTATGAAGATGCTATTTATCATTTGTTGTTTAGCTGGCATAGAAATGTTTGGATGTCTTAACAATGGTGAAAGCTGGTATGTGACAGCATTTGCTTTTTGTATTCTCATGTCAATTTCTCTGTCTAGTTTTCCATCTTCTGTGAACATTGCGCCTAAATACTTGAATTCCTCTACTTGTTTTATTTCTTTGTCTTTGATCTTGATGTTTAATGGGTGTCTTAATTTGCTTATTCTTATAGCCTCTGTTTTTGCTGTGTTAATTTTCATACTGTAGTTTGTGCAGCTTTTATCTAGAGATGTTAAATGCTGTTGTAGCAGGTTATCATCCTCATATATTAGGCATTGGTCATCTGCGAAGAGTAGCTCATTGATGTTGGAGTTTTCTACCTCTATGTTATTATTTGATTTGTCCTTGTTGTTGGTTGTTTCCTGATTTATTTTGTCCATATATATGATGAAGAGGAGTGGTGAGAGGACACATCCTTGTCTTACTCCTGTTGTAACCTGAAACCATTCTGACAGACCTTCCGTTGTTCTGACGGCACTTTGACTGTTTTTATATAGTGCAATTATATTTTCTAGTAGTTGTCCTGCTACCCCGTATGTTTCTAAAGTTTGCCAAAGTTTGTTCCTGTCCACACGGTCAAACGCTTTTTCCTGATCTATAAACACTATATTTAGGTTTCTGTCATATTCTATTGTTTTTTCACATAGTTGTCTCAATGTAAATATAGCATCAGTGCAGCTTTTGCCTTTTCTGAATCCGAATTGATTATTACTTAATTGTGGTTCTATTATGTATCTTACTCTCCTCTCTAATATTTTAGCAAACAACTTACTTACGGTTAATGTCCACAAATGATTTAGTCATGATGAAACATTACTTACGGTTAATGTCCACAAATGATTTAGTCATGATGAAACATTACTTAGGTTAATGTCCACAAATAATTTAGTCATGATGAAACATTACTTACGGTTAATGTCCACAAATAATTTAGTCATGATGAAACATTACTTACGGTTAATGTCCACAAATGATTTAGTCATGATGAAACATTACTTAGGTTAATGTCCACAAATAATTTAGTCATGATGAAACATTACTTACGGTTAATGTCCACAAATGATTTAGTCATGATAAAACATTACTTAGGTTAATGTCCACAAATGATTTAGTCATGATGAAACATTACTTACGGTTAATGTCCACAAATGATTTAGTCATGATGAAACGTTACTTACGGTTAATGTCCACAAATGATTTAGTCATGATGAAACATTACTTAGGTTAATGTCCACAAATAATTTAGTCATGATGAAACGTTACTTACGGTTAATGTCCACAAATGATTTAGTCATGATGAAACATTACTTAGGTTAATGTCCACAAATAATTTAGTCATGATGAAACATTACTTACGGTTAATGTCCACAAATGATTTAGTCATGATAAAACATTACTTACGGTTAATGTCCACAAATTGCTCTGCCATAGCCATGACAGTTGGAGACATGCTACTGACGAATAGGCCGACACTGCACGTGCCCACATAGATGATGACGTGGCTCCATCGGAATATGATGGTGATGAAAAGGGCCAAAGAACATCCAGCCTACAGTGACGAGAACGTTAATAGAATCATTAGAGAAACATAAAGAACACAAGGGGAAAGAACATCCAGCCTACAGTGACGAGAACGTTAATAGAATCATTAGAGAAACATAAAGAACACAAGGGGAAAGAACATCCAGCCTACAGTGACGAGAACGTTAATAGAATCATTAGAGAAACATAAAGAACACAAGGGGAAAGAACATCCAGCCTACAGTCATAGGAAACGTTAAAAGAATCAAAGAGAAACATAAAGAACACAAGGGGAAAGAACATCCAGCCTACAGTGACGAGAACGTTAATAGAATCATTAGAGAAACATAAAGAACACAAGGAGAAAGAACATCCAGCCTACAGTCATAGGAAACGTTAAAAGAATCAAAGAGAAACATAAAGAACACAAGGAGAAAGAACATCCAGCCTACAGTCATAGGAAACGTTAAAAGAATCAAAGAGAAACATAAAGAACACAAGGGGAAAGAACATCCAGCCTACAGCCACGAGAACATGAAAGCAATCAGTACAGAACATAAAGAACACAAGAAGAAAGTACATCCAGCTTTATCGAAATTAAGTGTGGAAAAACAATCATCTTTCAAATATGAATCATTCAAACATGATTACAGGATAACATTAACTTGAAGAAGACAACAATTGTGCGCAGAACATTAATTACATGAACACAGAGAACGTTCATTACATGAGTACAGAGAACATTCATTAAATGAAAACAGAGAACATTCATTATACGAATACAGAGAATATTCATTACACGAATACAGAGAATATTCATTACACGAGTACAGAGAACAATCATTACATGAGTACAGAGAACATTCATTAAATGAAAACAGAAAGCATACATTACATGAGTACAGAGAACATTCATTACATGAATACAGAGAACATTCATTACATGAATACAGAGAACATTCATTACATGAGTACAGAGAACATTCATTACATGAGTACAGAGAACATTCATTACATGAATACAGAGAACATTCATTACATGAATACAGAGAACATTCATTACATGAATACAGAGATTATTCATTAAATGAAAACAGAAAGCATACATTACATGAGTACAGAGAACATTCATTAAATGAAAACAGAGAGCATTCATTACATGAGTACAGAGAACATTCATTAAATGAAAACAGAGAGCATTCATTACATGAGTACAGAGAACATTCATTAAATGAAAACAGAGAGCATTCATTACATGAACACAGAGACACAGCGATGATGGAACGATCAAACTGTGAGAGAAGACAGCGATGATGGAACGATCAAACTGTGAGAGAAGACAGCGATGATGGAACGATCAAACTGTGAGAGAAGACAGCGGTGATGGAACGATCAAACTGTGAGAGAAGACAGCGGTGATGGAACGATCAAACTGTGAGAGAAGACAGCGATGATGGAACGATCAAACTGTGAGAGAAGACAGCGATGATGGAACGATCACACTGTGAGAGAAGACAGCGGTGATGGAACGATCAAACTGTGAGAGAAGACAGCGGTGATGGAACGATCATACTGTGAGAGAAGACAGCGATGATGGAACGATCACACTGTGAGAGAAGACAGCGATGATGGAACGATCACACTGTGAGAGAAGACAGCGATGATGGAACGATCAAACTGTGAGAGAAGACAGCGGTGATGGAACGATCAAACTGTGAGAGAAGACAGCGATGATGGAACGATCAAACTGAGAGAAGACAGCGATGATGGAACGATCAAACTGTGAGAGAAGACAGCGATGATGGAACGATCACACTGTGAGAGAAGACAACGATGATGGAACGATCAAACTGTGAGAGAAGACAGCGGTGATGGAACGATCAAACTGTGAGAGAAGACAGCGGTGATGGAACGATCAAACTGTGAGAGAAGACAGCGGTGATGGAACGATCAAACTGTGAGAGAAGACAGCGATGATGTAACGATCAAACTGTGAGAGAAGACAGCGGTGATGGAACGATCAAACTGTGAGAGAAGACAGCGGTGATGGAACGATCAAACTGTGAGAGAAGACAGCGGTGATGGAATATTCAATGTTGATGACCAACATAAATGATGAACTACTTACGATGTTGATGACCAACATAAATGATGAACTACTTACGATGTTGATGACCAACATAAATGATGAACTACTTACAATGTTGATGACCAACATAAATGATGAACTACTTACGATGTTGATGACCAACATAAATGATGAACTACTTACGATGTTGATGACCAACATAAATGATGAACTACTTACGATGTTGATGACCAACATAAATGATGAACTACTTACGATGTTGATGACCAACATAAATGATGAACTACTTACAATGTTGATGACCAACATAAATGATAAACTACTTACGATGTTGATGACCAACATAAATGATGAACTACTTACGATGTTGATGACCAACATAAATGATGAACTACTTACGATGTTGATGACCAACATAAATGATGAACTACTTACGATGTTGATGACCAACATAAATGATGAACTACTTACAATGTTGATGACCAACATAAATGATGAACTACTTACAATGTTGATGACCAACATAAATGATTAATTACTTACAATGTTGATGACCAACATAAATGATGAATTACTTACAATGTTGATGACCAACATAAATGAGGAACTACTTACGATGTTGATGACCAACATAAATGATGAACTACTTACGATGTTGATGACCAACATAAATGATGAATTACTTACAATGTTGATGACCAACATAAATGATGAATTACTTACAATGTTGATGACCAACATAAATGATGAATTACTTACAATGTTGATGACCAACATAAATGACGCCGTGAACCGGGAGGCCACGGGAACAGCAATCAGTCGACCCGCAGCGAACAAGCCCTGTCAGAATACAGCAATGACGTCAGTTTGTGAGGTCTACTTTGAAACTGAGTCCAAAAAAAAGTTTCAATGAAAGAAATGAAGAGATGGCTGTCAACATGGCATATGGCCTTTTTCGTCTTGTCAGACGGTCTAGTGGAAGCTATTGTGTTTTTTTTAGGTTTTGTTTTTGTCAAGCAGTTTCTATCTTGGCTAATTCTACCAATGTTTGACAAACACACACGGCCAGAGAATGAACAAGTTCCATCCTTTTTCGTGAGTCTTTTCACTTCTAAGTGTTGCCTTATCACAGTCTCAAATGATGTCAACATGACAGGTGGAATGTTAATTCGTTTCGGCGAGTTTGTGGCTAACTGACATTATTTATTTATATATATTTTTTTTTAACTTGAGAATAAATTTTGTGTTTTATTCAAAGCCGTTTAAAGTAAACGAGAATCAGACATTGTTCGTTAGTAGTACATCGATTTGTTTTGTTGATCACACAGACAGATCTCATCACGTGTTGCTAAAGTCTGTCAGTAGAGTCTCAACGACCCACGGATTGATAAAGCCTGTCAGTAGAGTCTAAACGACCCTCGGGTTGATAAAGCCTGTCAGTAGAGTCTCAACTACCCGCGGGTTGATAAAGTCTGTCAGTAGAGTCTCAACGACCCTCGGGTTGATAAAGCCTGTCAGTAGAGTCTCAACGACCCTCGGGTTGATAAAGCCTGTCAGTAGAGTCTCAACTACCCGCGGGTTGATAAAGTCTGTCAGTAGAGTCTCAACGACCCTCGGGTTGATAAAGCCTGTCAGTAGAGTCTCAACGACCCTCGGGTTGATAAAGCCTGTCAGTAGAGTCTCAACAACCCGCGGGTTGATAAAGTCTGTCAGTAGAGTCTCAACGACCCTCGGGTTGATAAAGCCTGTCAGTAGAGTCTCAACGACCCACGGATTGATAAAGCCTGTCAGTAGGGTCTCAACAACCCTCGGGTTGATAAAGTCTGTCAGTAGTCTCAACGACCCTCGGGTTGATAAAGTCTCTCAGTAGAGTCTCAACGACCAGAGGGTTGATGTTGTGGTTGCGTTGGCCAGCTTTCAACTCTGACGAAGTCCTTAGAGACTAGGAACTGAGTTTTGCGTGTTAATCCATTTTTCCCTGACAGCCCCGCGCACAGGGGTCCCTCGCCGCACAGGCAGATAACTCCGACTTCGGAGGTACTCATGTTTTTTTTTTCCGTCGATGAGTAACTGACGTTTCAAGCCGCGCCTCGCTGCTGTGACCAGGGGTGGTTGTCGCAGAGAGAAATCAAATAAAAATCCGAACCGGTGTAGCCGAGATTTGAACCCACAACCTCTCTGTCCTGAGGCTGGCGTCTTGCCTCGAGACTAACCAGTCCCCCACGGACTTGGAATATGAGGAAACTGCAACAAGGAACACTTTTCCCGCATAGCCTGCAAAGGTTCCTGCCGCCTATCCACCATATACCAGAAGTTCACGTCCTCCCGAAAGTGAAGATCATCATATTTCTTTAAAAATGTATAACGCTTGATGATGTTAGGCCATCGTTGTTGACTCCAATTTCGAACATATAAACACACAGTTAGTCGTCAGATTATCCCCGTCGCACATCAAACAACAGACCGTAAAATTAGCGTTCGGCCGGTCTTGGGATTTACGATGACCGTTACGATGACGTAGCACATATAACAATGCAAGCACAGCAATGTGAGCAATGACGCGCCCTTTAGATTCTTGATTACTCTAGTGAATGTAGCTTACGACGAACAGAACACGGTGCAAATTCCATAAAGCGATAAAACTGCGGCTGACGAAGCAGTTCACATTAATGAGAACATATAAATAACTTGCGTCAAGCAAATCCATCAACGGTCATGACCGTCATGAACAGCACCAATGTGACGTAAAGCGCAGAACAAGCCTAGACGAGGGAAGGTCGCATTCACAACACTTGATTTGTCGAAAATATATAAAATCTGTCAGTGCTGCCTCAACGACCCGCGGGTTGATAAAGTCTGTCAGAAGAGTCTCAACGACCCGCGGGTTGATAAAGTCTGTCAGTAGTCTCAACGACCCGCGGGTTGATAAAGTCTGTCAGTAGAGTCTCAACGACCCGCGGGTTGATAAAATCTGTCAGAAGAGTCTCAACGACCCGCGGGTTGATAAAATCTGTCAGAAGAGTCTCAACGACCCGCGGGTTGATAAAGTCTGTCAGTAGTCTCAACGACCCACGGGTTGATAAAGTCTGTCAGTAGAGTCTCAACGACCCGCGGGTTGATAAAATCTGTCAGAAGAGTCTCAACGACCCGAGGGTTGATAAAGTCTGTCAGTAGTCTCAACGACCCGCGGGTTGATAAAATCTGTCAGAAGAGTCTCAACGACCCGCGGGTTGATAAAGTCTGTCAGTAGAGTCTCAACGACCCGCGGGTTGATAAAATCTGTCAGAAGAGTCTCAACGACCCGAGGGTTGATAAAGTCTGTCAGTAGTCTCAACGACCCGCGGGTTGATAAAGTCTGTCAGTGGAGTCTCAACGACCCTCGGGTTGATACAGTCTGTCAGTAGAGTCTCAACGACCCTCGGGTTGATACAGTCTGTCAGTAGAGTCTCAACGACCCTCGGGTTGATACAGTCTGTCAGTAGAGTCTCAACGACCCTCGGGGTTGATACAGTCTGTCAGTAGAGTCTCAACGACCCTCGGGGTTGATACAGTCTGTCAGTAGAGTCTCAACGACCCTCGGGTTGATACAGTCTGTCAGTAGAGTCTCAACGACCCTCGGGGTTGATACAGTCTGTCAGTAGAGTATCAACGACCCGAGGGTTGATAAAGTCTGTTAGTAGAGCCTCCAGGGTTACAAGATCAGGAAAGATAACACAGAAAAGATAGCACAGACGATAGTGATAACGAGCTTTCTCTGTACACGACATTCGCCTCAGTAAATAACGAGCTTTCTCTGTACACGACATTCGCCTCAGTAAATAACGAGCTTTCTCTGTACACGACATTCGCCTCAGTAAATAACGAGCTTTCTCTGTGCACGACATTCGCCTCAGTAAATAACGAGCTTTCTCTGTGCACGACATTCGCCTCAGTAAATAACGAGCTTTCTCTGTGCACGACATTCGCCTCAGTAAATAACGAGCTTTCTCTGCGCACGACATTCGCCTCAGTAAATAACGAGCTTTCTCTGCACACGACATTCGCCTCAGTAAATAACGAGCTTTCTCTGTACACGACATTCGCCTCAGTAAATAACGAGCTTTCTCTGTGCACGACATTCGCCTCAGTAAATAACGAGCTTTCTCTGTGCACGACATTCGCCTCAGTAAATAACGAGCTTTCTCTGTGCACGACATTCGCCTCAGTAAATAACGAGCTTTCTCTGTGCACGACATTCGCCTCAGTAAATAACGAGCTTTCTCTGTGCACGACATTCGCCTCAGTAAATAACGAGCTTTCTCTGTGCACGACATTCGCCTCAGTAAATAACGAGCTTTCTCTGTGCACGACATTCGCCTCAGTAAATAACGAGCTTTCTCTGTGCACGACATTCGCCTCAGTAAATAACGAGCTTTCTCTGTGCACGACATTCGCCTCAGTAAATAACGAGCTTTCTCTGTGCACGACATTCGCCTCAGTAAATAACGAGCTTTCTCTGTGCACGACATTCGCCTCAGTAAATAACGAGCTTTCTCTGTGCACGACATTCGCCTCAGTAAATAACGAGCTTTCTCTGTGCACGACATTCGCCTCAGTAAATAACGAGCTTTCTCTGTGCACGACATTCGCCTCAGTAAATAACGAGCTTTCTCTGTGCACGACATTCGCCTCAGTAAATAACGAGCTTTCTCTGTGCACGACATTCGCCTCAGTAAATAACGAGCGTTCTCTGTGCACGACATTCGCCTCAGTAAATAACGAGCTTTCTCTGTGCACGACATTCGCCTCAGTAAATAACGAGCGTTCTCTGTGCACGACATTCGCTTCAGTAAATAACGAGCTTTCTCTGTGCACGACATTCGCCTCAGTAAATAACGAGCTTTCTCTGTGCACGACATTCGCTTCAGTAAATAACGAGCTTTCTCTGTGCACGACATTCGCCTCAGTAAATAACGAGCTTTCTCTGTGCACGACATTCGCCTCAGTAAATACTCTGAGCGGCACCGCAAACACATTTGGAAGATTCACTGGCTGGATGAGTAGCGCTCTAGATACTGATCAACAGGGCTCATGTTCGATTCCCACTTGACACAGCTTCAAGGTTCACCCAGCCGCTAGAAATGACTACCAGGAATACTGGAAAGTAAATGCGGCATGGCGTGACCGACCACATCACTCAAACATGTTGTAGATCATGACAAAATATTTCTCATACAAAGGTATGGATGGCAGTTTTACTTTTGGTGATTGCAAAGCCACTAAAAGTTAACGTGCTGTTCTAAGTATATCATTTACTTAATAGAGGACTGGTTGGTCTCGAGGCAAGACGCCAGCCTCGAGACAGAGAGGTTGTGGGTTCAAATCCTGGCTGCACCAGTTGGGATTTTTATTTGTGATTTCTCTCTGCGGCAACCACCCCTGGTCTCAGCAGCGAGGCCCGGCTTGAAACGTCAGTTACTCATCGACGGAAAAAATATGAGTACCTTCGAAGACAGAGTTATCTGCATGTGCGGCGAAGGGCCCCTGTGCACACGGCTGCCGGGGGAAAAATGGATTAACACGCAAAATTCAGTTCCTAGTCTCTAGGGACTTCATCAGAGGTAAAAGATGGCGAACGAAAAAAAAAATTAATAAAGGCCGGCTTAGAACACGAATACTGTTGTTTCTTCTCATCTGCTTAGTTGATGGCATTCATGACTTTTCTTGTGATATTTGTATTCGGTATCACTTCCATGTCATGTTTGTTCAAGTGTAGTATCTGTAGTGTTATACTTGTATCTGTTCTTCACACAATCCACAGATTCTTCCTCAGTTATAACTTGTATCTGTTGCTCGCACACTCCAAACATTCTTCGTGAGGTATAGCTTATCTATTTCTAACAATTTCAACTATCTCCTCACACGTTATAATTTGTATCTGCTCCTCAAATATTCTAAATTTGGTAAATTTTAACTTGTAGTTGTTCTTTAAACATTCCAGGTACTTCGTAAATTGTAACTTGTATTTGTTGTCTAAATATTCAATGTATATTTGTAAATTGTAACTTGTATCTGTTGTCTAAATATTCAAGGTATTTTTGTAAATTGTAACTTGTATCTGTTGTCTAAATATTCAAGGTATTTTTGTAAATTGTAACTTGTATCTGTTGTCTAAATATTCAAGGTATTTTTGTAAATTGTAACTTGCATCTGTTGTCTAAATATTCAAGGTATTTTTGTAAATTGTAACTTGTATCTGTTGTCTAAATATTCAAGGTATATTTGTAAATTGTAACTTGTATCTGTTGTCTAAATATTCAAGGTATTTTTGTAAATTGTAACTTGTATCTGTTGTCTAAATATTCAAGGTATTTTTGTAAATTGTAACTTGTATCTGTTGTCTAAATATTCAAGGTATTTTTGTAAATTGTAACTTGTATCTGTTGTCTAAATATTCAAGGTATATTTGTAAATTGTAACTTGTATCTGTTGTCTAAATATTCAAGGTATTTTTGTAAATTGTAACTTGTATCTGTTGTCTAAATATTCAAGGTATTTTTGTAAATTGTAACTTGTATCTGTTGTCTAAATATTCAAGGTATTTTTGTAAATTGTAACTTGTATCTGTTGTCTAAATATTCAAGGTATTTTTGTAAATTGTAACTTGTATCTGTTGTCTAAATATTCAAGGTATTTTTGTAAATTGTAACTTGTATCTGTTCTCTCAACGAGCTTTTATTTGCAGACGATCAGGCACTAGTACAAGAAACAATAGAAGACCTACATGAACACTTAAACAAAATCAACATCTCAGGCACAAACTACAACATGAAAATCAACATCTCAGGCACAAACTACAACATGAAAATCAACATCTCAGGCACAAACTACAACATGAAAATCAACATCTCAGGCACAAACTACAACATGAAAATCAACATCTCAGGCACAAACTACAACATGAAAATCAACATCTCAGGCACAAACTACAACATGAAAATCAACATCTCAGGCACAAACTACAACATGAAAATCAACATCTCAGGCACAAACTACAACATGAAAATCAACATCTCAGGCACAAACTACAACATGAAAATCAACATCTCAGGCACAAACTACAACATGAAAATCAACATCTCAGGCACAAACTACAACATGAAAATCAACATCTCAGGCACAAACTACAACATGAAAATCAACATCTCAGGCACAAACTACAACATGAAAATCAACATCTCAGGCACAAACTACAACATGAAAATCAACATCTCAGGCACAAACTACAACATGAAAATCAACATCTCAGGCACAAACTACAACATGAAAATCAACATCTCAGGCACAAACTACAACATGAAAATCAACATCTCAGGCACAAACTACAACATGAAAATCAACATCTCAGGCACAAACTACAACATGAAAATCAACATCTCAGGCACAAACTACAACATGAAAATCAACATCTCAGGCACAAACTACAACATGAAAATCAACATCTCAGGCACAAACTACAACATGAAAATCAACATCTCAGGCACAAACTACAACATGAAAATCAACATCTCAGGCACAAACTACAACATGAAAATCAACATCTCAGGCACAAAATACAACATGAAAATCAACATCTCAGGCACAAACTACAACATGAAAATCAACATCAACAAAACAGAAGTCATGAATATCGCAAAAAATAAACAGGACATCAACATAACTATAGAAGGCAAGCAAGTAAAACAAGTAGAGGAATTCAAATACCTAGGAAGTCTAATGACAAACGATAATTCTCAAACAGCAGAGATTGAATCAAGATGCAACAAAGCTTGTCAAATCATTGGACAGTTATCATCACTATTGTCCAACAAGGAAATAACTCTGGAGGCAAAACGAGCACTATACAATACAATCTTCATCCCAACGTTGTGCTACTAATGCCAGACCTGGACCCTAGATGCAAGAACAATAAGAAAAATAACCTCTACAGATATGAAATGTGTTAGACGAATGACAGGAAACAGTCTGAGAGATAAGATCAGAAATGAAGAACTGAGAAAAAAGCTAGGAATAGTCCCCGTCATAGAATATATAAGGAAACAACAGATAAAATGGTTTGGCCACGTGACAAGGCAGAAAGATCAAAACACAACACAACGAGCCTTCATCAAACGTTGTGAGAACACCAAACCCAAGGGTCGACTACGAAAAAGATGGGTCTATGGAATATTAGAAGCACTAGGAAGCATAACAGCAGCAGAGGCGAACATAAGAGCAAAAGGCCGTAAATTATATCTCCCCTCGATGCAGAAAGGTAGATGAGGAAGGAAAGAAGTAGAAGAAGAAGATCTGTTATCTAAATATTCCGGGAACTCTGTAAATTTTAACTTGTATTTGTTTTCTAAAGATTCCGTGCACCCCGTAAATTTTAACTTGTTTTTTTTTCTAAACAATCCGGGCACTCCGTAAATTTTAACTTGTATCTGCTCCTTAGATTTGTCTAGGTAGTTTGAGGGTTATAACTTGTATCTGCTCCTTAGATTTGTCTAGGTAGTTTGAGGGTTATAACTTGTATCTGTTCCTTAGATTTGTCTAGGTAGTTTGAGGGTTATAACTTGTATCTGTTCCTTAGATTTGTCTAGGTAGTTTGAGGGTTATAACTTGTATCTGCTCCTTAGATTTGTCTAGGTAGTTTGAGGGTTATAACTTGTATCTGCTCCTTAGATTTGTCTAGGTAGTTTGAGGGTTATAACTTGTATCTGCTCCTTAGGTTTGTCTAGGTAGTTTGAGGGTTATAACTTGTATCTGTTCCTTAGATTTGTCTAGGTAGTTTGAGGGTTATAACTTGTATCTGCTCCTTAGATTTGTCTAGGTAATTTGAGGGTTATAACTTGTATCTGCTCCTTAGATTTGTCTAGGTAGTTTGAGGGTTATAACTTGTATCTGCTCCTTAGATTTGTCTAGGTAATTTGAGGGTTATAACTTGTATCTGCTCCTTAGATTTGTCTAGGTAATTTGAGGGTTATAACTTGTATCTGTTCCTTAGGTTTGTCTAGGTAGTTTGAGGGTTATAACTTGTATCTGCTCCTTAGATTTGTCTAGGTAATTTGAGGGTTATAACTTGTATCTGCTCCTTAGATTTGTCTAGGTAATTTGAGGGTTATAACTTGTATCTGTTCCTTAGGTTTGTCTAGGTAGTTTGAGGGTTATAACTTGTATCTGCTCCTTAGATTTGTCTAGGTAATTTGAGGGTTATAACTTGTATCTGCTCCTTAGATTTGTCTAGGTAGTTTGAGGGTTATAACTTGTATCTGTTCCTTAGGTTTGTCTAGGTAGTTTGAGGGTTATAACTTGTATCTGTTCCTTAGATTTGTCTAGGTAGTTTGAGGGTTATAACTTGTATCTGTTCCTTAGATTTGTCTAGGTAGTTTGAGGGTTATAACTTGTATCTGTTCCTTAGGTTTGTCTAGGTAGTTTGAGGGTTATAACTTGTATCTGTTCCTTAGATTTGTCTAGGTAGTTTGAGGGTTATAACTTGTATCTGTTCCTTAGATTTGTCTAGGTAGTTTGAGGGTTATAACTTGTATCTGTTCCTTAGATTTGTCTAGGTAGTTTGAGGGTTATAACTTGTATCTGTTCCTTAGATTTGTCTAGGTAGTTTGAGGGTTATAACTTGTATCTGTTCCTTAGATTTGTCTAGGTAGTTTGAGGGTTATAACTTGTAAATGCTCCTTAGATTTGTCTAGGTAGTTTGAGGGTTATAACTTGTAAATGCTTCTAACAAGCCCGATTATCTGTTATACTTGGTGCGTAAAATATGATCGAAATATGACAACCATGTTGGTTATAAAAGCCATGACTGTAATTGAAAGTACAGATTCCAGCCATGTTGTGTTTGAAACTGTTCCTGCCGAGATCCGTTGCTATGTAAACAATGCTGTGTTGCCCCTTCCAAGTGATGAGCACTCTCGGTGATTGGCTGAATGTTCTTGCTACTAAGGCTTGGGTACCTTAAACAAGAATTTATGTTATGTTTTATTTATGTTATGTTGTTATGATATACTATGTTATGTTATGATATGTTATGTTAGGATCATCGTCACATCGCTGCGGATACATCGAAAGGTTAACAAGAATAGTAAACACACGCATGTATTCAGTATAAAATAGTTGAGAAAATAAAAACATAGTCGGAAAGTAAAAGATAGTCTAGATATGGGTGCAATCCTTGGCAACATCAATAGACGGTAGTTGTGGTCTGAAGGCAGAGCGCTTGTCTGACGATCATAAAGTGCATAGTTCGATTCGTGTGAGAAACGTGTTTTGTCAGCGACCTTTGATCACACGTTTGGTGAGATTGAGTGTCTAATCCAAGCAGAGGCGGACCAGTTAGATTATGTGTTCAAGTCGCGCACGTTGAGGGGGAGGGATGGGTAGTGGAAAATCGAAATAAAAAGCTGATGTCAGCGTAGAATGGAAAACATGGAATGAGAAATCATAAGAAAACTTTCCTACACTCCGTGAATAGGAAACCTGAGTGAGCATCCAATCGACAGTCTCCCCAGCAGTACCATGCATTAACGAAGGAGCCCTCATGTTGGCGAATTAATCAAAACGGTGATGCTGCTATCACGTTCATCCAACGCCAAGTATCACTATCGATTAATAAGGTGTGCCAGCACCGGGTTACCTTATCTTGCCCTCCTAGTTTTGCATGAAATCATTTGCTATTCTTTTTTCATGAACTTTCACCCCTTCCATGGCTCCATTTTATACAGGGTGTCCAGAAAATAATGTCCCCCTTTTTTCCTTCTTGTTCCAGATGACAAGCGTGTAGAGAGACTTGTAGCAAGCACCGATTGTAGCTGAGGCATACACGTTTCAATTGAAATACCAGAAGTATGCGGACACAGTTTTGGATGGAAATGGGAGATCGGAACAATGAAGCCTTTGTTGCCGTTACAAGAGACATGTTGAGTCGATTATGGGAGAAATGGACTATCGACTAGATATCTGCCGTATCACGAAGGGCTTCCACATTGAATCTTTGTATGGTAGGATAACAAACGTTGAGATATAACATTACCTTTGGTAAAAGGGGTCCTCATATCACATCAGGAGGGGCCAATAATAATTTATTGAAAAAGGTACATTCTTTTGTGGACACGCTGTGTGGGTTTGCCAGACTGCTTATGTCCTGGGACATGTCTGCATGATATCTTCACCCCGACCGGAGAAGCTCTTGTTGTGAGCTCATGTTTCCTATGACGTCAGCAACATTCTCGTTTATGTTTCTGTCCCTGTATGAGGCGTCATGATATCAGGGCTAGCACTTTATTTATATAACTTGTAGTGTCCCTTCCCAAATAGCACATTAAAGCCGTTTGTGTTGTTTTATTTTCTAAAAGAGATCTCAAAAGGGGGAGGACACCGCAAGCCATCAGATAATTCTTGCTCGCTAACGACGAGACACATAACAAAGTATAGAACAAAGCATAGAACAAAGTATAGAACAAAGTATAGATCTCTTTACAGAGGGGTTACAACTAATGAGACATTTACAACTAAAGACGAGATATAGAACAAAGCATAGAACAAAGCATAGAATAAAGTATAGAACAAAGCATAGAACAAAGCATAGAACAAAGTATAGAACAAAGCATATAACAAAATATAGAACAAAGTATAGAACAAAGCATAGAACAAAGCATAGAACAAAGCATAGAACAAAGCATAGAACAAAGCATAGAACAAAGCATAGAACGAAGTATAGAACAAAGCATAGAACAAAGCATAGAACGAAGTATAGAACAAAGCATAGAACAAAGCATAGAACAAAGTATAGAACAAAGTATAGATCTCTTTACTGAGGGGTTACAACTAATGAGACATTTACAACTAAAGACGAGATATAGAACAAAGCATAGATCTCTTTACTGAGGGGTTATAACTAATGAGACATTTACAACTAAAGACGAGATATAGAACAAAGCATAGATCTCTTTATTGAGGGGTTATAACTAATGAGACATTTACAACTAAAGACGAGATATAGAACAAAGCATAGATCTCTCCACTGAGGGGTTACAACTAATGAGACATTTACAACTAAAGACGAGATATAGAACAAAGCATAGATCTCTTTACTGAGGGGTTACAACTAATGAGACATTTACAACTAAAGACGAGACACATAACAAAGCATAATGTACTCCATATGGTCCACTGTATGGCAGATATTGTGATTGTTTCCGGAGCTCTCATGTCCACACAGTTTAACCACTCCGGTTGTATTTTTGCTCTGACTGTTTTGCCAATGTTTCGTTGAACAAATCGGTTTGTGGTAGAAGGTGCAAGTAATGTTTGTTTACAATCATAGTCTCCACATTGTCCACGCCTAATTAGCCAATCAAAATGGTTTTATTTTAAAATCTTGAACGAACATCTAGAATAACTCAAGAAATAATGAGCGTCAGTTTTCCCTTCTTGTCCAATCCATCGACCTAGACGTACAACATCTGCCCGTGGACTGGTCTCCACCCGCAGGGTTAAATCGAATACTTGGACAAGATAATCAATTACTACGCGAGCAGCGGCTATCTTCAGAAGCGGCTTCGGGGATTATTTCCTGTCACCAGACAGGTTTCTTTTCTGTTCCATAACTACCAGAGATATTTTTTTAAATAACACAGACAAAATATATTTATTTCCCTTTATAACACTGCCAACGATGTTATTTATTTCCCTTTATAACACTGCCAACGACGTTATTTATTTCCCTTTATAACACTGCCAACGACGTTATTTATTTCCCTTTATAACACTGCCAACGATGTTATTTATTTCCCTTTATAACACTGTCAACGATGTTATTTATTTTCTTTTATAACACACACAACCAGGTATATTTATTTTATTAACTGTGATGAAGATTTGTATAATTTTTTTGACATAGGCAATTGTGTACATTTATTATTTGTTTGACATGGGCAAATGTGTACCTTTATTATTTTTTGACACGGGCAATTGTGTACATTTATTATTTGTTTGACATGGGAAATTGTGTACATTTATTATTTGTTTGACATAAGCAATTGTGTACATTTATTATTTGTTTGACATAGGCAATTGTGTACATTTATTATTTGTTTGACATAGACAATTGTGTACATTTATTATTTGTTTGACATAGACAATTGTGTACATTTATTATTTGTTTGACATAGGCAATTGTGTACATTTATTTTATTGACATAAGATCACATCCCTGCCCTCCAATATTGTGAGGCCAAAGCAACAGAGTGAGGAGCTACGATAGCTAGGTGTTAGTGGACTGGACTACAGCGGGTTAGAAGTCTAGTTCAATCCTAATCGACAGCTTCCGGGTTCACCCAGCCTTGAATGGGTACCGGATTTTTTTATTGGAAAATAAAGCGGTACCGGCGCAACGTATGTCTAGTTGAGACAAAGAGACACGTGTTTATCCACCGTTCATCATCTCCTGACAGCTACATGTCTAGATTAGACAAAAAGAGACGTGTTTACCCACAGTTCAACATCTCCTGACAGCTACATGTCTAGATGAGATAAAGAGATACGTGTTTAACCACAGTTCAACATCTCCTGACAGCTACATGTCTAGATGAGACAAAGAGATACGTGTTTACCCACAGTTCATCATCTCCTGACACCTACATGTCTAGATGAGACAAAGAGATACGTGTTTACCCACAGTTCAACATCTCCTGACACCTACATGTCTAGATGAGACCAAGATATACGTGTTTATCCACAGTTCAACATCTCCTCATAGCTGGATGTCTAGATGAGACAAAGAGATACGTGTTTATCCACAGTTCAACATCTCATCATAGCTGGATGTCTAGATGAGACAAAGAGATACGTGTTTATCCACAGTTCAACAGCTCCTCATAGCTGGATGTCTAGATGAGACAAAGAGATACGTGTTTACCCACAGTTTAACATCTCCTTACAGCTACATGTCTAGATGAGACAAAGAGATACGTGTTTACCCTCAGCTCAACATCTCCTGACAGCTACATGTCTAGATGAGACAAAAAGATACGTGTTTACCCACAGTTCAACATCTCCTGATATCTAGATGTCTAGATGGGAGTTAAGATGGGCACAGCCAGAAATGAGAAACTTAGTGGGCGAGTAAGAAGGCTTATCAACCAACATAGAACTGGAGTCATCTCCCACATGTCACTGTACCCTCCCCCCTCCCATACTTTAAGGCCCCTACCACAAGTAACATCTCTCACATGTCACTATACCCTCCCCCCGCCCCTACCACAAGTAACATCTCTCACATGTCACTGTACCCTCCCCCCCCCCCCCGCCCCTACCACAAGTAACATCTCTTACATGTCAGTGCTGCCTGTCCTTCACCTTAACGCGACAAAAATACTAACGTCACCAACCGAAATACCTTCTCTCTCTCTCTCTCTGTCTCTCTGTCCGTGATGTGCCCATCCCTAAAGTCTGGAGGTCTTGCCAGGACAAACACGAGAGTCAGACAGAAGCAGAGACTAGCGAACACAGTACTCCAGGGCTAACAAAGAAGGTACGTGTTGTTATATTCTTGTGTTGTAATTTGTGATCAACAGTTGGGTGTATTCATCACGTCAAGATAAGTACAAGCGTGAGATACCAATGGAGTTGGTTACCGATACGACAGAGTTGCCATAGCTGTACCTACTGAACTCATGTCAACGTTAATACAGTTTCAAGTTTAATGTTTATACTTGTTTGTCTACTTTGTCTTCATGCAGATGAGATTTCTGTCCACAGTAAGTAGTTGAATTAGATAACTTTGTTGTTAGTATATATATATATATATATATATCTGCTTCATAGACTGCACCAAAGCTTTCGATAGAATACACCATAACCAAGATTATAGACTGCCCAAAGGATATAAATTTAGACGACACAGACATACGACTATTATGTAATTTGTACTGGGAGCAAACAGCAATAATAAGATATAACAAGGAGAACTCTACACCCATAGACATAAAAAGAGGAGTAACACAAGGATGCATCCTATCACCAAGCTTGTTCAATCTATACACTGAGCAAATCTGTAAAAACATCTCAGAGATACCAGGCCTAAACATTAATGGAAAGATAATCAATAACCTAAGATATGCTAATGATACTGTTCTACTAGCAGAAAATCCTAAAGACCCACAACAATTGCTTAATGTGATAAACATAACAAGAAAAAAATATGGACTAGATATGAATATCAAAAAGACTAAAACTATGATCATAAACAAAGAAAATTCTCAAGACCTACAATTAAATATCACAGTTGAGGGAATACATCTAGAGACAGTCCAGAGTTACAACTACCTGGGACATACTATAACCAATGATGGAAAATGTAAAACTGAAATAAACAAAAAATAGGTATGGGGAAAAAGTAATTTTAATGCCATGAAAAATATACTAACAACAAAACAAATATCAACAGGGCTGAAACTAAGAATGGCAAAATGTTACATCTTCTCAATATTCCTGTATGGTGCAGAAATATGGACATTAGACAAGAAAGCAGAACAGAAAATTGAAGCCTTTTTAATGTGGATTTATAGAAGAATAGGGTAGATTTGGATGGAAGGAAAAGAAAACAAACGATGAAGTCTTAAAACAACTAAAAATGAAAAGAGAACTACTAAGCACAATTAAGACAAGACAAATGCGTTTTTTTGGGCCATTCTAAAAGACACAACAGCCTACTAAAAGTAATCCTTGAGGGGGAAATACAAGGTAAAAGAGGCAGAGGCAGACCAAGACTAACATGGACGAGTAACATTAAAAGACAGACAAATCAGCCTATGAAAACCTGCACCATCAAAGCAAGAGACAGAGCAGAATGGCGCTCCATGGTAGCCAACCTTCGTTGCGTAGACGGCACTCGATGATGATGATGATGTTGTTAGTAACTGTCAGATGGAGAGAGTTTGCGAGGAAAGAAACTGTGAGGAGAACAATCAACAGAGAGGAGCCACTTGAGGGATCAAACAGAATTCTTAGACATGGAGAAACTCTTGTGTTATGTTGTCATCTTCGATCCTAAAGGAATTAACTAGCTAACCAATCAATACACAAACTAGCTAACTAACTAGCAAACTAAATAGCTAACTAACTAACTCGCTAACCAATCAATATACAAACTAGCTAACTAACTAGCAAACTAAATAGCTAACTAATTAACTCGCTAACCAATCAACATACAAACTAGCTAACTAACTAGCAAACTAAATAGCTAACTAATTAACTCGCTAACCAATCAACATACAAACTAGCTAACTAACTAGCAAACTAAATAGCTAACTAATTAACTCGCTAACCAATCAACATACAAACTAGCTAACTAACTAGCTAACTAAATAGCTAACTAACTAACTCGCTAACCAATCAACATACAAACTAGCTAACTAACTAGCTAACTAAATAGCTAACTAATTAACTCGCTAACCAATCAACATACAAACTAGCTAACTAACTAGCTAACTAAATAGCTAACTAATTAACTCGCTAACCAATCAACATACAAACTAGCTAACTAACTAGCAAACTAAATAGCTAACTAATTAACTCGCTAACCAATCAACATACAAACTAGCTAACTAACTAGCAAACTAAATAGCTAACTAATTAACTCGCTAACCAATCAACATACAAACTAGCTAACTAACTAGCTAACTAAATAGCTAACTAATTAACTCGCTAACCAATCAACATACAAACTAGCTAACTAACTAGCTAACTAAATAGCTAACTAACTAACTCGCTAACCAATCAATATACAAACTAGCTAACTAACTAGCTAACTAAATAGCTAACTAATTAACTCGCTAACCAATCAACATACAAACTAGCTAACTAACTAGCTAACTAAATAGCTAACTAATTAACTCGCTAACCAATCAACATACAAACTAGCTAACTAACTAGCTAACTAAATAGCTAACTAATTAACTCGCTAACCAATCAACATACAAACTAGCTAACTAACTAGCAAACTAAATAGCTAACTAACTAACTAGCTAACTACTCACCCTCACCTACCACAGAAGATATAGAACTCCAGAACGTATGACTCCAGAATGTATAAGACTCAAGAACGTATAAGACTCCAGAACGTACGAGACTCCAGAACGTATAAGACTCCAGAACGTATAAGACTCCAGAACGTATAAGACTCCAGAACGTATAAGACTCCAGAAGATATAAAACTCCAGAACGTATAAGATTCCAGAACATATAAGACTCCAGAACGTATAAGACTCCAGAACATACAAGACTCCAGAACGTATAAGACTCCAGAACATATAAGACTCAGGAGCATATAAGACTCCGGAGTATATAAGACTCCAGAGCATGTAACACTCCAGAGCATATAAGACTCCAGAACGTATAAGACTCCAGAACATATAAGACTCCAGAACATATAAAACTCCAGAACATATAAGACTCCAGAACGTATAAGACTCTAGAACATATAAGACAAAACTCCAGAACGTATAACACTCCATAACGTATAAGACTCCAGAGCATATAAGACTCAGGAGCATATAAGACTCCAGAGAATATAAGACTCCAGAACATATAAGACTCCAGAACATATAAGACTCCAGAACATATAAGACCCCAGAGCATGCAAGACTCCAGAACATATAAGACTCCAGATCATATAAGACTCCTGAGCATATAAGACTCCGGAGAGTATAAGACTCCAGAACGTATAAGACTCCAGAACATATAAGACGCTAGAGCGTATAAGACTCCAGAACATATAAGTTTCCAGAACATATAAGACTCCAGAACATGTAAGACTCTAGAGCATATAATACTCTAGAGCATATAAGACTATAGAGCATATAAGACTATAGAGCATATAAGACTCTAGAACATATAAGACTCCGGAACATGTAAGACTGTAGAACATATAAGACTCTAGAACATATAAGACTCCAGAACATGTAAGACTCCAGAACATATAAGACTCTAGAACATATAAGACTCTGGAACATGTAAGACTCTAGAACATATAAGACTCTAGAACATATAAGACTCCGGAACATATACGACTCTAGAACATATAAGACTCTAGAACATGTAAGACTCTAGAACATATAAGACTCCGGAACATATAAGACTCTAGAACATATAAGACTCTAGAAAATATAAGACTCTAGAATATATAAGACTCTAGAACATATAAGACTCTAGAACATATAAGACTCTAAAACATATAAGACTCTAGAACATATAAGACTCCAGAACATATAAGACTCCAGATCATATAAGACTCCAGAGCATATAAGACTCAGGAGCATATAAGACTCCAGAGAATATAAGACTCCAGAACATATAAGACTCCAGAACATATAAGACTCCAGAACATATAAGACCCCAGAGCATGCAAGACTCCAGAACATATAAGACTCCAGATCATATAAGACTCCTGAGCATATAAGACTCCGGAGAGTATAAGACTCCAGAACGTATAAGACTCCAGAACATATAAGACGCTAGAGCGTATAAGACTCCAGAACATATAAGTTTCCAGAACATATAAGACTCCAGAACATGTAAGACTCTAGAGCATATAATACTCTAGAGCATATAAGACTATAGAGCATATAAGACTATAGAGCATATAAGACTCTAGAACATATAAGACTCCGGAACATGTAAGACTGTAGAACATATAAGACTCTAGAACATATAAGACTCCAGAACATGTAATACTCCAGAACATATAAGACTCTAGAACATATAAGACTCTGGAACATGTAAGACTCTAGAACATATAAGACTCTAGAACATATAAGACTCCGGAACATATACGACTCTAGAACATATAAGACTCTAGAACATGTAAGACTCTAGAACATATAAGACTCCGGAACATATAAGACTCTAGAACATATAAGACTCTAGAAAATATAAGACTCTAGAATATATAAGACTCTAGAACATATAAGACTCTAGAACATATAAGACTCTAAAACATATAAGACTCTAGAACATATAAGACTCCAGAACATATAAGACTCTAGAACATATAAGACTCTAGAACATATAAGACTCTAGAACATATAAGACTCCAGAACATGTAAGACTCTAGAACATATAAGACTCTAGAACATATAAGACTCCGGAACATATAAGACTCTAGAACATAATAGACTACAGAACATGTAAGACTCTAGAACATATAAGACTCTAGAACATATAAGACTCCGGAACATATAAGACTCCAGAACATATAAGACTCTAGAACATATAAGACTCTAGAACATATAAGACTCTAGAACATATAAGACTCCAGAACATGTAAGACTCTAGAACATAAGACTCCAGAAATAAAAGTATTGATCTTCTCTGCAATAAAAGAGAAACTGAGGAAACAGAGTGACTTACAAGCAGAGGATAAAAGAACAACAGAGAAAACAGAGTGACTTACAAGCAGAGGATAAAAGAGAAAATCAGAAACAGAGTGACTTACAAACGGAGGATAAAAGAGAAACTGAGAAAGCAGAGTGACTTACAAAAGGAGGATAATAAAGAAACTGAGAAAACAGAGTGACTTACACAAGGAGGATAAAAAAGAGTTTATGAGGGAGAGACGACATAAAGAACGCTGTAACGGAATCATGCAGCTGAAGACACGTCCACGAGTCGTGCCAACACAGTCGCTCAGCCAGGCAGCTCTCACAGAGACAAGCCATTCACACACTTAAATAAAGTGTTCCAGCCAAACTGGCAAGTTATAATGCCCAGTCTGTCAACAGATAAAGTGTAATGGCGTATCCTATATGCTGCTTTTGTGCCTTTCTGTGACTTTTGCTTCAAACATTGTCTACCGCCCTGTCTATTAAAAACACAGTACGTGCACATCATGAGAGAGCGAACCCAATCATCGCCCCAGTTTCAATATTTATCAGTGACCGTTGACATTTTCGATTGTGGCCTTGCCATTTCAAAGAAGCCATTTGGGCCTGCAACATATTTAGAAAATGAGACTTACCCGAAACAAATAGAAGGTTAACCATTTTGTGTGGCTGGTCAAATGTTTGGCAGGACAGGCACTGAGGTTTTGTAGGTCTCAATTTGTCGATCAGGTGGGGGGTCCTAGGGTCGTGTGTTTTTTTTTGGAGAGTACGAAAATGTGGGGAAAACAATCTCTGTGTTAGAACTTGTCTTTGTGTTAGAACTTGTCTTTGTGTTAGAATTTGTCTTTGTGTTAGAATTTATGTTAGAACTTGTCTTTGTGTTAGAATTTGTCTTTGTGTTAGAATTTATGTTAGAACTTGTCTTTGTGTTAGAACTTGTCTTTGTGTTAGAACTTATGTTAGAACTTGTCTTTGTGTTAGAACTTGTCTTTGTGTTAGAATTTATGTTAGAACTTGTCTTTGTGTTAGAACTTATGTTAGAACTTGTCTTTGTGTTAGAACTTGTTTTTGTGTTAGAACTTGTCTTTGTGTTAGAACTTGTCTTTGTGTTAGAACTTGTCTTTGTGTTAGAACTTGTCTTTGTGTTAGAACTTATGTTAGAACTTGTCTTTGTGTTAGAACTTGTCTTTGTGTTAGAATTTATGTTAGAACTTGTCTTTGTGTTAGAACTTGTCTTTGTGTTAGAATTTATGTTAGAACTTGTCTTTGTGTTAGAACTTGTCTTTGTGTTAGAACTTGTCTTTGTGTTAGAACTTGTCTTTGTGTTAGAACTTGTCTTTGTGTTAGAACTTGTCTTTGTGTTAGAACTTATGTTAGAACTTGTCTTTGTGTTAGAACTTGTCTTTGTGTTAGAATTTATGTTAGAACTTGTCTTTGTGTTAGAACTTGTCTTTGTGTTAGAATTTATGTTAGAACTTGTCTTTGTGTTAGAACTTGCCCTTGTGTTAGAACTTGTCTTTGTGTTAGAACTTGTCTTTGTGTTAGAACTTATGTTAGAACTTGTCTTTGTGTTAGAATTTATGTTAGAACTTGTCTTTGTGTTAGAACTTGTCTTTGTGTTAGAACTTGTCTTTGTGTTAGAACTTATGTTAGAACTTGTCTTTGTGTTAGAACTTGTCTTTGTGTTAGAATTTATGTTAGAACTTGTCTTTGTGTTAGAACTTGTCTTTGTGTTAGAACTTATCTTTGTGTTAGAACTTATGTTAGAACTTGTCTTTGTGTTAGAACTTGTCTTTGTGTTAGAATTTATGTTAGAACTTGTCTTTGTGTTAGAACTTATGTTAGAACTTGTCTTTGTGTTAGAACTTGTTTTTGTGTTAGAACTTGTCTTTGTGTTAGAACTTGTCTTTGTGTTAGAACTTATGTTAGAACTTGTCTTTGTGTTAGAACTTGTCTTTGTGTTAGAATTTATGTTAGAACTTGTCTTTGTGTTAGAACTTGTCTTTGTGTTAGAATTTATGTTAGAACTTGTCTTTGTGTTAGAACTTGTCTTTGTGTTAGAACTTGTCTTTGTGTTAGAACTTGTCTTTGTGTTAGAACTTATGTTAGAACTTGTCTTTGTGTTAGAACTTGTCTTTGTGTTAGAATTTATGTTAGAACTTGTCTTTGTGTTAGAACTTGTCTTTGTGTTAGAATTTATGTTAGAACTTGTCTTTGTGTTAGAACTTGCCTTTGTGTTAGAACTTGTCTTTGTGTTAGAACTTGTCTTTGTGTTAGAACTTATGTTAGAACTTGTCTTTGTGTTAGAATTTATGTTAGAACTTGTCTTTGTGTTAGAACTTGTCTTTGTGTTAGAACTTGTCTTTGTGTTAGAACTTGTCTTTGTGTTAGAACTTGTCTTTGTGTTAGAACTTATGTTAGAACTTGTCTTTGTGTTAGAACTTGTCTTTGTGTTAGAATTTATGTTAGAACTTGTCTTTGTGTTAGAACTTGTCTTTGTGTTAGAACTTGTCTTTGTGTTAGAACCTATGTTAGAACTTGCCTTTGTGTTAGAATTTATGTTAGAACTTGTCTTTGTGTTAGAACTTGTCTTTGTGTTAGAACTTGTCTTTGTGTTAGAACTTGTCTTTGTGTTAGAACTTATGTTAGAACTTGTCTTTGTGTTAGAACTTGTCTTTGTGTTAGAACTTGTCTTTGTGTTAGAACTTGTCTTTGTGTTAGAATTTATGTTAGAACTTGTCTTTGTGTTAGAATTTATGTTAGAACTTGTCTTTGTGTTAGAATTTATGTTAGAACTTGTCTTTGTGTTAGAATTTATGTTAGAACTTGTCTTTCTGTTAGAATTTATGTTAGAACTTGTCTTTCTGTTAGAACTTGTCTTTGTGTTAGAATTTATGTTAGAACTTGTCTTTGTGTTAGAACTTGTTTTTGTGTTAGAACTTGTCTTTGTGTTAGAACTTGTCTTTGTGTTAGAACTTGTCTTTGTGTTAGAACTTGTCTTTGTGTTAGAACTTATGTTAGAACTTGTCTTTGTGTTAGAACTTGTCTTTGTGTTAGAATTTATGTTAGAACTTGTCTTTGTGTTAGAACTTGTCTTTGTGTTAGAATTTATGTTAGAACTTGTCTTTGTGTTAGAACTTGTCTTTGTGTTAGAACTTGTCTTTGTGTTAGAACTTGTCTTTGTGTTAGAACTTGTCTTTGTGTTAGAACTTATGTTAGAACTTGTCTTTGTGTTAGAACTTGTCTTTGTGTTAGAATTTATGTTAGAACTTGTCTTTGTGTTAGAACTTGTCTTTGTGTTAGAATTTATGTTAGAACTTGTCTTTGTGTTAGAACTTTCCTTTGTGTTAGAACTTGTCTTTGTGTTAGAACTTGTCTTTGTGTTAGAACTTATGTTAGAACTTGTCTTTGTGTTAGAATTTATGTTAGAACTTGTCTTTGTGTTAGAACTTGTCTTTGTGTTAGAACTTGTCTTTGTGTTAGAACTTGTCTTTGTGTTAGAACTTGTCTTTGTGTTAGAACTTATGTTAGAACTTGTCTTTGTGTTAGAACTTGTCTTTGTGTTAGAATTTATGTTAGAACTTGTCTTTGTGTTAGAACTTGTCTTTGTGTTAGAACTTGTCTTTGTGTTAGAACCTATGTTAGAACTTGTCTTTGTGTTAGAATTTATGTTAGAACTTGTCTTTGTGTTAGAACTTGTCTTTGTGTTAGAACTTGTCTTTGTGTTAGAACTTGTCTTTGTGTTAGAACTTATGTTAGAACTTGTCTTTGTGTTAGAACTTGTCTTTGTGTTAGAACTTGTCTTTGTGTTAGAACTTGTCTTTGTGTTAGAATTTATGTTAGAACTTTTCTTTGTGTTAGAATTTATGTTATAGTTTGTTTCAGATTGTTTGCCTCCCTAATTCCAGTAATATCTCGAAAACCGTCTGATGGAATACCATGATTTTTTGCATGCGACCTTAGATTTTCAATGACGTAACGAATTTATCATTTAAATTATCGTATGTGTTACCGTTTCCTCAAAGCGGCAACTTCCTTTGATCTCCTTCATATTTGTATTTATTTTGACACAAAAAACAGAATGTACGGTAAATGAAGATCTTTTACACTTTTTAGAGGAAAAGGCGTAACTTTTATTTTTATATAAGGGACATTATTACTTTATAATAAGAGAGTAAGTAAGTAAGTGTTCCTGTCATGCCTGAAGGTGTATAGGGGAATAAACCGCCACAATTGCACTTTTTCACAACATGCTACCCATTTGGATTGGGCTCTTTTAATTATACAACTAATATTGAATCAAATCAAAATAGGCCGAACATTCACCGAATAGAAATTATTTATTTTAAGAACACAGAATACATCGTCAACTCACTAAAAAAACAGTTCCTGAAGTGGTCCGTATCCAGAGTTTCCAACTCCAACAAAGTCACTTCAGTAAGTTCAAACAAATGAGTTTTATTCAGAATCTGCCGAATCTAATAGACGTATTACCATTTTTGGTTGAATAACCCACAGACCATCGTTTCTCCAATACTTATCTTCCTCAACCATAACATGGTCTTCACAACTAGCCCAATAATCTTTGTCTATGTTTGAAATAGCAACATTGGTAAGCTCTTTAACATCAGATAATTTGAAAGTTTTATTTTCGGATGCTACTTGCCCTTTGATCTTTGCCCAAACTAATTCAATAGGATTTAGGTGTGAGTGATATGGAGGCAGCCTCAAACATCTATGACCATGTTCTTCAATTAATTTATCTATTTGAAATATCTTTGGCCGTTGTATCTGTTTTACAAGTGAAAGTAATTCAGGCTTGAGATACATATCGTTAAATGGTATTTGTTCCCTTGTCAGCCATGTCTTTATTTCAGCTTTAGTGCTTGATGATGTTGGAACTTTATCTTCTTGTGCCACTTTGTTATGGTAAGATGCATTATCCATGATCAAACAAGATGGTCGATCTAATAAAGGCAAAAGAGTGTCTTTAATCCAATCTCTGAACATATGACTGTTCATCTCTGAATGATAATCCTGGTTATCAGTTGACTTTGCAATAAAAACAAGTTCAGCATTCTCCACCAGGCCATTATTTTTGCTCCCAGCATGTGCCACTATAAGGCGCTTTCCTTTGCTGCTAGGTACATACCTTTTAATAGTCCCATCTAATGACTGCCATTCTTTTTCATTTGTGTGGTGGGCATTAATCCATGTTTCGTCCAAGTACACAATGTCATAATCTTCATTACGCATTTGTCTAACTTCACGTAAATATTTGCTTCTTGCAGCTACTAAATGAGGTTTCTCGCAAATGATGTTTCTTCCACAAGAATATTTTCTAAAAGTGAAGCCTAAACTCCGCACACTTCTCCATAGTGTGGTTTTTGATACATCAATACTGGTGTTCTTTTTAAGCCAAATCTTAAGTTTCCTTATGGTAACTTCTTCCCCTAAGTCAAACATTTTACAAATCTCTCTGCGGACAAGTTCTCTGTCAAAACTGTCTAACAAATGTTTTCTTCCTCGACTTCTTTCTTTCCTTGAACATTCACATTGAACATTTTTCACTGATCTATGAAACGACCGTTTACTTAAACCTAACACGTGCATCGTTCTCTTTTCAGGATTTGATATGCTGTGATATAGACTCCCTCGTTTTGCCTCTCTACAAAAATATAAATATAATTTCTTTGTAATATTTTGTTCAGTAACAAATTTCAACTTTAAACTCATTGTTAAGGGCACAACTCACAAAACACGCCTATGTAAATAATTTGATTTTGTATTTTTGGTGACGTTATACTAATGACGTGATACAAAAAGTTGACAATTTTAATCCAGTAAGTGCAAAACCAGAATTGCGCACCGAATATAAGAGAAATTTGCTACACATATGTGCAAATATTGACAAAAATCTGACATTTGCAATTCAATAGTGTAAACCGGTGCCTTTACCCACCAACATATAAAGGAAATTCCCAAATGAAGATGTTTAAATCATTCTTGAAGTGATATGGAAGGGGTAAATACTCTTAAATTTTGATTCAAATGTGCCCAAGTTTAATCATACTTTTATCCTCCTGGTAAGCAAGCGCACAAGAAAAACCAGCAGTTTGTTTGCAATGAATTTATTTTTTCTATTACGTTATGAGATTCAGTAGGTTACATGCAAAATATCAGCACTGTAGCACAAATGGTTGCTGAGCTGTGGTTTTTTGAAGTGAGGCAAAAAATCTGAAGCGAACTATAGAACTTGTCTTTGTGTTAGAATTTATGTTAGAACTTGTCTTTGTGTTAGAATTTATGTTAGAACTTGTCTTTGTGTTAGAATTTATGTTAGAACTTGTCTTTCTGTTAGAACTTGTCTTTGTGTTAGAATTTATGTTAGAACTTGTCTTTGTGTTAGAATTTATGTTAGCACTTGTCTTTGTGTTAGCACTTGTCTTTGTGTTAGCACTTGTCTTTCTGTTAGAACTTGTCTTTGTGTTAGAACTTGTCTTTGTGTTAGCACTTGTCTTTGTGTTAGAACTTTGTCTTTGTATTAGAACATGTCTTTCTGTTAGAACTTGTGTTTGAACTTGTCTTTGTGTTAGAACTCGTGTTGGAACTTTTCTTTGTGTTAGATCTTGTCTTTGTGTTAGAACTCGTGTTGGAACTTTTCTTTGTGTTAGATCTTGTCTTTATGTTAGAACTTGTCCTTGTGTTAGATCTTGTTTTTGTGTTAGATCTTGTCCTTGTGTTAGATCTTGTCTTTGTGTTAGATCTTGTCCTTGTGTTAGATTTTGTCTTTGTGTTAGATCTTGTCTTTATGTTAGAACTTGTCCTTGTGTTAGATCTTGTCTTTGTGTTAGATCTTGTCCTTGTGTTAGATCTTGTCCTTGTGTTAGATTTTGTCTTTGTGTTAGAACTTGTCTTTGTGTTAGAACAAGTCTTTGTGTTTGCTATTGATAGCTGAATGTGACTGTTTGCCCTGTCTTTTACTTTAGTTCACTAGATCGGCAAATGACAAGCCGACCATTTGGCTGCCTCCCTCTCTATTTCCCTGCCACACAGAAACAACTTGCTACATATGTTCTTGTTCATCTGTTTGTCTGTTGATTTGATCATGGTCTTTGTTTAGTTCCCTTCTGTGAGGGAATTGTTCTTTCTTGGTGTCTGCTTTAACTAGCCTGGGATTCAAACCTGGGGCTGTAAGTGCTTAAGGTTAGTGCTGTTCCTAAACGCTTTCACGACCTCACGTCCCTTGCATCGACACGTTGGAGGTGCTAGACTATCCAGTCGTTTCTACCACAAGTACTTTACTCCCAGGTGCCTCTCTGGTCACGGAGATCGTTACCAGTAGTAGAGGTCACGTGAGTTAACGATCTCGACAACCCGTGAGTTATTTATGTCAACTCAAAATAATTGCAACATGAATAATAAACAATTCGATCAGGGATAATGAATAATTCAAACATGAGTAATTAATAATTGGAACAGGAATAATTCGAACATGAGTAATGAATAATTCGAACACGAATAATTCGAACATGAGTAATGAATAATTCGAACAGGAATAATTCGAACAGGAATAATTCGAACATGAGTAATGAATAATTCAAACAGGAATAATTCGAACATGAGTAATGAATAATTCGAACAGGAATAATTCGAACATGAGTAATGAATAATTCAAACAGGAATAATTCGAACATGAGTAATGAATAATTCAAACAGGAAATAATTCTAACAGGTCACGTTATCGAGATGCCTACTAATATCAATGAGTAAATTCTCTATTATTGTGACAAAATATAAAAAAAGACAGAGACAAAAATGGCAGAAAATCCGAGTACATGGAAAAAAAATGTAAAAGAAAATGGCTGAACATTCAAACATCAAAAATAAAATGAAATTTACGTTAGAAGACACACGACTAGAAGAAAAAAGCTAGATCCTAAGGTATAAATTTATCATACTCATTTAATTGTTGAATCTGTCACTCCAACACTGGCAAACATTGCAGTGACACAAGCTGCACCCAAACAAGCTCGGTTCAGTTACAATAACAAATCAATGATTAAACCTGCTCCCTACAGTTGCTATAACAAATCAACAACTAAACCAGCTCCCTACAGTTACAATAACAAATCAATGATTAAACCTGCTCCCTACAGTTGCTATAACAAATCAACAACTAAACCAGCTCCCTACAGTTACAATAACAAATCAATGATTAAACCAGCTCCCTACAGTTACAATAACAAATCAATGATTAACCAGCTCCCTACAGTTGCTATAACAAATCAACAACCAAACCAGCTCCCTACAGTTACAATAACAAATCAATGATTAAACCAGCTCCCTAAAGTTGCTATAACAAATCAATGATTAAACCAGCTCCCTACAGTTGCTATAACAAATCAATGATTAAACTTGCTCCCTACAGTTGCTATAACAAATCAATGATTAAACCAGCTCCCTACAGTTGCTATAACAAAGCAATGATTAAACATGCTCCCTACAGTTGCTATAACAAATCAATGATTAAACCAGCTCCCTACAGTTGCTATAACAAATCAATGATTAAACCAGCTCCCTACAGTTGCTATAACAAATCAATGATTAAACTTGCTCCCTATAGATGCTATAACAAATCAATGATTAAACCAACTCCCTACAGTTGCTATAACAAATCAATGATTAAACCTGCTCCCTATAGTTGCTATAACAAATCAACAACAATTAAACCAGCTCCCTACAGTTGCTATAACAAATCAACAACCAAACCAGCTCCTTACAGTTGCTATAACAAATCAATGATTAAACTTTCTCCCTACAGTTGCTATAACAAATCAATGATTAAACCAGTTCTCTACAGTTGCTATAACAAATCAATGATTAAACCTGCTCCCTACAGTTGCTATAACAAACCAACAACAATGAAACCAGCTCCCTAAAGTTGCTATAACAAACCAACAACAACTAAACCAGCTCCCTACAGTTGCTATAACAAATCAACAACAATTAAACTAGCTCCCTACAGTTGCTATAACAAATCAACAACAATTAAACCAGCTCCCTACAGTTGCTATAACAAATCAACAATAATTAAACCAGCTCTCTACAATTGTTATAGCAAATCAACAACAATTAAATTAGCTCCCTACAATTGCTATAACAAATCAACAACAATTAAACCAGCTCCCTACAATTGTTATGACAAATCAACAACAATTTAACCAGCTTCCTACAATTCTTATAACAAATCAACAACAATTAAACCAGCTCCCTACAGTTGCTATATCAAATCAACAACAATTAAACCAGCTCCCTACAATTGTTATAACAAATCAACAACAATTAAACCAGCTCCCTACAATTGCTATATCAAATCAACAACAATTAAACCAGCTCCCTACAGTTGCTATATCAAATCAACAACAACCAAACCAGCTCCCTACAGTTGATATAACAAATCAACAACAACCAAATCAGCTCCCTACAGTTGCTATAACAAATCAACAATTAAATCAGCTCCGTACAGTTGCTATCACAAATCAACAACAATTAAACCAGCTCCGTACAGTTGCTATAACAAATCAACAAGAACTATAGCAGCTCCCTACAGTTGCTATAACAAATCAACAACAACTAAACCAGTTCCCTACAGTTGCTATAACAAATCAACAACAATTAAACCAGCTCCCTACAGTTCCTATAACAAATCAACAACAATTAAACCAGCTCCCTACAGTTGCTATAACAAATCAACAACAATCAAACCAGGTCCGTACAGTTGCTATAACAAATCAACAACAACCAAACCAGCTCCCTACAGTTGCTATAACAAATCAACAACAATTAAACCAGCTCCCTACAGTTGCTATAACAAATCAACAACAACTAAACCAGCTCCCTACAGTTGCTATAACAAATCAACAAGAACTAAACCAGCTCCCTACAGTTCCTATACCAAATCAACAACAATTAAACCAGCTCCCTACAGTTGCTATAACAAATCAACAACAATCAAACCAGGTCCGTACAGTTGCTATAACAAATCAACAACAACCAAACCAGCTCCCTACAGTTGCTATAACAAATCAACAACAATTAAACCAGCTCCCTACAGTTGCTTTAACAAATCAACAACAATTAAACCAGCTCACTACAATTGCTTTAACAAATCAACAACAATTAAACCAGCTCCCTACAGTTGCTTTAACAAATCAACAACAATTAAACCAGCTCCGTACAGTTGCTATAACAAATCAACAACCAAACCAGCTCTCTAAAGTTGCTTTAACAAATCAACAACAATTAAACCAGCTCCGTACAGTTGCTATAACAAATCAACAACCAAACCAGCTCCCTACAGTTGCTTTAACAAATCAACAACCAAACCAGCTCCCTACAGTTGCTATAACAAATCAACAACAACCAAACCAGCTCCCCACAGTTGCTATAACAAATCAACAACAATTAAACCAGCTCCGTACAGTTGCTATAACAAATCAACAACCAAACCAGCTCCCTACAATTGCTATAACAAATCAACAAGAACTAAACCAGCTCCGTACAGTTGCTATAACAAATCAACAACCAAACCAGCTCCCTACAGTTGCTATAACAAATCAACAACAATTAAACCAGCTCCGTACAGTTGCTATAACAAATCAACAACAATTAAACCAGCTCCGTACAGTTGCTATAACAAATCAACAACAATTAAACCAGCTCCGTACAATTGCTATAACAAATCAACAACCAAACCAGCTCCCTACAGTTGCTATAACAAATCAACAACAATTAAACCAGCTCCGTACAATTGCTATAACAAATCAACAACCAACCAGCTCCCTACAGTTGCTATAACAAATCAACAAGAACTAAGCCAGCTCCCTACAGTTGCTATAACAAATCAACAACAACTAAACCAGTTTCCTACAGTTGCTATAACAAATCAACAACTAAACCAGCTCCCTACAGTTGCTATAACAAATCGACATCAACCAAAATATCTAGTTTTGGCTTCTACGTCACCTGTGTAGTCAATATCCGTTTCAGATTGAGTGAGCATTGAACCACATAAGATATGTGAGAAGGCGAATAACAGTTCTGAAGTTATCTCAGCCTTGCGTGAGATTTCCAGCATCTGTGTAGTAGTCAGTCCTAGTTGTGATGTCTTGCATCCATCTTCTTCTCAGTATTTCACTCTCACGTCTATTTCTACCACACACTCTATAATGATAACTAAACATAATAATAGGAAGACGACTCTTAAGCAAGTAGACTATCGTTACGACACATAGTACCATTGCTGGTGTATGTCGGGGGGGCAACGATAGAACCCGAGGGATAAAGGCCGCTTGGTCAAGCAGTCGCCACGACGTGTGCGACTCAGGATTTTTATTTCACCCCCGATAGAAAAAATCCTTTCTGTCTACCGCAGGCTTCGAACACCGTACGTCAGCTTTTCAGCCAGCGGAACAGTGGTTTTAGCTACACGGCCACGCGCACCTGGGTAGCACGTTAACACAAGACAATAACCAAGAGACAGAGATAGATATAAGGTGTAACAAAGCATGCCAAGTTATAGGCCAATTATCAACACTATTGAAAAACAAAGCAATAACTACGGAAGCAAAAAGGGCAATATACAAATCACTTTTTCTACCAACTCTGTGCTATCAGTGCCAGAATTGGACGCTGGACTCTAGAACAATAAGAAAGATAACGACCACCGAAATGAAATGTGTCAGAAGAATGACAGGAAACGGCTTAAGGGACAGAGTAAGAAACACTGACCTGAGGAAGAAACTCGAAATTGAACCAGCCATCGAATACATAAAGAAACAACAGATAAATTGGTTCGACCACATAACAAGACAACAGGAACTAACAATGACTCAAAGAGCCATACACAAACGCTACGAAAACGCCAGATTAAGAGGAAGACCGAGAAAGAGATGGATAAAGGGGATACTAGAGTCACTAGGAGGGATAACATCAGAAGAGACCAACAGAAGAGCAAAGAATCGCCGATTGTATCTCCCCTCGACGCCAACGGCAATAGAGGAAGGATAGAAGAGGAAGAAGAAAACTCTATAATTACATCGTCTTGTAGGTCTACCTTTTCCCCCTCTCCTCATTGTTCAGACTCCCAGAGGGGAGATGTGTGACGGTTATCGTGTTATATGTCACAACCATTTAATCTGTTGCTTTTCAATATGACCCAGCCTTGGTATTACTCCAGAACGTTTCCTGACATCCTCATTGCTGTCACTTCTTGTCACATCCAATATCCTTCTTAGGATCTCATCTGTACAGGGAAGATCTTTCTTGTTTCCTCTGGTTAATGTTCAACTTTAGCACTAATAGCGCAGCCTTGGGGTTAGCTTTGTGTTATGTAGTGCCCTAGAAGTACTAGTCAATACCAGTGAAGAAAGATTAGACAAAGTCGATATCGCTGGATAGGACACACACTGCGGAAGCTAAGACAAGCTCTTTTTTGGAATCCCCAGGGAAAGAGAAAAAGCGGAAAGGCCAATATGTTCTTGGAGAAGACAGGTGGAAGCAGAGGTGAAGAAGAATGGAAAGACATGGAACGATCCTAAGAGAACAGCGAGAAACAGAACGGCTTTGAAAGTGATTGTTGAAGACCTATGCTCCAGAGCGAGCTGAAAGTGTTTTTTTGAAGACCTCAATTATTAACCTCAATTTTCCCTCTGAAGGCTGCAATACCAATGTTTTTCACTTCAACGAATGACAGGTAACATTAAAGGTGATTATTACAGATCAGAAAACTTAGTGTCCAACCCAAAAAATTAGGCTCATAGTCACAAACTTGGACTAAAAACCCTAAAAATGTAGGCCCAACGTCATACTAGTTAGACACAAAAGATCAAAAAGTTATATCCAAAGGCCAAAAACTTAGTCCAAATCGAAAAAATGTTACCCCCAAAACACACAAAAATTAGTCTCATAATCAACAAATTGAACTCGAACTCTAAAAATGTAGTTCCAAAAAGTCATAATAGTTAGACACAACGTGCAGATAGTTATATAAAAAGTCCAAAAAATTAGTCCAAATTGCAAAATTTTAGCCCCAAAACACAAAACATGTTCGTCTTATTGTCAAAAAGTTGAACTCGAACCAAAAAATCTACTCCCATAGTCATATTAGTTAGACACAACAACCAGAAAGTTATATTCAAGCACCAAAAAATTAGTCCAAATCG
Organism: Megaustenia siamemsis; assembly: GCA_032433765.1. Lineage (NCBI taxonomy): Eukaryota > Metazoa > Mollusca > Gastropoda > Stylommatophora > Ariophantidae > Megaustenia > Megaustenia siamemsis. The sequence continues at coordinate 19,279,811 of JAVIAB010000091.1, read as the reverse complement.
CAAAATTGTAACCCCAAAACACACAAATTTAATCTCATAATCAAAAAGTTGAACTCGAACTCTAAACAATTTTGCGCCAAAGTCAAGAATTTTCTTAAAAAATCACTTTTATGATTTTTATCCCCAACCATTTTTTATAGATACGCCTATGGAATTGATAGAAATAGTAAACTTACACTCTAGGCTTACCACAAACTTTATTTTTATACACAACCATACACAAATTTACTTAAAAAATCAGTTTTATTATTTTTACCCCCACCCATTTTTCTGGATACATCTATGAAATAATTAAAACAATTAAATTTAACATTTAAGATTGCCCCATACTTTATTTTAGACATCCCCATCTCAAGAATTTCCTTAAAAATCAATATTATGATTTTTACCCTCAACCATTTTTTATGGATACGCCTATGAAATTGATTTAAAAAAAATAAATTTAACCTACAGGATTACTCCAAACTTTATTTTAGGCACGATCATATAAAAAAATCGGGTAAAAATACCTAAAACCTAGTTGTGTATTATGTGGATGTTGACCTATAGATGTAGACCCCACCACCACATTACTTCTATATAAAAAGTGTACCCACAACATTTTTTTGTGTGCGACCGACCCCAACATTTCTCTTATATAAAAATACCAATATCCACATAATACACTACAAAATTTTGCTATTTGGACTAACTTTTTGGTCTTTTGTGTCTAACTAGTATGAGTATGCGAGTAGCGTTTTAGGGTTATGAGGTCGACTTTTTGATTATGAGACTAAATTTTTATGTTTTGGGGCTAAAATTGTGCGATTTGGACTAACTTTTTGGCCTTTGGATATAACTGTTTAACCTTTTGTGTCTAACTAGTATGACGTTGGGCCTAAATTTGTAAGGGTTTGAGTTCAAGTTTGTGACTATGGGCCGAAATTTTGTGGTTTGACACTAAGTTTTCTGACCTGTAATAATCACATTTAATGTTACCTGTCATTCGTCGAAGTGGGAAACATTGGTATTGCAGCCTTCAGATGCAAATTGAGGTTATGGAACTCCTCTCGTATTGCATCAGGGGTCAAATCGAGTTCAAGTAACCCACCACCCGCATTATCCTCCCCCACCAATGACCCCACAGGCGTTACATATGCCTCGGAGGATAATGAAATATCACCATCTCCATCCCTAGGTCTCGACCCATCGTCGAGTCAGACTCGATAGCACTTCAAGTGGAAAATGAGGTCAGTGATCACAATAACAGTAATCCTCTTCTCTGATTGGATAATTCATATGTCAGTCATTTCTTTGGTCGGCATCCGATAGAAATACTCTTCTCTGATTGATTAACCTACATTTTACTCGATGTTGGTATACAGTCATCCCTTGCTACTTCGCTGTTCATTTATCGCGGCCTCAGTACATCGCGGATTGTTCAAAAATTCAAAATTGAGGAATTATGGCGCGAAAGTTGCCTGCACGGCAGCAGAAGGCAGAGAGTGCCCACACAATTCAAAATCGTTCTGCAGAAGTTCCTCCTGCTGCCTCTACGCCGCCTCGTGCTGCATCTATGCCGTCTACTGCAGCTACCCCAGCTCTATCCGAAGCTGCCCGCGAGGATCCAGCGCCCCTAGCGCCTTACGATGAGGCGTCATCTGAGGAGCAGTAAAGCTCTCATTAACCTGTGCAGTAAATCATCTTCATCTTCTTCACCTCCACCGTACTGCACAGGTGTTTCATCGACATTTATAAAGATCAAGCGAAGAGAAGCTATTGTCAGAGGTGAGTTACGGACCTTGTTATATAAGAAAACTTTATATTATATCATATTTATATCATTTATACATTATTTTATGTATGTTATTTTTACTATTAATATTTTATTTACATGTTTGAAACAATTCTTTAATGTTCTAATGATACCATATGCACTTATATGGTTTCATATACACTTATTGATATTATACATACACAAAAATATACGCATGTTAAAAATGAGAGGGTGACACTACTTCGCGATTTTTCACTTATCGCGGCCGGTTCTGGTCCCTATTAACCGCGATAACTGAGGGATTACTGTAGTGTCATCCACATCTGTTATCACTTAACTATTAATACTTAAACGTAGACTACGAGAGCTTTCGTGCTATAAATTTGGTTGATTCAAGGAAGCTTATTTTCATACTGCTGTTCAGTCTAGTGGCCTGTGTTGAGGGTATATTTTACGCTGTAAGTTGGAATATTTTTTCTGCTTTTCTCTTATATCATAACGACGCGATAAGGTTTATCAATACAAAGATATTAAATTGAATTAATTGTAATGTGTATAAAGTACGTATGTTAAGCCTTGCTGAGTGTATTATCCTTCGTTTTTCATATGTTTATCTTATTGGTTGTTTAAAAAGTAGATATTTTAAGTCTTGTTGTGATTGTTAATCAATGTTGTTATTGTGTTTAAAACTAGGTATGTTAAGAATTGACGACAAAGGGTTATTTGATCTTCAGCAGATGGTTTCTCATAATGAAAAATCTTCTGGTGAACATCAGTATCCATTATGTCAAAAGAAGTTGCAACGGCGCCAAGCTATGCTTCAGCATATACGGGTCGCACATCGCCTTATACGCCATGTTTGTACCATTTGTCAACGTTTGTATACGAGTCGAAGTTCTTTAGCCAGCCATAGAAGACTAAAACACTCAGCGACAGAATCAACTTCACAATTGGTACCGTCTACACCACCAACGGTACCTGTTACAACACCACCTTCACCATCAGCACTACTTACCCCATCATCATCATCATCAACCAAAAGAAAGATAGATGAGGAGCAATCATCTGAGGGTAAAAGCACAAGCCCGACGACCCTTTAGCAACACTACTTGCTTATGTTTATGCGAACTATAATACCGAGAAACAAGCGAGAGATAACACCCACTTTCCTCAATTTTTTAAAATCATCATGACACACTATTTACAAGCACACACCTGCACTGAGGAAGTGAGCTAACATTCAGCCCGAGAGATAAAAAAAAATGATCCTACGCTCAGGGGAGGAATACACGCACACTTTCCTCAACACACCTTACGGTCACCAATCACGGGGTCACCTACGATCACCGAGGTCACGCAGCGTCGGTCGGTCCGTCTTTCTGCATGTATACTTTTTATATAGGAAAAAAACCTGTGTTTGCTGCGTTATGTGTATACTTTTATATAGGAAAAAAATCTGTGCTTGCTGCGTTATGTGTATACTTTTATATAGGAAAACAATCTGTGCTTGCTGCGTTATGTATACTTTTCTATAGGAAAAAAGCAGTATTGGCTGTGTCCAACTCAAATATAGGTCATTATCCACAACATACACTACTGACCTATGCTCTACATGGAGTTGAAAGTACTTGTTGAAGACCTATGCTCCACAGGGAGTTGAAAGTGTTTGTTGAAGACCTATGCTCCACAAGGAGTTGAAAGTGTTTGTTGAAGACCTATGCTCCACAGGGAGCTGAACGTGTTTGTAGAAGACCTATGCTCCACAGGGAGTTGAAAGTGTTTGTTGAAGACCTATGCTCCACAAGGAGTTGAAAGTGTTTGTTGAAGACCTATGCTCCACAGGGAGCTAAACGTGTTTGTTGAAGACCTATGCTCCACAAGGAGTTGAACGTGTTTGTTGAAGACCTATGCTCCACAAGGAGTTGAACGTGTTTGTTGAAGACCTATGCTCCACAGGGAGCTGAACGTGTTTGTAGAATACCTAGGCTCCACAGGGAGCTGAACGTGTTTGTTGAAGACCTATGCTCCACAGGGAGCTGAACGTGTTTGTAGAAGACCTAGGCTCCACAGGGAGCTGAACGTGTTTGTTGAAGACCTATGCTCCACAGGGAGCTGAACGTGTTTGTTGAAGACCTAGGCTCCACAGGGAGCTGAACGTGTTTGTTGAAGACCTAGGCTCCACAGGGAGCTGAACGTGTTTGTTGAAGACCTATGCTCCACAGGGAGCTGAACGTGTTTGTTGAAGACCTATGCTCCACAGGGAGCTGAACGTGTTTGTTGAAGACCTAGGCTCCACAGGGAGCTGAACGTGTTTGTTGAAGACCTATGCTCCACAGGGAGCTGAACGTGTTTGTAGAAGACCTATGCTCCACAGGGAGCTGAACGTGTTTGTTGAAGACCTATGCTCCACAGGGAGCTGAACGTGTTTGTAGAAGACCTATGCTCCACAGGGAGCTGAACGTGTTTGTTGAAGACCTATGCTCCACAGGAAGCTGAAAAGAAGCAGAAGAAACTCATTGTATTAGATGTTAATGATTGTTCTGTAATATAGGAGCACGTACTAAGTTCACTTTGCAATGTCTGACGTCAATCTCCCACTGAATGAAGTGACACTTCCCAAGTATATTAAAGTCACCACAGTGCAGAAATAGCATTTCAGAAAATGAAAAACGTCTTATGTAACAATTCTATGTCAGTAGAAGTGAGAAAGAGAATTCATCGATGCTGTATAGAGCCAATTCTGACTTATGGAAGCGAATCGTGGACAGTAAACAAACAAATGAAAAGACGATTAAAGACCACAGAGATGGGATTTCTCAGAAGAATGTTGAAAGTTCCATGGACAGCTAAAAATACCACTGATGAAATTATCAAAGAGGCCAACACAAACAGGGAGCTCCTAGAAAAACATCAGAAAGAAACAATCAACATTTTTCGGGCACATCATGAGAAGTGAAAAGTTGGAATACTTGGTTACAACTGGCAAAATACAGGACAAGAGAGATCGCGAACGACAAAGCAAAAAAATACTAATAGAAGCTTGGTTTCATATCATGGAAAACAGTCAACAACAGAATTGATACGATGCACGGTAGATATCAGGTTGTGGAAGGACATGATCGCCTACCCAACCGGTATGGCACATGATGATGATGATGATGATGATGATGATGATGACGATGAGTGCATGGGTCATGTTATTCTGGACCGTTTCCCATAGTCTATGGCATTCCCTTCCCACAAGGCAACAGTTGTTCCTTATCAGAGATGTGTTCGTTATGGCAAGATTCGCGTCCAACTTGTGTCAACAAAAACTAGTGATGCATTATGGGACTGAACGCACCTGTGTTTGCTCTTAGTGATGCCAACGCTTGTCCTTGCAGTCGGCCAGTGACAGTAAATATTCTATTCATGGAATCAGTTTCATTGGGGCATACCCATATCCGCTGAACCGCTCGTCCCAGTATTTCTCGAATCGTATACAGATTGTTCCTATAAAGGCGATGATAGCACATTAATCTACTTTTCCTGTTAAGCAAGGTTATGGTTATGGAAGGCCCCAGCATCACTGGTTCAAACGAATTAAAATCCATAATTGCTCAACCGCCCGTGCCAGTGTAATCATTCGAATTACTATCTCATCTCCCAAACAAAGAAAAGTAACTGTAGTCCCCATCATAGCAGTCCCAGCACATGCCAAAAGACATAAGGCGAAACCGCACAGAAAGTAAACACAGCCAACTGTTCCCTGCCATACGATATCATCATTCATCGTAAACAATTGGAATATCGAAACATGATCAAAACAGATGAAACACACAGCTCACGGTGTGCACAGAGCACTTAACTCAGTAGCTCCTGCAACAAGCCGGGCTTGGAATATGAGGAAACTGCAACAAGGAACACTTTTCATACATAGCCTTGAATGATTCCTGCCACCTATCCACCATATCGACCGGAAGTTCACGTCCTCCTAAAGATGATGATCATCATATTTTAAAAAAAAATGTATAGCGCTTGATGATGTTAGACCATCGTTTTTGGACTCCAATTGCGAACATATAAACACACAGTTAGTCGACGGATTATTATCCTATTAAGCATGTCCTTATGGACCACACCCGCTTCCACCTTTAGACTGATGAGCCTCAATTTGAGAGTAACTGATACCAGCCACTGCAGACGAACGATGCACGGCGGCAAGTCAAGAAAGCATAGATGAGTCAGTTATATCTAGTTTGTTTTATACTTAAGCATCATCATGTGCCATACAGGTTGGCGTGGGCGATCGTGTCCTTCCACATTTCTTTGTCCACAGCACATCGTATAAATTCTCTTGTTGATTGTTTACCGTGCCATGACACCAAGCTATCTAGCATCTTCTTTCTTTGTCGTCCACGTTCTCACTTTCCCTGTAGTTTGCCAGTTGTAACGGAGTATTCTATTTCCGCTTCTTATGTTGTGCCTTAAAATGTTGATTATTTATTTCTGATGTTTCTTATGAACTTCCTTTTTGTGTTAGCCTCTTGAGAATGTTCCCGTTGCTCTCTTTAGCTGTCCAGGGAAGTCTCAACACACGGCTCAGAAATCCTTACTCCGTGGCCTCTAATCGTCTTTTCATTTGTTTGTTTACTGTCCATGTTTGGCTTCCATAAGTCAGAATTGGCTATATAAAGCACCGATGAACTTTTTTTTTCTCACTTCTATCGACATAGACATGTTGCACAAAACGTTTTTCATTTTCTAAAACTCTGTTTTGGCCTGAAGTTATTGAGTTATTGAGTTATATGCGGGTCATCATCATTGCACTCCGAACATGTCCATAGGTGCTCAGATCCCCTCCTCAGCAATTCCCTCAGTGTCCAGCGACTGACGACTCCAGTTCTATGTTGGTTGATAAGTCTTCTTACACGGCCACCAAGTTTCTCATTTCTGGCTGTGCCCATCTTAACTCCCATTTCCATCATCCGAAGAAGCGACGTTGATCTGTGTTTGTCGAAGTCCCGTGCTCTTCCCACATCTCGGAGTGCATTGATGATGTCCGCCCGATCCATCGGTTGCCCGTCCTCAACGACAGCGCAGCTAGCCAACCTGTCCGCTCTCTCATTTCCCCGCACTCCCGCATGTCCAGGGACATAGACAAAGGTGACCTTACGTATTTTGGATTTCTGCAACGACTCTACCCATTGCATGCGTACAAAGCCCGCCTCCACTTTTTTTATCATGCTCATCGAATCACTCAGTATACATGCGTGGATGTAGTCTTGTGACTCTAACCATTTGAATGCCTTGGTCACTGCCATCACCTCCATTGTCTTGCTACTCGTGGTCATGGCGTATGCACCACTGTCTTCCTTGGCCATTCTGCCTGCCGAACGTGCTGTAAATGCCCATGCACTTCTTTCGTGTCGTCTTACAGATCCGTCTGTATAGATGACTGCATCTTTCTCATCGGTGTTATCGCAGATGAGACCGTTGACCTCAGCATTAACCACGACCGGGTTCTGTTCCCTACTTTTCCTGTCGAGTGTGACAATACATGAGAAAGTCCCCTTGAATGTCGTAGGCACCGGTATCCACTCCTCACCAACGCTGAGATTGGTAAGCCCACAGACCTGTTTGATGACATCTTCTGCTCGGCCCACCCATGATTTGCCTCTTTTTAGCCTGGTGCCTTTCTCTGTGTTGAGCACGTGGTGCAATGGATGCTCTGTATCTGTACTAATCTTCAGGTATGCTCGAGTATGCTTCAGGTATGCTCGTATGGCACAAATCTGATGAGAGCAAAGGAAGGCCCTGCTTGCCCGCTACATTGAGCAGACGGACCAAAGAAATGAGGCTGTAAGAATGAGGATACGGGAATCTTTGTCAAATTTGTGTAAGGATGTAGGGCTGGAAGAAGATCTCACAATCACAACCGATACCATTTGCGCGACACTTAAAAGGTCACACAACACTGCTCCTGGTCCAGATGGTGTTCGGTATGATGACATAGGCGATTTAGCTTATGACGACTTGTCAACACTGGCCAATGAGTTTAATGCCAGTATTCGGAGTGGCCAGATTAAGGAGGAGTGGCTACACAGCTACTTACTACCGCTACCGAAGCCAAACAAGGACCATTCTCAGATCAGTGCCTACAGAATCATCACAATGCAGAACACTGTGGGCAAGCTGCTGGAGAAAATATTTGCCCGTGTCCTCACGTGTCGCCTTGAACAGAAACGCGTATTCCCATCCACACTCGGAGGTTATAGATATAACAAAGAGACATGGCTCAATGCGGCAGTATTTGCATATGACGTCTTCGAAGGCTTCCACAGACGAGAGGAGACATGTGCTGCTGCTATAGATCTGGAGGATGCATACAACAGGGTACCATTTGAATATCTCATGCATATGCTTCTCAAACTGGCGGTGAACCCCTTCCTCATAAGATGGATCGCCGCGGCACTGTTTCAGAGGAAGGTGATACTCAGATGTGGAAGTTGGTCTTCCGAGCCAACATCCATTTGTCCTGGGCTGCCACAAGGCTCACCATTGTCACCAGTTCTATTTAATGTGTACACAATAACGATCACGTCCCAACAGCTGGATGGGAGGGGAAGAACTATGACTTTTGCTGATGATATTCTGGTATATCGACAGGGAAGAGACAGACGGGGAATCGCCTCCACAATGCAAGACGAACTCGATCGCATTTCTTCCTGGTGTGGGGTTTCAGGTGCCTTGGTTAATCCTAATAAAGCATCAGTTTCATGGTTCTCCCTTAACAATCATATCGTTAATACGACCACACCGGTAGTACGAATGGGAGCTGATGAGGTGACCAGGGACAAGTTGATGACATACCTCGGAGTTAAGTTTGATCGCAGCCTGTGTTTTCGGGACCACGTCGACCATGTGATAACAAAATCCCGCAAAGGATTAGCCGCCTTGAAGGTCATGGCAGCTGCCAACATCGAGCAGAGGCTACTTACTCTTCTGTTCCAGGGATTAGTCCTCGCACCAATCGAGTATGCCCTGGCCATTCTTACTGTTAGTACGACTCAAATTGATAGGCTGGAGAAAATACAAAATGAAGCCATGCGCATTATCCTGGGATGTACGAGGGACACTCCCTGTGTGGCAATGAGGTATCTTCTTGACTTTCCAACCATGGATGACAGAATCAAGATCTGGCCTGAAGTATTCTGTGGTACATCTGTCCATCTGATGTTGTTATTGTGCCCAAGTATTTGACCCTCTGAACGTGTTTCAGATTTATCCCTGTGTGTGCATGTCTATGTTGGTCACATCTCATATCCTTGTGTACATGTCTATGTTGGCCATATCTCATATCCTTGTGTGTGCATGTTTATGTTGGTCACATCTCATATCCTTGTGTGTGCATGTCTATGTTGGTCACATCTCATATCTTTGTGTGTGCATGTCTATGTTGGTCACATCTCATATCCTTGTGTGTGCATGTCTATGTTGGTCATATCTCATATCCTTTGGTGTACATGTCTATGTTGGTCACATTTCATATCGTTGTGTGCATGTCTGTGTTGGTCATATCTCATATCTTTGTGTGCATGTCTATGTTGGTCACATTTCATATCTTTGTGTGCATGTCTATGTTAGGTATGTGTCATATCTTTGTGTGTGCATGTCTGTGTTAGTCACCTCTAGTGACTCGGGCAGATGGTGTTCGTAAACCTGGGAGGGTCGACCATCTAAGGGCAGAATCCCCCTACAGAAAAGATCATCTGCTGCCTTGCAGGAAGATTGGGGACAATCAAAGGCTAAGGAAAGCAAACCTGAACAAAATGCTGGCTGAAATCGGATGCACTGCGCCACTGGCGCAGAACACAGTGCAACGTTTTAACGGGTGTTCAATCAGAGTGGATCTGGCAGACTCTAAATGTGATGTTCTGTCTGTGGGGGCGATCAACACACTTAACCTGACAGCTGACTTCATGTGAGAGTCTGGAATCCTACTCTGATTGAGTCCTGATCCAGAGAGAGAGAGAGAGAGAGAGAGAGAGAGAGAGAGAGAGAGAGAGAGAGAGAGAGATTTGTCCCTTTTATTTTTAGGCCATGGCTTTATTAATAAAAATGTTGTCAATCTGTTGCAGCACTTTGCCGCACCATTCGTGGACGTGACGCGTGTTGCCAGGTAACAGCAAGACCAGTGTCTCATAGCGACAGTCGCGATCGTTAACTGTCAGTCCAGCTGTACACTTGTCACTTTCATCACCTCCAGCGCTTTCATTGCTGCTATTTCCCAGGCTGCAGCATACTGCCCAAGCTTGAGCACATCTCTTCGTTCGGACCCACGCAGCTTACAAGCACCAGCAGAAAAATGGCAAGCTTCGAGGTGAAAGTCAGGGATTTCTTCAAGGCCGCTGACACTGACGGCAGTGGCTCTCTGAGTCGCTTGGAGCTCTGCAAGATTCTCCAGCGGGCTGGCGATGGTCGGACCATCGACGACATTTGTGTAAGTGTGTCCCCGCTGCGACCATGTATAATCAAGTGTCACATTGATACAGTGTCAAGTAGATACAGTGTCAAATAGATACAGTGTCAAGTAGATACAGTGTCAAATAGATACAGTGTCAAGTATCTATAGTATATCTGTATAGTAGATACAGTGTCATATAGATAGATACAGTGTCATATAGATACAGTGTGAGTGTCATAGATACCGTGTCAAATAGATACAGTGGCATATAGATACAGCGTGAGTGTTATAGATACCGTGTCAAATAGATACAATGTCATATAGATACAGTGTGAGTGTCATAGATACCGTGTCAAATAGATACCGTGTCAAATAGATACAATGTCATATAAATACAGTGTGAGTGTCATAGATACCGTGTCAAATAGATACCGTGTCAAATAGATACAGTGTCAAATAGATACAGTGTCATATAGATACAGTGCCATATAGATACAGTGCCCATATAGATACAGTGTCAAATAGATACAACAGTGTCAAATAGATACAGTGTGAGTGTCATAAAGATACAGTGTCATATAGATACAATGTCAAATAGATACAGTGTCATATAGATACTGTGTCAAATAGATACAGTGTCATATAGATACAGTGTCATATAGATACAGTGTCAAATAGATACAGTGTCAAATAGATACAGTGTCATATAGATGCAGTGTCATATAGATACAGTGTCATATAGATACAGTGTCAAATAGATACAGTGTCAATTAGATACAGTGTCAAATAGATACAGTGTCATATAGATACAGTGTCAAATAGATACAGTGTCATATAGATACAGTGTCATATAGATACAGTGTCAATTAGATACAGTGTCAAATAGATACAGTGTCAATTAGATACAGTGTCAATTAGATACAGTGTCATATAGATACAGTGTCATATAGATACAGTGTCATATAGATAGTGTCAAATAGATACAGTGTCAAATATATCTCTCTGTGTCCTAGCTGGTATTATTTTCTCATTCCAGCTGGATTAGTCTCTCTGTTTCTCTCTCTCTCTCTCTCCGTGTCGTAGCTGGTATTATCTTCTCATTCCAGCTGGATTAGTCTCTCTGTTTCTCTCTCTCTCTCTCTCCGTGTCGTAGCTGGTATTATCTTCTCATTCCAGCTGGATTAGTCTCTCTGTTTCTCTCTCTCTATCTATGTCCTAGTTGGTATTGTCTTCTCATTCCAGCTGGATTAGTCTCTCTGTTTCTCTCTCTCTCTCTCTATCTATGTCCTAGTTGGTATTGTCTTCTCATTCCAGCTGGATTAGTCTCTCTGTTTCTCTCTCTCTATCTATGTCCTAGTTGGTATTGTCTTCTCATTCCAGCTGGATTAGTCTCTCTGTTTCTCTCTCTCTCTCTCTCTCTCTCTATCTATGTCCTAGTTGGTATTGTCTTCTCATTCCAGCTGGATTAGTCTCTCTCTCTCTCTCTCTCTCTCTATCTATGTCCTAGTTGGTATTGTCTTCTCATTCCAGCTGGATTAGTCTCTCTCTCTCTCTCTCTCTCTCTTTCTATGTCCTAGTTGGTATTGTCTTCTCATTCCAGCTGGATTAGTCTCTCTCTCTCTCTCTCTCTCTCTCTATCTATGTCCTAGTTGGTATTGTCTTCTCATTCCAGCTGGATTAGTCTCTCTCTCTCTCTCTCTCTCTCTCTCTCTCTCTTTCTATGTCCTAGTTGGTATTGTCTTCTCATTCCAGCTGGATTAGTCTCTCTCTCTCTCTCTCTCTCTCTATCTATCTATGTCCTAGTTGGTATTGTCTTCTCATTCCAGCTGGATTAGTCTCTCTCTCTCTCTCTCTCTCTCTCTTTCTATGTCCTAGTTGGTATTGTCTTCTCATTCCAGCTGGATTAGTCTCTCTCTCTCTCTCTCTATGTCCTAGTTGGTATTGTCTTCTCATTCCAGCTGGATTAGTCTCTCTCTCTCTCTCTCTATGTCCTAGTTGGTATTGTCTTCTCATTCCAGCTGGATTAGTCTCTCTCTCTCTCTCTCTCTCTCTCTCTTTCTATGTCCTAGTTGGTATTGTCTTCTCATTCCAGCTGGATTAGTCTCTCTCTCTCTCTCTCTCTCTATGTCCTAGTTGGTATTGTCTTCTCATTCCAGCTGGATTAGTCTCTCTCTCTCTCTCTCTCTCTCTCTCTTTCTATGTCCTAGTTGGTATTGTCTTCTCATTCCAGCTGGATTAGTCTCTCTCTCTCTCTCTCTTTCTATGTCCTAGTTGGTATTGTCTTCTCATTCCAGCTGGATTAGTCTCTCTCTCTCTCTCTCTCTCTCTCTCTATCTATGTCCTAGTTGGTATTGTCTTCTCATTCCAGCTGGATTAGTCTCTCTCTCTCTCTCTCTCTCTCTATGTCCTAGTTGGTATTGTCTTCTCATTCCAGCTGGATTAGTCTCTCTCTCTCTCTCTCTCTCTATGTCCTAGTTGGTATTGTCTTCTCATTCCAGCTGGATTAGTCTCTCTCTCTCTCTCTCTCTCTCTCTATGTCCTAGTTGGTATTGTCTTCTCATTCCAGCTGGATTAGTCTCTCTCTCTCTCTCTCTCTCTCTCTATCTATGTCCTAGTTGGTATTGTCTTCTCATTCCAGCTGGATTAGTCTCTCTCTCTCTCTCTCTCTCTCTATCTATGTCCTAGTTGGTATTGTCTTCTCATTCCAGCTGGATTAGTCTCTCTCTCTCTCTCTCTCTCTCTATGTCCTAGTTGGTATTGTCTTCTCATTCCAGCTGGATTAGTCTCTCTGTTTCTCTCTCTCTCTCTCTATGTCCTAGTTGGTATTGTCTTCTCATTCCAGCTGGATTAGTCTCTCTGTTTCTCTCTCTCTCTCTCTCTCTCTCTATGTCCTAGTTGGTATTGTCTTCTCATTCCAGCTGGATTAGTCTCTCTCTCTCTCTCTCTCTCTCTATCTATGTCCTAGTTGGTATTGTCTTCTCATTCCAGCTGGATTAGTCTCTCTCTCTCTCTCTCTCTCTATCTATGTCCTAGTTGGTATTGTCTTCTCATTCCAGCTGGATTAGTCTCTCTCTCTCTCTCTCTCTCTTTCTATGTCCTAGTTGGTATTGTCTTCTCATTCCAGCTGGATTAGTCTCTCTGTTTCTCTCTCTCTCTCTCTCTCTATCTATGTCCTAGTTGGTATTGTCTTCTCATTCCAGCTGGATTAGTCTCTCTCTCTCTCTATGTCCTAGTTGGTATTGTCTTCTCATTCCAGCTGGATTAGTCTCTCTCTCTCTCTCTCTCTATGTCCTAGTTGGTATTGTCTTCTCATTCCAGCTGGATTAGTCTCTCTCTCTCTCTCTCTCTCTCTCTATCTATGTCCTAGTTGGTATTGTCTTCTCATTCCAGCTGGATTAGTCTCTCTCTCTCTCTCTCTCTCTATGTCCTAGTTGGTATTGTCTTCTCATTCCAGCTGGATTAGTCTCTCTCTCTCTCTCTCTATGTCCTAGTTGGTATTGTCTTCTCATTCCAGCTGGATTAGTCTCTCTCTCTCTCTCTCTATGTCCTAGTTGGTATTGTCTTCTCATTCCAGCTGGATTAGTCTCTCTCTCTCTCTCTCTATCTATGTCCTAGTTGGTATTGTCTTCTCATTCCAGCTGGATTAGTCTCTCTCTCTCTCTCTCTCTCTCTCTCTATCTATGTCCTAGTTGGTATTGTCTTCTCATTCCAGCTGGATTAGTCTCTCTCTCTCTCTCTCTCTCTCTTTCTATGTCCTAGTTGGTATTGTCTTCTCATTCCAGCTGGATTAGTCTCTCTCTCTCTCTCTCTCTCTCTCTCTCTCTCTCTCTATCTATGTCCTAGTTGGTATTGTCTTCTCATTCCAGCTGGATTAGTCTCTCTCTCTCTCTCTCTCTCTCTCTCTCTCTCTCTATCTATGTCCTAGTTGGTATTGTCTTCTCATTCCAGCTGGATTAGTCTCTCTGTTTCTCTCTCTCTCTCTCTCTCTCTCTATCTATGTCCTAGTTGGTATTGTCTTCTCATTCCAGCTGGATTAGTCTCTCTCTCTCTCTCTCTCTCTTTCTATGTCCTAGTTGGTATTGTCTTCTCATTCCAGCTGGATTAGTCTCTCTCTCTCTCTCTCTCTCTCTCTATGTCCTAGTTGGTATTGTCTTCTCATTCCAGCTGGATTAGTCTCTCTCTCTCTCTCTCTCTCTATGTCCTAGTTGGTATTGTCTTCTCATTCCAGCTGGATTAGTCTCTCTCTCTCTCTCTCTATCTATGTCCTAGTTGGTATTGTCTTCTCATTCCAGCTGGATTAGTCTCTCTCTCTCTCTCTCTCTCTATGTCCTAGTTGGTATTGTCTTCTCATTCCAGCTGGATTAGTCTCTCTCTCTCTCTCTCTCTCTCTATGTCCTAGTTGGTATTGTCTTCTCATTCCAGCTTGATTAGTCTCTCTGTTTCTCTCTCTCTCTCTCTATGTCCTAGTTGGTATTGTCTTCTCATTCCAGCTGGATTAGTCTCTCTGTTTCTCTCTCTCTCTCTCTATGTCCTAGTTGGTATTGTCTTCTCATTCCAGCTGGATTAGTCTCTCTCTCTCTCTCTCTCTCTATGTCCTAGTTGGTATTGTCTTCTCATTCCAGCTGGATTAGTCTCTCTGTTTCTCTCTCTCTCTCTCTATGTCCTAGTTGGTATTGTCTTCTCATTCCAGCTGGATTAGTCTCTCTCTCTCTCTCTCTATCTATGTCCTAGTTGGTATTGTCTTCTCATTCCAGCTGGATTAGTCTCTCTCTCTCTCTCTCTCTCTCTCTCTATGTCCTAGTTGGTATTGTCTTCTCATTCCAGCTGGATTAGTCTCTCTCTCTCTCTCTCTCTCTCTTTCTATGTCCTAGTTGGTATTGTCTTCTCATTCCAGCTGGATTAGTCTCTCTCTCTCTCTCTCTCTCTCTCTCTCTATCTATGTCCTAGTTGGTATTGTCTTCTCATTCCAGCTGGATTAGTCTCTCTCTCTCTCTCTCTTTCTATGTCCTAGTTGGTATTGTCTTCTCATTCCAGCTGGATTAGTCTCTCTCTCTCTCTCTCTCTCTCTTTCTATGTCCTAGTTGGTATTGTCTTCTCATTCCAGCTGGATTAGTCTCTCTGTTTCTCTCTCTCTCTCTCTCTCTCTCTCTCTCTCTATCTATGTCCTAGTTGGTATTGTCTTCTCATTCCAGCTGGATTAGTCTCTCTCTCTCTCTCTCTCTCTCTCTTTCTATGTCCTAGTTGGTATTGTCTTCTCATTCCAGCTGGATTAGTCTCTGTTTCTCTCTCTCTCTCTATGTCCTAGTTGGTATTGTCTTCTCATTCCAGCTGGATTAGTCTCTCTCTCTCTCTCTCTCTCTCTATGTCCTAGTTGGTATTGTCTTCTCATTCCAGCTGGATTAGTCTCTCTGTTTCTCTCTCTCTCTCTCTCTCTCTCTCTCTCTATGTCCTAGTTGGTATTGTCTTCTCATTCCAGCTGGATTAGTCTCTCTGTTTCTCTCTCTCTCTTTCTATGTCCTAGTTGGTATTGTCTTCTCATTCCAGCTGGATTAGTCTCTCTCTCTCTCTCTCTCTATGTCCTAGTTGGTATTGTCTTCTCATTCCAGCTGGATTAGTCTCTCTGTTTCTCTCTCTCTCTCTCTATGTCCTAGTTGGTATTGTCTTCTCATTCCAGCTGGATTAGTCTCTCTCTGTTTTCTCTCTCTCTCTCTCTCTCTCTCTCTCTCTCTATGTCCTAGTTGGTATTGTCTTCTCATTCCAGCTGGATTAGTCTCTCTCTGTTTCTCTCTCTCTCTCTCTCTCTCTATCTATGTCCTAGTTGGTATTGTCTTCTCATTCCAGCTGGATTAGTCTCTCTCTCTCTCTCTCTCTCTCTCTCTCTCTATCTATGTCCTAGTTGGTATTGTCTTCTCATTCCAGCTGGATTAGTCTCTCTGTTTCTCTCTCTCTCTCTCTATGTCCTAGTTGGTATTGTCTTCTCATTCCAGCTGGATTAGTCTCTCTGTTTCTCTCTCTCTCTCTCTCTCTCTATCTATGTCCTAGTTGGTATTGTCTTCTCATTCCAGCTGGATTAGTCTCTCTCTCTCTCTCTCTCTCTCTATCTATGTCCTAGTTGGTATTGTCTTCTCATTCCAGCTGGATTAGTCTCTCTCTCTCTCTCTCTCTCTATCTATGTCCTAGTTGGTATTGTCTTCTCATTCCAGCTGGATTAGTCTCTCTCTCTCTCTCTCTCTCTCTCTCTCTATCTATGTCCTAGTTGGTATTGTCTTCTCATTCCAGCTGGATTAGTCTCTCTCTCTCTCTCTCTCTATCTATGTCCTAGTTGGTATTGTCTTCTCATTCCAGCTGGATTAGTCTCTCTCTCTCTCTCTCTCTCTCTCTTTCTATGTCCTAGTTGGTATTGTCTTCTCATTCCAGCTGGATTAGTCTCTCTGTTTCTCTCTCTCTCTCTCTCTCTCTCTCTCTATCTATGTCCTAGTTGGTATTGTCTTCTCATTCCAGCTGGATTAGTCTCTCTCTCTCTCTCTCTCTCTCTCTCTCTCTCTCTCTTTCTATGTCCTAGTTGGTATTGTCTTCTCATTCCAGCTGGATTAGTCTCTCTGTTTCTCTCTCTCTCTCTCTCTCTCTCTATCTATGTCCTAGTTGGTATTGTCTTCTCATTCCAGCTGGATTAGTCTCTCTGTTTCTCTCTCTCTCTCTCTCCGTGTCGTAGCTGGTATTATCTTCTCATTCCAGCTGGATTAGTCTCTCTGTTTCTCTCTCTCTCTCCGTGTCGTAGCTGGTATTATCTTCTCATTCCAGCTGGATTAGTCTCTCTGTTTCTCTCTCTCTCTCTCTCCGTGTCGTAGCTGGTATTATCTTCTCATTCCAGCTGGATTAGTCTCTCTGTTTCTCTCTCTCTCTCTCTCCGTGTCGTAGCTGGTATTATCTTCTCATTCCAGCTGGATTAGTCTCTCTGTTTCTCTCTCTCTCTCTCTCTCCGTGTCGTAGCTG
Organism: Megaustenia siamemsis; assembly: GCA_032433765.1. Taxonomy (NCBI): domain Eukaryota; kingdom Metazoa; phylum Mollusca; class Gastropoda; order Stylommatophora; family Ariophantidae; genus Megaustenia; species Megaustenia siamemsis. The sequence continues at coordinate 19,262,616 of JAVIAB010000091.1, read as the reverse complement.
GTATTGTCTTCTCATTCCAGCTGGATTAGTCTCTCTGTTTTCTCTCTCTCTCTCTCTCTCTCTATCTATGTCCTAGTTGGTATTGTCTTCTCATTCCAGCTGGATTAGTCTCTCTGTTTCTCTCTCTCTCTCTCTCTCTCTCTCTCTATCTATGTCCTAGTTGGTATTGTCTTCTCATTCCAGCTGGATTAGTCTCTCTCTGTTTCTCTCTCTCTCTCTCTCTCTCTATCTATGTCCTAGTTGGTATTGTCTTCTCATTCCAGCTGGATTAGTCTCTCTCTGTTTCTCTCTCTCTCTCTCTCTCTCTCTATCTATGTCCTAGTTGGTATTGTCTTCTCATTCCAGCTGGATTAGTCTCTCTGTTCTCTCTCTCTCTCTCTCTCTCTCTCTATCTATGTCCTAGTTGGTATTGT